>JAQMYF010000027.1:6858541-6882232 GCA_030014195.1 Neosilurus mollespiculum
ATTTGTGTGTGTGTGTGTGTGTGTGTGTGTGTGTGTGTGTGTGTGTGTGTGTGTGTGTGTGTGTGTGTGTGTTGTGAAGGGCCACATGTTGCACCCACAATTCTCAAAATGACAAAGGATGACAAGAACGGGACTGTGGCATTTTATTATATATTTATTTTTTTAAATAACAACTTGGTAATTAAACAGTAAATTACGGCCGTACAAAATTAGCATTGAACCTTTATTAGACCAACTAATTACACTAGGACCTGAAAGGAGACTGCATGTGTGCAAGTTCCATAAATCACTGGCCACTTCAATAAGGATACTTGTACCCCTGCTCATTCATGCAATTATCCAGTGATGCAAATACAGGTCAAGCACTTCAGTTAATGTTCACATGAAACTTGGGATGATTAAAACCTTGAATTAAATGACCTTGGTTTGGGCACTTCAAAAAAAAAAAAAAAAAAATCCTGGTATTCTCCTGCACAAAACTCTTTTACAGCTTAAAGTTTACAAAGCATGGCCTGGAAAAAAATTCAAAACCTACAGAACAAGGTACCATCTCTATGCAGCATAGAAAATGTAGCAAATAGGCCTTTTATGGATACTGCTTTTAATTACCCATGTGCTTACCACGGAGTTGAAGGTACAAAAAAGCCTCTCTCCATGAACAGAAACAACTTAAAGGATTTGTGAACATTCAAGTGAATGCCCTAAAGAGATGTACCATGCAGCCCTGCACACATGCATTCAGGTGCCTCGCGACAGAGTGCGTTCAGATCTGACAACACATGACATGTACACTTTAAGCTTGATTGCTTCTTGGCTTAAGCAAATAGGAATTGTTACTTTGGGGAGTCCAATGACAGGTAAACGACAGAAGCCATTACAGCGCTCAGTGTCAACCTTTTTTCTGTCTCATAAAATGATAAATGGAGTAGAGATTTCATCAATATGTTAAGGGCTCAGCGTCATCGCAAACAGTCTACCTCAAGATCTCATAGCTGAGTCAAAGTTCCAGCTGTTTTCTGATATATGAGAAGACAACGATGAAATTAAAGTTCTTATCAGGAATCAAAATGTCCTGCTGTTTTTATTTTTCCCCCCTCATCTCATATGAGAATAGACATAGGGGAAAGCAGTTAATCACTGGAATGTTTTGGATCATTTACATCTAGATGGGGAAATGTAATTCGGCACACATGTGCCCAATTTACATCTTAACAACATCGTGTGTGGCTTGTTTGATAATCGGGCCCAACATCATTTTTTATCTGCTACTATTATCCATCCTTGATTATAATCTATGATTTAAACCAGTCAGCAGTCCCTCCTGTTGATTTATTTCATCTCTACACTCTTGCCATATAAGCAGATTCAGCTTCCACCAAGCAAATTTCCGACCATGATTTATAAGCATAAACTCCATCTTGGGTCATCATTTAGCTGGCAATGTTACAGGCAACACCTAAGTAAATATTACAACTTGTCTAAAGCAATGAAAACATAATAAATGTGGGAGATTTGTAGAACATGGCAGCATTTTGGGGCTACCAAGTATCCAAATCTACAATTAGACCTCCATACCTACAATCTATATGGGTGGAGGGTATTCCTTCTGGTGCTTTGTTTCCAGATTCACTGGTAACATAGAAAAAGGTACAAAGGTCTCTCTAGATATTTGTCCATTCTGGGATACCATAACACCATGGCCTAATGGTTAGAAAAGTGGCTTTGGGACCGAAAGATCGCTGGTTCAATCCCCAAACCAGCAGGAAAAATGTGTGTCAGTAGAGGGGTGAGTTGCACCATCCCCTCCTCCACATTCATGGATGAAGTGCCATTGAGCTAGGCACCTAACCCCTAACTGCTCTACGGGCACTGCAATGTGTGGTTAAAGTTAATTAAATGTGAAAGTCAAAGTTTCCCTTGCGGAATTAATACAGTATAAAAAAAATTATAATAAGAATAAAAAAAAGGAGCCCATTCACTAGTGAGTAGCCTATATGATCTTTTCTTATCAGTTAATTTTGGCTGAATACATCCTGGCAAACACACCCAAGCTCACGAGCTTAGTATCTCTTGTTCACCTGTTTTGGTTACATTCCTGTTTACAATAACAATAAGAACGCATAACCTGAGGAGCAACCTTGCGGATACGCAATAACTTTGCAGAACATGGAAAAGTCTGAGATCAAGTGTTAAGAGAAGTCCGTCGCAGGGATCAATGACAGTCATGTACAGGAGTAAGCAAACAGTTTCAGAAAGAGATTGTCACTGAGACTGTGTTTCATGTTTATGTAATATGCCTGGTAAGTGAATGGGTTTCCTCAACAAGCTTTTCATGAAGTGCATAACAGTATTCTTTCAAAACACCTGAGAGCAAAGAATCCGCGCCAAACCTGAAACCGATTGGCCACCGTAGAAAGTTAAATGTCACATGTCTGGCAGTTCGTAACTCCCATTTTTTGTCATCCTTTGTCCTTTCGGGAATTGTGATCAGCATGCTGGCATTTACTTGAGGCGTTATATAAGACTTATACAAAGCATTTTTTCGTCACTTGGCCTTTAGTGTCTAACAGCAGTGAGCTGCTAACATGTAATCGCTAACAGCGTCAATTACTCCAAGTCTCCGTGTGCTCTGAACAAAGGATGTGCATCATGATGCGTTTGGTTTAATTCTCCCAGACTACACTTGTCCATCATTCTGGACATGAATGACCATCTTAAGCTGACTAGCCAAGCCATGCGCATGCACACACACACACAGAGAGAGAGAGAGAGAGAGAGAGAGAGAGAGTACTTGAGTGTACGAGAGGCAAGAATGTGAAAGCAGCTCAGCTAGCTCAGCAGAGTTACTGTGACTGACACATGAAAGACTTGCTAAATTGATATGCGATGTGTAATGATCTCAGAAGGCGTCATTGCATCACATTCTTTTCTTTCTGGTTTCAAATGACTTCATTAGCCTCATAATTTTTTTCCACCAATACCCCACATAGAACATCTCAACATTGATGCATAAATTCAGTTCTATGTGTATAAATTTGATTAATGAGTATTTACTAAAAAAATCACTATCATAATGGCTTTTTACACTACAAACTTGCAGTATACCGAGCCAAATAAAAATATTCATGTCACTGTGGTAGATATTTCTAGGTAGAAACACTACAAAACAGAATATTCAAGCTGTATTTTGCACACAATGTGTGTATCCCCATAAACAGCACACAGGTGATATTTCAGTCTGTAGCACAATGTAACAACACACCCATGTGTGAATCAAATCACACTAGTGATATAGGTTGGATGCAACAGCTGCGATGAGATGCATGCTTTCAATTACATTGTCTGACATTGATAAGCTGCTGTGCGCTGCAGAAGCCAAGACACAGATATAGCATGAACGCAGAACGCATACAGTTCCACAATCTGGTGCTTCACAACAACATTTTTAAACATGTAACCATAAAGTGTGCATAGACTCAACCCCTGTGCTGTCTTTTACCAATTTAATGTATCGCAGTGCCATGTGATGTAATTTATTTAAGTTTTATCTGTTCTATGCTCGTTCTTGCTTTAAATAACAACGGGTCCTTGCTCCCTGTGCAACTGTTTACTCTAATAAAGTGTAAATTGTACATTTTAATGTAGTAAGCAGAGAATTCCAAAGAACCCAGTAAAGGAATGAATGAAGGTTGTCCCTGGAGAGAATGTCTGAGTAACCCTGGCATGCATAAAGTATTACATATTCAAGGAGAAGGTACTGGCCCTGTTGCATATTTATGCCATTTTAGGTGCACATACATATATGTAACTGTTTTTAAATAAAAGCATGTTGATAAAATGTCAGAAATCCTGAATAACCATCACTAAGAGTTTTTGAAGTTTTTAGTGGTCTAACAACATGATGAAACTTAAATGAAGAAAATTTAAATATGACTGTTAAAATATCATATAATTATTCTATAAAGATATAATTAATATAATTAATCTGAAAGAGATAACTAACACCATTACTCTTGTCTTCCATACAGCTGTGTTCAAATCAGCTATGAAGATCCATGCACACGTTACCATGCATGACCGCAAGCTAAACCAACTCTTTAAGGGCAATTACTTAATGAAAGCACATAAGGACAGTCCTCGGATTGAGCGCTGTGCCTGGCAAGAGTATTTGTGTGTGGACACTATGTGCTTTCCCCCTGCTTGTGTGGGTTTCCTCCGGGTGCTCCAGTTTCCTCTCACAATTTAAAGACAACCACATTAGACTAACCGGATATTCCAAATAACCCATAGATGTGAGTGTGAATAGATGTTTGTCCTGGAGGGTTAGTGTCAGGAATAGGCATACCATAAATGGTGCAAGCTGTTGTGGTGACCCTGCCTATCTGACAATGTCTACTAAGTGAAGCTCAATAAATAAATAAAATGCAATTATGTATAATGCAGTACAGTGAATAAGGGAAAAGAAATGGAGACATCTCTATTCCCCAACCAAAAAAAAAAAAAAAAAATCATTCATTAATTAAATTTAAACAAAAAAATCCGATCCTATTTAAGCCACACCCACTTTGTGTTTTAATATGAATGCAGATATTACAACTCTAAACAGATCGAGATAAAGTGATCCTACAGAATAATTAAGTGAAACATAAAAAAAGCAGAATGCTGTAAATACTCCAAAACCAAAATAGTGCTTTGCAGAGCTAATATATGGACATATTGATGGCTGATGCTTTATCGGCAGCAAAGAGGAAAATAACATTGCAGCTTTGACAAAAGTGTGCCAAGATTATGCTGTTGGTGCCCCTGGCTAATTACTAGATGACCTCCATTTCTGATTCAAAATGATAAAAATGTACCTGTTGCAACAAAGGCACACAATGTTCCCAGCTGCTTGTACCGGTCACTGGGAATCATTCAGTTGTCTGAAACATATGACCCAAGTAAGAAAATGCACAAAATGTGTGTAAATATCCATAATAAGGCTATAAAGTGATAGAAAATCAGTATCCTATAGTAAACTTCCTGACCGTCGGCAGCATTCGTACCAGTTTCCTTTGGAACGATCGGCATTTGATGTAATGGGATTAAAAGATGCTCTCAGCAGATATTTATGTACAGATCTAAGCACCAGAATGTTTTTTTTTTTTTTTGGCCTGACATCTTTTCTATCTTTGTGAGCTGCTATTCAATATTTTATTATATAACCCCAAGTACTTGGTCAAATACATTTCTTTCCTTTAAGCACAAAAAGCTCCAGGAAAGTTGTTATAATCACACACAGCACTTTCAAAGCAGGAATTTAGACTGAGGGGTAAATTTAGGTCTAAAGAGATAAATATTAGCAAGACGGAAGCACACTGAGGTGGTGTGTGTGTGTGTATTCGTGGTGGTGGTGTTTAGATTTAGCAAACATAATGATCATTCGCAAACTTCCTCCTCCAGTAAGTATTTTATGATACTTTTTTTTTTTTTTTTACCTTTGTCTTTACATTTTGATATTGAAAGCAGAGAAAAAGGAACTCAGTGAAATCAAAAATTATAAAAAGAAATCAAGAAAATTGTAAAAAGAAATGAATTAAAATATCAATTATGTTCATATAATTATAAATTACATAATTAAAATTAAAAATGCATTTATGTTAATGAAGCCCATTAAAGAGGTATAATAAAGTAAGAACCAAGGTTTAACGCCAATCAATTAGATTACTGTATAATACACTACATGGGAACAGTGCAATCTGATTAGTCTACTATCGGGGAATTAAAAACATTATATCCAATGAATGAGGGATCACAACAAGTAGACACTCAGTTGGTCAGTCAGTTGGAGTAGGCTTGTTATGCTTTAAAAAATAGAAAAATAGATCATTAAAATCTTTTCGTTTGCTTCTCGTGTTTCCATGTAATATATATTAAACTCTGAATTTAAGAAAGACACCACTAGCTGTATAGCGCTTAGTTGACCTGCCTTTATCATGTTTAAGACATGTAAACATAGATGATAAAAATCTTGATTTCATTTGCTTATGTTCCCATGTAGTATATATTAAAACAATTATTCGACTAAAGCTCAGTGGATCCACCTTACCTTTGATGAATAACAATTAGCCAATGAAATAACATTACCTGTGATCAAAGCGAGACCAGTAATGGTTATGAAAGCGATCACTGAAAATCTGATTTGTATCACTGGACTCATTTTGTGATCTATCTACATGTGATACCTAGACCAATGATTGTTCGACTTTGTCCATCTATTACTTAAGACATACATATCATACTCCTCTCATGGTTGGTGGGTTTTAAGTGCTAGCCAGGCAGGTTTGTGCACTTCAGAAACTGCTGGTTTCATCCAGACTGGTTTGAGGTGACAGGAAGGCTATCATATCTCCATTAACCACTCCTTATAACTGTGATGGGCAGAAAAGCATCACAAATGGGATACAATATTATAAGACAAGTCTGGCTCCACTCCTGTCAGCTATGAAGAGAAATTGGAGGTTATAATGGACCCAGGCTCACCAAAGTTGACCAGGAGGAGACAGGTAAAATACTGCTTAATCTAATCTCTTATGTAGTTTTGTGTGTGTATGTATGTATATATGTGTATGTATATATATATATATATATATCTGTGTGTGTGTGTGTGTGTGTGTGTGTGTGTGTGTGTGTGTGTGAATACTGTATATGTATATATGGATAAGTGACCAATAAAAAGAGATGGTGGCTCTGTCGTGCTGTAGCATTTTTTTCACATGGCTTATGCCTACTTTATTTAATGTGTAGTCCTAGTGCGAGTAGTGTCAGAAATCTCCCACTCTTTTGTGATATCATCAATAGCATCATATAAAGTCATCAGCCTGACTCATGAACACACTGTTCGCTTAAGGCTGTGGTAATCTAGCCCATAATTTTCCTCTCATGTTTTAGCAGAGGCTGATGACATTCTTGAATGTAATTAAACACTTCCAGCCCTCAAGCTACTGGATATTGTGGGAGTATTTGCGGGACATGCCATAACAAAAGAATGAAATGAAAAATTTCACAATTAGCTGCATGGGTTTCGATTTTGGCGCTGCACTGATGGTCATTTAGTCACGTTGCAGTTGATTTGCACTTGGACAACACCGTCAAGCTCCCGTGGCTGGAATGTTACATCACTTTATGAACGCGTAACCATGTTAATGGGTACTTAATTAGGTGGGTAATTAACACCATAGATAAAAGGTCTGCTTTTGATATTCCTATAATATTCAGCATGTGCTTTTTGTGTTATTTACCTGCAGAAGGCTCATTCAGTCAGTTCTATACATAACACACTTTTATTTGAATGTTTGATCATTTTTAAAGGGGTCTGTTCCCTTACCAGCTGTATTACAAATACACGTACTTTATTGTGAACATCGCCATCCTTTTTATTTCACTTGACATCCCAAGTCTTGTTTTGTTTAACAATTGACCTCAGACTTTTCAACTTCAAGATATAAAAACAGGTGAATAAGAAATCCTACACCTGTGTGCTGGGGTAGCATGCCAGGAAATCTTTGTATTCAGCATAATGAAAAGATAAAATACTCTGGTTATTTACTAGTGAATGCGCTCCGTTAAGCAATTTTTAAAAAATGTTTTCTTTAAGCTGGTAAATAGTTCATTGATTCATTCATTTTCTAAGTCGCTTAATCCGAATTAGGGTCGAGGGGAGGATGGTGCCCATCTCAGCCGACTCTGTGCAAGGGTAGGGTACACCCTGGACAACTCACCAGGCCATCACAGGGCCAACACACACACTCACATGTAAGGGAGAGCTATGGGAGAACATGCAAACTCCATTCAGAAACTCCCGAGACTGGGAATTGAACCCAGGGCTTCTTGCTGTGAGGTGGACGAGCTAACCACTGCGCCACCGTGACGCCTTGGTAAATAATTTTGCACTCCAAATATAATGACTAGTATATAATAATGAGTAATATAAAGTACAAAAATTGAAAGACACTAGAAAACATTAATCAATATTTGTTCCATTATCCTTCAAGGGAGATCCTCCCTGAACAAAGAGCTTATCAATATTTATGATCAATATGTGGTCTCCAATGGTGCAAATGATTTCTTTTATGATTAAACTTGACATTTTGTCAAACCTTTTTTGCCCTGGCAAGCTGGTTTAACTGTTTCCTTCATTGCTACCCTTTATGATGTCCAACTCTCTTCCCTTCTCATTTGCTCAAAGAAATAAGGCTCCATCTTTCATGCGGATGCCACAGTAATCGGCTCTCTGTCTATCATCTCAGTGATTACAGTGTCGAGCTGCGCTTAACCGCACCACAATGCGTTCTGGAACTTCAAGTGCAATGCTCGCTTTCTTTACTGTTTCTATACTGGGTTTCACATTAATTAATATGACAATGCCATCGACTGGTGAGTCAGAAAAAAATATCACCTGCGCTTTTAATTTGTGTACTAGTATCAGCAAAACAAAATAAAATGTAATAAATAAACAAGTTTAATTAGTTTCAGGATGGAGTTTACCTTTGAGTTTGGGTATTAATAATCCTTTCCCATTATCTGAGCATAATTTTGTCGAATAAAGGAAATTTTTTTGCTTAATAAATGCAAGAGGATGAACACCTCCCCTAGCACTACAGCCAAACTAACTTTTAAAGGCTCCATTAAAAATTACATATAAACAAGCTGGAGTGAAAGCCACAGCATTTGTCTGCCTAGCGCTGCTGTACGTCAAAGCCCTTATTTCAGCTTTACTCAGTGTTCCTGAATTATCAACAGTAAAACCATGGCAACATGTCTAAACTGGCTGAGCTGATTCACCAGAGGCAGTATGCATGGAGGAGTTGCTGCCTCCTACGTTCTTCATGCTGGCTGCTTCAACATTCACCCCCCCCTCCCCCTCCCCCCAAACTATAGTCCCTGTCACTCCTGGTAATCGTGATGATAAATCAAAAGCGAAATGGTGTGTCCGTTTAACGTGGATTATACCGTCACACTAAATATCTGAAGGGGTGGGTGGGGGTGGTAACTGAGGAATCATTTTTTCTTTTGGCTTTAACCGAGTTGTTTTCATTTGCTTTAAAGGAGATGTTTTAGTGGAACACTCCATGTTGGCCACACTACTTATGAGGAGACATCCTCATCTGTTCACGACCCACAGGTACAGTATGTAATACGGTCCTCTATTATGATTACTATTATGATGTTCTACTTTTCCGATTACCCAATGACGATCATGTAACAGTAGAACTGTGTGAGAGGAACAGAAATAACTTTTCTATTTACATGTATTTACATGTACATTGCTTATCTATCAGGGTCTTGGAGGAAGCTGGAGCAAATCCCATCTGACTTTTTGCAAGAGGCGGAGTGACACCCCGAAGAGGTTACCAATCTATTGCATGGTTAACGAAGAGACAAACCACCATTCACACTAAGAAATTCACCTTCACACTACTGAGACATAGCTGAGAGGGCTAGGGGAATACAAGGCCATTCTATGGCCACTTCTAGTTCAAGAGCATGCCTCCTTTGGGCTACCTGGTGGCTGGAAGCACAGGAATTTTGCTCCGACAGTAAATCATGAGCGGGGCATAGGGCAGAGTTTATCATCAAGTCCATTACGCATTCCAAGGCAAACATTTAGCTTCATGGTATCTTTGCAAATATTTATTTATAAGAAATCTAGTACAGAAACTATGCTTGTTATAACACATGAAGCTGTATAAAATTGTTTAAATTGTATTTTTGCTTACATGCTAGGTCAGCCTAATTCCAAAATATAAATTTTTTAAATAAATAAATGAAATTACATTTGCATCCACTTGGGTTGTTGATTCTCTCAATGAAACGACATTATGTGTCGATGGATTGCCTTCTCTGAAACTTTCATTTCGGTCTTCAGTGGATTTCTTCTCATTAGTCCTTTTGTAGGTCAGGCGTCTTAGGAAGGGTGGGTGGTGTTCACAAGAAGGCAGCGTGTTATGAGCATTGAAACTACTGGGCTATATGCATGATAACAGAAATTTAAATGGGATTTAGACTCAAGGCTTATATCCCCAGTATACAGGCCTCAGGTAGTCTTGAGATAGCCCTGGCATGTTAGTGAGAGAGTGGCTGTTCACACCTACAGGAAATTTTCCTTCGTTAGCTGACATAAATATGCCTGTTTGTGAACAGTAAGAGAAACGGAGCACAGGGAGAACATGCAAACGCTCCACAGAAATGCCCCTGCCAGCCTTAGGAAATGACAGCGCGTACCACTGATCCACTGTGCCACAGAAACAATGTCAAGTCTACAGAAAATGTTTTAAAAAAACAAGGAAGGGCCTTTTCAGTAAAAGCAAACACGGAATGTTCAACTGACAAAAAAAAAAAAAGTAAGATTACGGATTTTTTTTCCCCTGTCCATTAGCATGCACAATATTTTTGTAGCTCACTGAACGAGAGGTTAAGCATGTATAATGCGCAATGATTTATATAATCCCAAGCCTATTTCTTGTTGTTGGCTTTATACATACATCGCAGTGTCACACTTGATTTTAGTTTTTAAAAAAGGGTTGACAACACTGGGAGAGCATGGATGGTAGCTGTTTTTACGTGCAATGACACTAAACTGTAAACAGACACATTGTGCATTCCAAGACCACCAATCTCAATTCACGATGAAAGAATCCTTTTACAAAGTTCGTGTTTGACTATGCGGTGTAAATAGCCAACTTTAAAAGCCCACGTAACACCGTACTGACCTACTCACTTCTATGGCTTCCAGGGACATAATACTGAGAGTTGGTTCGGAAAACATAACTGAGGTTACATTATTTCTCTCTAGGTCAACATACAATACTTCACCAAATCATAAGGCTGTTATTTATGTGCTGGGAGGAAATATAAAGGGAAAAGTCAAAACTGTAGTTAAATGGAACAAAGGCTAGACTTGCAGCAAATCTCTCGAGAAAGAAAATCCAAGCACATTATAAATACAAGCACATTTTTCACACTTCTGACTTTTCACAAAATAAAAAAAAAAAAATGCCTGACCAAATTCAGCCTCAAATTTATCAGCTTAATGTCAGCGGCTGCTTTGTCTGTGCCAGAAAAAAAGGAATAAAAAAGGAAATAAAAAAACCTTGTTACAATTTGCCTTTTCCAAGCATAAAATGGTGGCTAATTAAAATGCATTTGGTGAATTGTAAGCTGTATAGTCCTCCGTCTTATGTTCTCCTTCTGATCCCAGACCTTAAAAATAGCATTAATAGATGAATAAAGCAACGCACTTTCTGCTGACTGGAGCTGCTTTGAAATTCAAAAGCTTAATCGGTTATATATGTATGAGACAGCTCTTCACATACATACTTTAAATGGGTCACCCCATCCGAAACCTAGGGCCTCAAACTGATGACCACACAGAAATCAGTTCCAGGATGAAAAAGTTAAATAATACAAATAAAATAAGATGCAGACAGAAGTTTCTGCAGTGAAGGAAGAGCAGTGACTAACTTAAAACAAGAGCTTCCTCTGCAGCATTGAGCCAGATGTCCAGTGAATAATTGATGTTTTTGGCTCCTTGCTTTGCATCTGCCTGCCTAATCAGTGCCATTCAATAATGTGGCATGGTTATATGGCATCAGCATTTTAATCACTTGAAAGGCATTTTTAGTGGCCTCTTAAGCAGGTTTGGATATTTGTTTCATAATGTTTCATTCTTCATGCATCAGTGTCAAGCATTCTTTCAGGTTCTGAATGAAACAGGAAATAAAATGCTCAACATGTAATAAAGCACCATCTCGGCTGTATTAGACCGTTTGAGTCAACAAGGGGGCTTCATGTCTCAATATAGAGAAAGGACTCAGTTCAATCTCCTTTTCCCTCGAGACTTAGAATGTCACATTTGCATGCGAGGCTTGAGGTTGGACAGATTCATAATGTCTTGTAGTTTGGCAACAACTCAATGTCATCTAATTGTCGCTGGGCATCTGCCTTGGACCATCAAGCAGGCATCTTATAGTCGGTGTAAACTAGGGAAATTGAATTACCGTTCCTGCTTCGCAAGCTTTTAGGCTCGACTGTGCGTAATGCACGATTAAATGCAGCTGAAGAGGTTTTCTACATTCCTCAAGGGTAACAAATCAGAGCAATTCCAAATAAAAATAAGGCCAAAATAACAGTTCAGACACGATGCTAACCTTGATTTTAAGACTTGAAGGTTAGTAAAAATCCCCATGCTTGTTTAGGCATGATTAAGATATTATCTTCCTGTAGTATTCTGAGAGTTAGGGTTAATCTTCTATATCACAGCTATGATGTATTATACAAATAAAAAATATTTATAATATAAATGAATATAAATATAATATAATTATTTAATATAACAAATATTTATATTAGAATACAACTTTAACCCAATATGACACCGATGTCACAGCCTTGGTTATCTACCAATGCCAATTTCAATCCAATATGTTCCTATACTCCTATATGAACAAACTGTGATTAAAATATACAGAAGTCTGTGAAAGCATAACTACTCTACAGGTATCTAACCCACATGCACATGTGACTTATAGGCTACTACTTTTGTCATGTAAGGTGCTGTATGAGATTGGACATCACATTAGACACACCAATCTACTCGATCACTCATTTGCTGAAACGCTTAATGCTTCTAAGGTTGCAGGAAGGTGGGGTACACCCTGAACAGCCCGCCAGACCATTGCATGGGCACACCAATTTTGTGTGATGTAATTTATATGGTTGCATCTCATTCAAAGGCATGTTTATATAATCTGAGGATAATACTGAACTCTAAATGAAAAGTTTAAAAAAAAGAACCTGATCTCCAAAATCTAATGGAAGTCTTCTTTATCCAAGGAAATTTCATGAAAGTCTGCACCACATAACCTTTTGCAAAACAACATGCAGTCCACAGCACCCCCTGGTGGGCCTGTCATAATATCACACTTCCAAAAACCATCCTATCTCACAACGTTAAAGAAACCTTAAAAAATTCCTGGATCCAAAATAAAGTCATCTTTGTCCAAAACACTGACTTGTAGAGAAATTTTATGAAAATCCACACAAAACTTTTGCATTATCCTGCTAACATACATACTAATCAAATTAAATTAAAATTGTTAAGTGCACCACACACAAAAAATGCAGTAAATAGTATGGTGATTGGGGATATGTTGTTCTGTAAGATGTTTCTTCAACATTTATATAAGGAAACTCCAGAATCAGAGCGTTATAAAAGTCAGTAAGTTGGTGGGAAGGGAAAGCCTTCAGGACAGAGAAACTTGTACTTTCCTGTTTCTTAATAACATGACAAGCTGCATCTTTTTGTCTTATTAATTCCAAAAAGAAAGGGGAGACGGTATGGCTGTTTATAGCTACTATAACAAGCAATAACAGGAGTGAACTACAACTATACATTTAGATGCAACTAAGGGCTTTTAAAAAAAGCAAAGTGTTTAATAAACCTGACATCTTTAATTGTTGCCATCGTAAACTGTTTCGGTATATGAGGCACAAAGTACTTTCTTTTCACAGAACAATGAATACAATGTGCTGTTCTAAGAAAATATTCCATCATGTAGAACAGTGGAGTGTGAGACTGCACTACATCATGATTTATCTCTTCCTTATCAAACAACTCCTGATCTGATAAATCCTTGAGGTTCTTTCATTACTACCCCACCCCAAAGTCCCTCGTATGATTGTGAACATGGAAGAACGGCGCACGTCGTCATTAATGCTGATAGTGCAGCTGTGGCAAAACTAATGATTCTTTTACAGGCTCAGGAAGCAGAGGAAATGTCCCGGAGCATCACTAATTCCTTTGAAGAGCACATCCACTAAAACGATGAACATAATGGGAAGAGGGAAGCTGAAAGACACCTACACACACACACACACACACACACACACACACACACAATCCAACACCCAGTTCTCTCTTTTGAGACTTGACATTCATCACCATCAGTCCGTGCATTTCAGAGGTGCAAATTCACACGCTGGCCTATTTTTAGGATTTAATTTTTTATTTTTCCGTTTGTTTGCTTTCTTTCAGTAACACAGCTAAGCTGGCTAATGATTTAAGCAATTCAGTAGCAGAAGACCACTTGATATGTAAGGTCAAGGTCAATGTGCACTACTGGTGATCCATGTTCATGCCACTGCTGTTGGATCTAATCTGGTCGCACCCACTGTCCTGTAATAACATCCATCTCTTTAAATATAATCGTATTAAATTATGTTTCATAATAAGCGTATCAACACACATTGTTGCCATATTGTTTTGTGATTATCCAAGATCTAACTATTAGGAAGCTTCAGGGATCTCAACTCCTTTGGTCTTAGAAGCAAACCCAGGTTAGAGTACTATAAATTGATGAAAATGTAAATAATGGTATTGAAATTATGTAAAATTTATTATTTCAGATAAATCTGCTGTGATAGATTATACTACATCTGATTATTAAAGCAAAATGCATGAATCTGTTAATGCATAATTATTCATTTATTCGCCTTCAGCCTGGTAGTCTGGTCAGGTCATGGCGGAGCCTCAGCCTGCCCTGGTCACAAGGTGAAAGGTAGAATTCACCAGAGAGGATGTGTGCGCACACTTCACACATTTCCCATGCAGGCACTTCTCTCTCTCTCTCTGGCTCTCTCTCTCACACACACACACACACACACACACACACACACCACCCCCCTAGGGCAAAATAGAATACCTGCATGTTTTGGGGAAGTGGAAGAAAACCAGACAACCTGGAAGACAGTAACCCAAACCTGGCTCAAACTAGGGGCCCTGGAGCTCTAAGTAGGCACTGCTGCACCACCAGGAGAAACCCCAGAATCTGACAGTATCTCAATGTCAAAAAGAGCAGAAGCAGCACAATTCTGACCAGCCTTTTATATTAAAATATTCCAAAAAATAAAGAACTCTTTATAACATATATTATAACAGCATACGACAGCCTTTCATCAGAATTGGTACTCCTTAATAATCGTTTGTTTATTTATTTATTCAAAAAAGTTCAGTGTTCGAGCTGTTAAATCAGGAATACCTGAGCTGACTTGAGTCAAGAAAAAAAAAGGCAAATATTTTGCGCGCATTATGAGCCACACACTTTCTTTCGCGTCTTCGCCAAATATGAGGTGGTGATGCTGATGAATTTGCATGGGCTATCTGATGGGCATGGCCTGTGGGACCTGTCAGCCAGCTAAACGAGCGTGAAATCACATCAAGCGCCACGGCGCCGTTATCCGCTCCACTCCTCCAACTGTTGCGTCCTGAGGTGGAGACGTCTCTAAGGCATAAAAAAAAAAAAAAAAGAAAGATAAACCTCAAAACAGCCTACAAACCTTTCCCAACTTGAAAGAGGTACATTCGAGCAGAGAATGTGCAGTAACCAGGGCTAGTTTAAATGCGTAAAACAGAATCCATGGCTAATACTGCCATACACGTCTAGAGAAATACCAGTGCAATAGCCTACACACTCATTAAGCTTCAACTCTACAATCCCTCAACATTCCTTCAGTGACAGCTTGCATGGCCTAAACATAAACTGCAACCCGGCTAATTCTGATGTTTAGGGGTTTTTTTTCCGGAAAGGTTAATCAAACTTCCGATCTCATGACTCAAAACAAGACACGGGTCATCGATCAAGCTTATAAAAAGGGCAGTACAAGCTTTTTGGCCTTGCTTCACATGGTGGAATTTATTCTACAAACAAAAGTTTGTCGCAGAAAGTCTATTTTAGGGTTAAAAGAGTAGACAGTGTATGTATATATATATAATTTTTTTCCTGAAGAGATAGAATACATTTATTTTACGCACACGCGCGCACACATTTTTGGGCAATGTTTAGCCTCGACCACATTTGTCCCATTTTGTCCCTTTTTTAATCATTTAGGCGTCATGTCATGTCCTCTCCTCTATAGCTATGACACCTCGTGAGTCAAATATTCTCACTGAAGTTAGGAGGTTTCTGCATGTCAGCCTGCACTTTGACGTATTAGGCTGTTATATCACAATCATCTGGATAGAGTATTCCTTTGCAATGTTCCTTACCTCTTCTAAATACAGAATATTAGGAAGCAAGTTTCTGAAGTGGCTCGAAAATGTAAAGAAAAGGGCACCGCGCACCTGACAAGCATCCATGCGTCCTGAAAAAGTCAAATCTCCATCGGATTGCGCAAAAAAAAAAAAAAAAATACCGCATCCAAAAAAGAGAAATAACAAACAAATAAACCCAATTCAGGGCTAGGACTTACCGCTGGTGGCGGTGATGAGACCTGCGAAAATGAGCCAGACGTGCTCGAATTTGCCCATGGCGGTGGCGTCCGCCGTTAATTCCGCCTTAATGCCGAGTTTTTGACGCCGACTGCAGCCGCGCATAGACATCCAGCTCGGGCGGGAAGACGAGGCGCCGCTTTAGCGCTCATATCAGCATCGGGAGAAAAGCGCCGGTGCGGTGCGCCAAGAGGAGAAGGCTGAGAGCATATCGAGGATCATTCAGTCCGAACGGAACACACGGAATGAGCTGGAGGGAGACGCAGAGAGAGAGAGAGAGAGAGAGAGAGAGAGAGAGAGAGAAAGAGAGAGAGGCGCTGCGCATGGATGCTGGACTCACCCATCACACAGCACCGTGCAGGGGAGAGAAGACGCGCAGCTCTGCTCATCTACTCAGTTTACCAACAGCCCAGAATCACAAATGGCCTCGGTCAGGTGGTTTCGATTGTACCCAACAAAAACAAACAAAAAAGTATTTGAAGGTGATCCTGAGAGCACAAATTCTCTCAGGGTCATATTAAATTCTTAGCAACCCTCAAATCAGCGCAATAAACTCTGCCAAGTTTAAAGAGACCAGCCTGGAGGATTAAAGGTGCGCGCTGTGATCTTGATCATTTTAATGACGCGAGACGCTCTGAATGTGACCACAGAAGGACAAAAAAATAAATAAAATTTAAAAAAAATAAAACAAAAAAAACACATCCAAGCTTTCACTCCAAAAAATCCCTGAAGCCAAAATAAAGAGTTTAAGTTGAACAACCAGGATTTACAGAAGCTGGCATTTCTCAAAATGGGGTCCAGAAGGGAAGTCCAGGAGTCAGTGATATTTTAACCATATCCTGGTGGTAAAAAAATACAATTTACTATTTGCAAAGTCACTACTGAGTTTTGAACGATCTCTTCATTGTTTGATTCATCACTTCAGAAGAACGGGTTTAATCCAAGCAATTAAGAAAGCAAACAATGAGAAGTATGGCTTCAGCAAAATAGCAAATAACCAATAGGAAAAGGCAATTGATCTAATATTTGAATATCTGTAAGTACATGTTGAATGTTTTTTTTTTTTTTTTTTTTTGGGGGGGGGGGTGCATCCAAGAGTACTGTAAAAGGGAGGGTTGGAGCGTGGCTAATGTGAAGAACTGACATGCTCAGAAACCTTACCTTGTTGCTGGAGTGGTACATTCAAGCATACAACACATTTGTTAGTTTACTGTTTTTCGTAAGCTTTACCAAAGCGAATCAATGGTCCATCTATGCACCCCCACGCCACCCCGAAAGATGTTTCTCCAGGTAAAAGATGGAAATTTAAAAAGGTACTCATGAGGGTACCCAACTCAGTGACAAAGAAAAGTAGAGTTCTCTATTTTCCAGAAACAGTATAGGGAAAGAAAATTACCAAGAAGAATGAATATATTATAGGGCAAGTAGACCCAGTGGAGCAGTCTCTGGTCCCAAAGTCATCCTTGCGCCGCGGATGCATTACACTGGCCAAATTCAAGCAGCAGCCTGGAAATGTTTTCTAAGCACATCTCTTCAAGCAATGTTATTAATGTAGCATGTAAACCCTGTTTAACAGAGAAAGACACAAAGGTTCATCTTTTTTGTTTACACACCCCACTGTGTGCAAATGTACCTAATAATACACCACCACCTCATGCACTCTCTCTCTCCCTGCCTGTGTAGTTTGAAAAGAGGGTGGGAGCGAGGCAAAAATGTGTTTATCAGATGCACTCTGCACAAATCTTTATTGGTGCTGAACATATGACAGTAAAATGGGACGTTGCTGCCATCTGCTGAAAATCTTGTCACACAAAGCAGAATGTGTAGGTCTAAACTGCTCAACCTGCTAAAGTCTGGGCTATATCTTGTTTAAGTTGCCACTGAGCTGATAATGGATAATGCATGGGGCTCTAAAAACAGTTCGGCGCAGCGCTCTTTTCCCATCTCAAAGTTCTGCCTAACTAAATTCCAGCTGGATTTGCAGAAGGAGCAGCCCATTTTATGCCTGAAAGCAAAACATCAAAGTCCACAAGTAATTGATGGCGTATCATACAGTTTATTTAAGAGACGGCAAAATCTGCAAATGGATAAAAGTGAGAAGGAACCCAGACCAAATTTCCATTTTGACTATACAATATATTTACTATGTATTATGAAACCGTGGCATGGTGGTGTAGGGATAATCATGCCTGCCTCATAGCAAGAAGGTCCTGGGTTCAAGCCCCGGTGAGGACATTTCTATGTGGAGTTTGCATGCTCTCCCCGTGCTTGCATGGGTTTCCTCGGAGGACTCTGGTTTCCTCCCACACTACAAAAAAGTGTAGGTTAGGCAAATTTGCTGTTCCAAATTAGCCCTAGTTGTGAGTGTGAATGTTGTGTGTTGGCCCTCTGATGGCGAGCTGTTTGGGGTGCACCCCTCTTTCAACCAGAGTCGCCCGAGATGATCCCCATGACCCTGGTAGGATTAAGTGGTCCGATAAATGTTGAAGAAAGAAAGAATGATGAATGTGTATTCTGTTACTTGGCCAAGAAATGTCATAAGCCAAAAAATATTAAAGAAAGACCAAGTTTACTTTCTATTAAGTCAGTCACTTTTGGCTGCTACCTTTCATTTACTATACACAGAGCAGCCATAATAAAGACTGGTGGGTGAAGGGTGAATGAAATGACACTCATTACAGTAGCACCTGTCAAGGGTTGGGATGTATTAGCCAGCAGGGGACCAGCAAGTTCTTGAAGTTGATGCATCATTACCAAAAATGTAGGCACATGTAAGGACCTGAGCACCTGACAAATTCCAGTTGTGTTGGCTAGACAACTGGGTCACAGCATCTCCAAAATGGCAGCTCTTGTGGTATGTTCCCAGAATACAATGGTTAGAACCTAACAAATTTGGTCCATGGAAAGACAACTGAACTACTTACAGGCTCATGAGTGTCAATTATGAGATAAGGCTCAATTATGAGAATGGTGAGTAAAAGCTAACCTGTCTGGTAACAAAAGAGCTATTGTAGCACAAACTGATGACAAAGCTAATGCTGACTATGATAGAAAGTTGTCAGAAAGCACCCTGGCGCTGCAATTTGGTGCGTCTTCGGCTGCGTAGCAGCAGACTGGTCCGAGTGCCCATGCTGATCCCTGTCTACTGCCGAAAGCATCTACATTGGACATAAGAGCATCAACAATGGACAGGGGAAGAAAGTGGCCTGGTTTGATGAATCACAGCTGGGTGTATGTGCATCACCTACCTGGGGCAAAAGATGGCACCAGGATGCACTACAAGAAGGCAAGTCAGTGGTGGCAGTGTGATGCTCTGACCAATGATCTGCTGGGAAACCTTGGGTCCTGGCATTCATGTGGATGTTATTTTGACACATACTGTACCACTTACCTAAACATTACTGCAGAACATGTACATCCCTTCATGGCAGCAGTATCCCCCAACGACAGTGGCCCCTAGCAGGATAATGTGTCATGCCACACTGCAAAATTGTTCAGGAATGGTTTGAGGAGCATGAAGTTCAAGGTGTTGACCATGCCTCTGGATTTTCCAGCCCTTAAGATGATCCTTCAGACACCTTCATGGGTCTTGAGGAGACCAGTGGGTGCTTCAATGGATGAGAGTGGTTTTGGTAGCACCAGTGGGATGTAAGCAATATTACAGTATGTTATGACTAAGGATCTTTACACCAACGAATTTAATTATTAAAAATATAATTCTTTAAAATTAGTGTTCACTACACAGAAATAGGAAGTTCTGAATGGTTCTTATGTGGCATTGCTGTTGGTTAAGGCTGTATTTTGGTGCTTGTTTTAGGCTGTAATGTGGTCCTTGGTTGCTTTGTTCTGAATGCTGTAACACTGCATTTGCATCAGTTTAAAATTGAAAGAACATGTGGGCCATACCTGAATGCCACTGATAAACCTACATTTTGTTATATTGTAATGGCTGCAATTGAAAAAACCCAATATTGTTCAGATGCAAATGGATGGGAAATCATTTTATGGTGCCATAGAATCAAGCAATCCAGTCGAACACAGATTTTATCATCAATGTAATGCGTAATTGTCAACGAAAAAAGCCATAAGTCATATTCATGTCATGCATGCAAGGCAATAAAATGATTGCATTACAAGCAGACAATACTTAAAGAACAAGCACAACCTGGAAGAAATGCCTCTTACAGAAAATATGAATTGCGTTTACCACACGAATGAGTGTGTGCTTAGATATGTGAAGCTGTCTCAGATGAAGAAGAAGGTTTGACTCTTTCTTACCTAGTTTCATCCCTGATGTATTACAGTCTTCAAGTCAAATCGGGACACAGTAAACACTCAGCAACACTGCGTACACAGATATTAAAACATGTTTGGTTTTCAATGATCCATAACTTGAGCTTCTCCACATTATATCTGTTGAATTTGCTGCGTCATGATCCAGCATCATGGCTGAAGACCCCCTAGATGAAGTGCCTGTCTCACTTTGAAGCAAAACATCACACCCTCCTGGCTCAACAGCATGCACTGTGTCTGCATTCATTATCAGACTGTGGACCTCTAATGCTAATGAGGTGTTAGAAATAAGTTTGCTCCTGCTTCACTCCATATCTATTTACTTTCTGATGTGGGGGAAAAGAGAGAGAGAGAGAGATTGGTTTCATATGTGAAAATCTCTGCTCAGTAGGGGTTACGACAAACATTATTATATTAACATCCATAACATTGAGTCATCTAAAAAAATAAATAAATAAATAAATAAATAAATAAAGCACTGTGATTTGTTTTTTTAACAAAGACAACCAACAGGTAATTTTAATTCATATTTTCTATTACTTAGACATTTTTCACTGATTTAGGTGCACGGAGCACATGATTGTGGAAAGAACCTTACACTTCAAAGATCGCATGTTCTCAATCCAGACTCCACTCTCAAATGTGGTCTGAATTTTAAGAACAAAGTAAACATATCCATCTAGGTCTGCCTGTCTTCCGTTGTGCATTAACGTGACTGGTCACTTACAGAGCGCTTTGAAATGAACAGAATAGACCTGGCTCTTTACAGGGTATGTGGAGAAGAGGCTCAGCTGAATAGACTGCAGTGGCACTAAAAGAGATTGCACAAGTTTCTGAAGAGTTGGGGGGGGGGGGGGTGGGTGGGTATCACTCTGACATGCATCAATACAATAATGTCTGTTGCATAAAGAGGCAGAAGAAAGCAGAAAAAAAGCAGACAGCACTCAGAATGCATTACAGTTCAGAAGAAAAAAAGAATCTCCGATCTCATGAAATCGTGTACATTTTAGAGGTATACAACTGATTTGTAAGAGTGATGCGAGGGCTCTGCTGGGCCTGGAGTAAATCAAGTCATAGCATCCCTCAGTGCCCTTCCCTGATCCAACGCTATATTTCACTTGTGCTTTTTCTTTGCTTCAGCTTATGTTCTCTGCTCTCTTTTACACAGCAGCCAGGTACAAGTGGTTGAACCAGAGCTTGGCACTCGAGTTAAGGTCGGTCTTTGATGCTTTGAACTTGGAGAAAAAGATAAGGGCGGAAGAGGAGTTTGTTTTGATTTTTTTAAACCCAAAAATATAACAGTATTTGGACTGGAAAAAAAATTACACAGTCAAGCTGGTGAAACTTAAGCTACAGGAACATGACGTACTGCATCATATGGAGGGCCCAGTACACTTTCAACTCTTTCTCCAAACTCTAAGCCCACAGCTTGTAAACACAAAATGGATATGTACTGCATGTTCTTTTCATCCATCCAGCCTCAAATATTTTTCGTTCAGTCTGTAGCAGAACATATACAGTACTTGAAATAGGTGTGTCCTAAATTAGGCTCTTTTTGTTTCTTTAAAATTATGTAATATGTACTTCATAACTGTGCCCTCAAAAACTCTAGAGAAAACTCCAGAAGTAAAAAAAATACCAACCTCAACTAAAATAGTTCAACAGCATTTGAGTTTCAATTGTAAGCATGAACTTTTATCATTCATGCAATTATTTTTCCTGCACACAAATTTTTAAAATAAAACTTATTTGTTCCTTTTTTCATACATATACATTTCATACAATGACTGAAAGATTGTGGACACCTGTCCATCACAGTCATGTGTTATGAGGGCCTTCCTCAAAACTGTTGCCACAAAGTTGGAAGCACCCAGTTGTCTGGGGGGTCTTTTTATTCTTTATTACTCAAAGGGCCCCAAACATGTTCTAACGTGACACTGGCCTTGTTCATGAATCAAGCCCCATGAAAATATGGTTTGCTAAGTGCAAAAAGAAAGAACACGGGTGACTTGCACAGAACACTAACTTTCAGTATAAATTGGAATGCCAAGAGTGCACCAAGCATCATCCACTTCACTAACACCCTTGTGGCCGGGTTCTGTACCCACATTCCAAACTGTAAGCCTCCTCAAAAGTACAGAGGGTGTAGTAACAACTGCCAAGCCCACATCATTGGAGTGCAAGTTGTAATAAGTCATATGAAAACTACTGGAGAAGAATTTGTTTTGTATGTAGTCTGAAGAGAGAGCTAGAATTACTTCTGCACTATTATCACTGCAGTCTAGCAGAGAATTAATGTGTCATGGAACAAGGTAGATAGCATCACGCCTGCAGCGAGCTATCTCGGAGTAACCTTGACAGACTACTACTCTTGATGCATCTTCTACTGATGAGGGGGTAAACATATGACTAACCATAAAATGTGTCTAGTTATGCAGGGTAATAGATTGGATGTAGTATAATCCCGGCTACATTATCGTGCTACGTTGTAAAAGTGTCTTGTTTCCATTGCTAAGATGAGATACTAGCCATCATTGACATCAACCTTAATTTGTAAGCATATTTCCAGGAGAACAGTGGCAACAGTAAACAGCTCCAGTAAATACTGATGAGCATAATTCAAAGTCTTTGGGAAAACACCACAACATATTCATTTAAATGTGACATGCTCTCCTGTATATTGATTGATATGTTTGGAATTTTGAGGGGTTAAATTAGATATGTGAGACATGCAAGGACATGTGTGGCTATACAACTCATTTACATGAGTGGGAAAGAGTGGGTGACCATGAGCTAGCTGGGAATCTACAGCTAAAGTTAGATCAGTTCCTGTACAATCAACCAAGTTCCTCTCAGCTGAGGGTGACAGTTTGGGTTTTGTTCCAAACCTTAGAAAAGTGGTTATACCTAGTAATAACTTGTACTGACATATGGCTGACTGAACTGATGATCTTGGAATGCACAGCAGTTTAGAAATGGCTCCAAGAAACATTTCTCGTGTGGAAATCTACAGTCCACTTTTGCACAAAGCTCAATGGACTTTACCATAGCACAGGGTGTTGGACATAGACTGAGCACTGCCAAAATTTTTA
>JAQMYF010000027.1:6892430-6907785 GCA_030014195.1 Neosilurus mollespiculum
CACACACATACACACATGCATACATATATACACACATACATATATACATACACATATACACACATACACATACTGTGCATGAAGAGTACATCACTTTATACATTTCCCTTCTTACCCTGACTTAATCTATTCATTAGATTACATGATCTTTTTCCATTCTTTTTCCAGTCTGATCTTTAAACTCACTAGTAAATTGAAGTTTAATCCCAATTATCATCACTTACAGGTGGTTTTCTTATGGTTACATAGATGCTAAAACCCAATCCTGTGAGTTTTCATTCAAGTGTATTTGGAAATGTTCTACTGAGTTGTACTGTCCATTTTTTGATTTGAACCTTTTAAAGATATCTCCAACAACCATCAGTCAAGATTTTTGATGGTTCACTACCATCCTTCCGTTTTTTTAATAATGTGCTGGACAGCCAATGATTTGGTGCTAGCCAATAAATTGGTGCCCGTCAATAATTTGACCCTTGTGAAACTTGGTAATTTCACTTTCACAACCACAGAATGTGTCTTCTGACATGTTAAGGAAATAAGAAGCTACTCATTGCATCAGTTAGGGTTAAAATAATTGTTGCCAGCTTAAAACTGAATAATTATCCAATCAAAGTAGATATTACTATATATTTTAATAAGTGCAAACATCTTGTATAGAATTATATATGTGTATAAAATTTGAGTATACTCATTTGAATAGAAAAGCTTAGGCTAAACCAATCAAACCAGGAATCACATGACGTTTCTGGCGCTTATAACGTGCTTACGGAAGTGAACTGCCCCAGCGGAATGGCATCCCGCTACCCTGTGGTGATAACGGAGGTCGAATGCTATGGATACTCATTTGCCCTCTTAGATATTTTGTAGCTAACTGTCATTGATTGTCAGCAAATCATACATTTTATAGAGTAAGCAATTCACAAATAAGCAACTAATGATATTCTTGTGTTATTGAAATGTTCTCTAAACATACGGTTTCTAAATGGTGTACTTTACATGTCGAGACCAAGATTGCATGTCTGGTTACCTCATTTTTAGTTCCTTCTATAAACAAGTTATTGTAAAATTAATTAATCTTGATAAAGATAGGATACATGTATGGGGTTTGAGAGTTCCCATGAAAAAATTGTGAAGTAATGGAAAAAAAAAAAAAAAAAAAAAAAAAAATCACATGCGAGCTCCGCTTTTAGGCAGTGCATTAAATCTATTGTGCGTGATGCATTTGCGTGATGCATCAACATTGTGCGTGATGCATTTATCTGATGCATGCTTACCATGAAGTACCAGTCTTGTTAAACAGTATTTGCTAAACAGTCTTTTAGCTGACTGACAGGATAAGATGAGAAAAAAGAAGCACGAAGAAGAAAAAAAAGGAAGAAGAAGCAGCTGACTGACTGCTTAAGACCTTCAATGTTTCAAAATGCTCCATATTATCTGTAGGCATGAGAGTCTCTTATGTGCATATGTAGGCGTTAGAGAAACTGAAGTCAGTAACTACCTCAAAGCAGCATCATCGAGTGTAAATTGGTTTATTTGTTCTGTACCAAGCTTTTTAGGAGTTATACATTTGTACATTCGACTTATTATGCAAAGAAAAGTTCTGGAAATAAAACTTTTTACACATCCCAATTTATGGATCGATTTTTGTTAAGCATACACCTTACCTTGTACAGCATACTTTTCCTTCCTAATAATGTAGATTTTTATTTATTTATTTATTTATTTAGCTATACTGTGTTAACCCGCAAGGGAACTTATTTCCTCTGCATTTAACCCATCCAAAGTGTGCACGCACACACACACACACACACACACACACACACACACACACACACACTCGGGGCAGTGGGCAGCCACATACCTAGGGGCGCCCGGAGAGCAGGTGGGGGTTAGGTACCTTGCTAAAGGGCACTTCAGCCATGAATGTGGAGGAAGGGAGGATGCAGCTCACTCCCCCCACCACCACACATTTTTCCTGCTGGTTTGGTAATCGAACAAGCAACTTTTCCGTCCCAAAGCCTCGCCTATAACCAGCAGGCTATGACTGCCCTAATAATAATAAGAACAATAATAATAAAACATGGTGCTTTATGTGAGCCAGTTGACCTTACACCCTGTGGACTACCCCCAGGACAGATGCAGGAATTAAATGATGAATGAATTAATTAAAATGTCATGCTCTCTTTCACCATAATAGTAAAAAAATCTGACCGCTATTCAGTCCGTTTTCTCATGTTGTCCCCTCACTAGTGCACAGGTGTCAAACTCGAGGCCTGCAGGCCAAATCTGACCCTAAGTCATTTTATGAGGTCCACTAGAGTTTTTAAAGAAAAGAATTATTGTACATTCTTTGCATCAACCATTACCATGAAACTTAATTCACCATTCCTTCCACTAGTTACCAGCAACACATTTTTAGTAAACAGCTAGTCATTCATGACTCAAGAAAGATTAAAAGCTAGCTAATCACTGTTAAATATTGTTAGAAAAGGAAATTGATAAAAGGAAAAGGGGACAAATACCTAAAACAAATCATTTTGCCATGCAGAACTCTTTTGCTTCATCACCATACAGACTTTCCAGTTCAAATATACAAAATAATACACAACAGAATTGTCCACAATTTGCATATTATGTTCTCTCAGCTTGGCTGTAGCTCTAATTAAACTGCTCCAGCTGGAAAAAACCTGCAGAATCGGGCACTCTTGACAAATCAATTTCAACTCAAGCTTGCTCAACTGAGACACCTTCATCTCTTTAGCTAATAGATCCTTCCTTAAAGATGTTCAGGTTTTTCCATTATCAACCTCTATTCTGATCCTTTTTTGATGGCATGGCGAACGAATTTTCAATCCTTGTGACCAGTAAAGTGGGAGTGGGTGTTTTACCCTTTCTGACATTTTGATGAACTAGTTAAGCCCAGGCCAAAACACTTGACTGATTTACTTTGTCATGCCACAAAGGTTAATTGCCAACTTACGACCATGTAATCTCTCAGAACTATTGATTGGCAGGCCGCCGTCTCACTCTCAGCCTCAGAGAAATCCTTGCCAGTCTTACTGCTCAATTCACACTCTGTTATATCAGATTTTTTAAATCCCAAGCCGTTATTATGAAAACCTTGGAAATTCACATGCATATATTAGAGTTGAGTCAACACCTCATCCGCTGAATGCAGAAATGTAATTAGAGGTGGTGTAATCTATATTAAATCTTAAGCAACAACTGTTTAAACTGTTGCAATCTTTAATTGGTTTAAATTGGTTATGTTTTCTTTCCATCATGGCCAGATTTCCATCATGGCCTGAATTTGTACAGCAGCCAGGCTTTTCAAGGGCATCATATCACCTGCCTGGTGCAAGAATTTTATTTTCATTAAATATGTCTGTGTGAATATGCATAAATAGTAGGCTTTAAATAATGGGATATCGATGCTTTTAAAACCCCTCAGCTAATAGCCTAAGCATTTTATTATTTACTATCTGTTTAATTTTATTTATGATTTATTTTACGATGTAAGATTGCTTCATCTTTATATAGATACAATTATAGATTAAGTGCTTTAATAGGTGCCCTTCTTTAAAATTAAAAAAAAAAAAAAAAAAAAAAAAAAAGTGCAGTAAAATTCCTAAGAAGCTCTTTACATGCAAGAAAATCAGACAAAGTGCTCTCAAGGTGTGTGAGAAAAATGTGCCCTCTAGGGTGTCTCTATAGTAGAAAAATGACCTGGCTACGGAATGGCACAACACAAAGATAAGACTCGCCCCATCATCCAGAGACAGCAGATTAGAATCGTGGGATGATACCCAAGAGAGCTGAGCTCTCAAGGGGGGAGGTGGGCGGAGCTCTCAAGGAGGGAGGTGGGTGGATAGTGCTTTCCTCCTCGGAGTTTGTTATGCTGCTGCTGACATAGCATGAGCAGCAGTTTAAAAAAAAAAGAGAAAAAGAAAAAGAGTGGTCAGCTGGCATCATATGCCTTACAGGAAACATGTGGTGCCCTTCGCCCTACCACATTAGCAGCTGCTATGGGTGAGAGGTGCCGGTGAGGTTTTTACCTTAATGTTGTTGTAAAAACGCCCTCAGATATGAACTCATGGGACAAAGCAACACATTTAAAGGGTTTTATCCTAGTATTTCCAGGTTCATAATAACAGAGTGTGCAAAGAACTTGACATGAACGAATTGCTGAGAGGAGAAATTCATAACATTAAGGATACAGCATGCACTATGATTATCACATGCACCATCGGGAAATATGTTGCGCTCCAAACAGAAATGATCTGTTGTATCTTGCAGGCTGAGCTATGTACGATGCTTTCATAGAGATGTCAGGATGACACTTGACAGCGTTGGTCAGATCTGCTCTTTAAGCCTGACGCAAATGGAAAATCTTACAGAACAAGGTTCTATCTAGCACCATAAAAAATGGGGACCATTAAATTAATTGGTTGCCTTTCTGTGAACCTTTAATCAGTAATCTAGATCCTATAACCACCCCAACACTTTACTTGTTTTTTCCTAATTGGGTCTCTCTTGCTACGTTATAATTAGCGGATTAGCTTTTCTGCCACTAATACCAACTATTTTGTCTTACAATAATTATTTTCATCCTTATGTGTTTAGTATTCTGTGATGAGGATCTGAGCAAGGAATTAATAAATAAAGTTCGTGATTTTACATGCGAGTTTGCTTGTTTAATTTTTAATGTATTTGCAAATATGAGACGTGTTGACAAGGGACTGACAGATATAACCAAAGGGGCTTTATGAAAAATGGTTCATGAATAGCAATGAGCACTGTCTATAAAGAACAGTTCATGTATCTGTAATGGATAAAGGATGGATAGATACTGGGTCAGTTGGGGGAAATTTTAAATTGCCTGAATGTTAACAGACTGTGTTTGTCCTCTGAGAGAAAAAGAAAGTTTCCCTTCTTTTAAAATTGGTATACTTTGAAGTTTAACAATCCCCAAGAACAAATCACCACACTGGAAGTGACACGAGGCATTTTAATTTACCATTCAGATCCAGAATACATAAGGTGTTCCTATTATCATATGCAATGAACAGATATAAGAAGCAAGTTATAAAGATACACCAATCAGCCATAATATTAACACCACCTGACTGATTTGCAGCTAGCGGCAATGCACGGTGTGTTCTGTCACCTTTTAATTATATCCTGCCTTGAACCACCTTTGCTAGGTACTTTCCACTGCATACCAGGAACCCCAAAAAAGATCTGGCATTTTAAAAATGAACTGAACCAGTCGTTTAACCATCACAATATATCCCGCAAAGTCACATTTTCCTCACTAATTTTTCAGAAAAAAAAAAAACATCAGAAATCAAGTACTATTCAAGTATTTATTTCATGTAATATTGGATCATATTGATAAGAATAAGTAAACAAACAACAACATATAGTAATAAAAATATTCCCTTAAAAATATTCAGTGAGGCCACCCTTTACTTTGATTACCGCATTTAACCTTTAAGGCATAGTGTTCAGATATTTTTTAATTCCTTCACTCACTAAACCATTCCATATGCGAGTGAAGGCATGGGCAGTCAGAACCTTCTTAGTATTTACCCTTTGTTTGTATTTAAGTATCCTCGTTAACACTAACACTAAACTAATCAAATATTTTGTTAACTAATACTTAGCACCATACTTAGACTAGCATTAGCCTATGTATTATGTTGTGTTTAAGGTAGAACCTGTCACCTTAAACCAAACCATAAACACCTTCTCTATTTGCAATTTCAACTTTTGTGTTAGTCTTCTTAAACATCAATTCCTTTCCTGTTTAAAGAGTGACATGAAATCAACATGGCACAAAAAATGAACAGTGTAAAGTGCACTTCTTCACATTTAAATTAGTTTATAGCACTACTGGCTTTACTTCTCTTAATATACAGACACATTAATTGGCAAATCTATAACAGTTCTCATGGTAAGCAATGTTTTGAGAAGGAAATTAAACAAATTCAAGTTGGATTAAGAGTAACATATTGGCCAGCTTGCTGCCAAGTTACTCAGTATTGTTTGCTGTTAGCTATGTATTGCAGTCTCAGTCCAAAACATTCACGTTATGATTGAAATTCACTACAGTCAAACATAGCCAACAGCTACTCATGTCAATAAATGTAATGTAGCTTTTTTATGAGCTTTGCATGCTTTGAAAACTTGCAAATTACAACTTACTAGGAAACAAACATGGTAGCTTTAGCTCAGCCAGACTTTATAATCCTTGTTAAGTTTTATTTTATTCTTGCTCAAGATTATTGCTTAAATCCATAAATGCAAGCTAGTCCCCTTTTAATATCTCTCGCAGTCCTCAAGTCTATTGTTACAGACTATGATGACTTAAGTACTCTTTACAACCATGGTGAGCAGAAAGCATATGAATGCACGTACAGAAATCTCAGACTACTGTGGGCACAAGCTCACTGAAACTGGGAAGATTTGGGGGAAAAAAATAAAGAAATAAAAAAAGGTTCAGTTAATTGCTTTATTAAAGACTTAAGTAAGAAGGCAACTCTGAAGAAATTGCCATAATAAAACTGATAAATTATTTGGAACAGAGTTGTCAAGATTCTATTAAACGAATCCATTAGCGACGAGCCAGTGTGACGCATTATTTTCTTTCCTCTTTAAAATACCTTGGGTATTACATGGAGTTAACATAAAAACAACTGCTAAAACACTCATTTGTTCTTTACCACTTTCAGCTGCAAAGATTAATATACAGCAGCCCTTTAATCACTATAGCCAGCTAGACTGAACATGACAGCTGTAGGGCTAAAATAAAAAAATAAAAAAATAAATAAATGAATACATAAACAAACCAGCACAGCCTCCCTTCTGATCTCACCCTCAAGAGTGGCGCTATTTATGGATTTTAAGAAGGATGTGATCTCATTTTATCACACAGGCACCTTGGGTGACAATACCACAGCAGGTAAACATCCTTCAATTATGGGATGGGAGGTGTGATGAAATAAGAATACCAAACGGCGAGTGCAATCTAAAACACACTCGTCATTCAGGCAACACACACACAATTCCAGTGATGCACAACACGTCTTAAGACCAAGTCTGAACAAAAGCATGATTGCTTAGTTGTACACAAGAAACACCTTTGAGGGAAAGTGTAGTTTGCCCTGTGGAGATCTGCATTAGATCTAAAAGATTTCCAGATTATTTCATTTAAAAAAAAAAACGTACACTGTTCAGTGTAACAGATTTCTATTAACATGCACAGGACAAATGTGTTCATTTGCATTTTTAATTTGATATTCATTGTGCTGGGCCATTTATTTATACTGACATAACTAATTGGCAGCTCTTTCCCTGAAGTAACTGCTGGCTATGCCACCTGAATACATTTGAGGCGTGTGTGGAAACTTTGTATCTTGTACAGGGTTTATTTAGATGTGAGGGCTTGGGGGCTAAACAGCTGAACCACAAAAGGGATGGCAAGTGATCACGCTCTTCACATTGCATGTTCTGTTTAATCAATCAAATGTGCATTTACACTTATGGAATTTGGCAGACTCAGTTATCTAGAGAGACTTGAATAAATGCTTTGTTGTATACTTGGAAAACATGTTACGCTATCACAGATTGGCCAGTCTTTAAAGATGCCAAAAAGCTAATAAATGTAGTGCTAAAGAATAGTAAATATATAAACCATCAAGTTTTTGATAAGTGTTGATCAGCTAAGATACATAAAGGCTGTATGAAGTACTGAGTCATACTTTACTTAGAGTGCATATAGTACAAGAGCTTTTAGTATACTACACAGAAATGGTGCATCTGACTGGTCCGCTATCTAGGGTTTAAGAAGCATTCATTCAAAATATTTTCTCATTTCTGTTTGGACGAAAAACCAGCAAATTACTGGTATTCTTGTGCGAGCTGAATAGTCCATCACTCACAATCAGACAGGCTGATTTCAACTGATGCACTTAACACATCATACAACCTGCTTTTACCAATAAAAGAGCACCGTTTTCTCCTACAGCCTTTTTTAAAGGTTGGAAAATACAAATCAGGGCATCTGAGACCATTCCGCTTCACAGGATGTCTCCAGTGCATCCAGGGTCCTAGGTCATCTCTTCAGCAATTTTCTCCTCACCCGACAAGTTTTCACTGGGGTTCAGGGCAGGGGACTGACATGGCATTGCCAAAAGCTTGATTCTGTAGTCAGCTACCACTTCTTGTGTTGATTTGGTCATATGTTTCGAATCATTGTCCTGCTGGAAGGACCAGTGATGATCCAGTTTTAGTTTTCTTGCAGAGGCAGACATGTCCTGGTATTTTATAGAGTCCATGACACATGTACCCTAGCAAGCAGCTCTCTGGGAGGAAAACATCAAAAAACCACTACATATTTTACAGTTAGTATAAGGTCCTTATCAGAATAGCCATTCTCCTTCTATGCCGAACCTACCCTGATTTCTATTGCCAAAAATATTCATTTTTGTTTCTTAAGACCATAGAACATGGTTCATGGTTCACTTTCCATTCAAAGTTTTAGTAGAGTTTCAGTAAATACCAACACTTAAGTTTGTGGTTAACTGACAAAAGGCTTTTGGTATGAAGGTGGTGTCTGATTTAGGAAACTGAAACCACAAGATTTTACTTTTTATTGTATTTCACCAACAGTGATCCTTGTTATTTTTTTTTTTGCCTCTCATATCATCCTTCTCACTGTACATAAATTGGGTGCTCCTCAAGGCAGGTCCGTAACAGTTCCATCTGATGCCAAAAAAAAATAAAAAAAATTATATATACACACACACACACACACACACACACACACACACACACACACACATACATACATACATACACATACATACATACACACACACATTTTCTGACTTATAAGGGTGAACATGCTTCTCCCTCATTTGTTTGTGTTCTTATCTTTATCTTGATGGAGTACAAAAATGATGGGTATTTATTCCGAAAAATCTTTTTTCCTCAAAATAAATTTATTTCAACTAAAAGTTTGCTCTCGCATCTTCAGTGTGATATGAAGCTACTTCACCAAAAGGGTGGATTTTTTTTTTCTAACCCTTATAATAACCTTTACAAGGGGTGCCAATAATCATTGAGGACACTGTATGTAGGGAACAGGAAGCCATTGGGATTTGACTCATGGTCACGGTTACCATAGTTACCAGAGAAATAGCTATAAATAATTGGTGTTGTCAAGCCTTTGCCCCACTTGTTATTGCTAACGCAACAAAAATATGTAGCTGAAGCCCAAATTATAGCATTTACACTATTTTTTTACGATTTTATCAGGAACTTCAAATCCATGTCTGAAAGGTCATCTTGTCGATCCTTTGGATTTATGGGTCTCAAGACTGGCTTCTAAGACGCGTAATATCTGTCAAGAGGCTGCTGAGCAGACAGACTTATAAAAAGGTCTTTAGTAAAACTTCCATTTATAACTTACAAAAGAAGCTTGGGGAGAACTTTTATTTCACACAAATTCAGACTGATATAGCTGCATCACATACCCGGTGCATTTTGCAGTATGCGAGCCCCATCAATAATACAGTCTTAGTGCACAATCCCTAAATTTTGTAGGATTAACTACAAAGCCATAGCAAACAGTTTTTAATTTAGCTCACAGCTTTAAGGAGCAACTAGGGATAAGAGGTGTTTAAATAGCTTGCTTTTTGCTTTACAGTCGAGATGGCTGGTTGTGGGCACTAGAAATATGAGTAAAAATGCAATTTGCATTCATACTGATCACAAGCACAAAAGGGTAGAGTTCATTACTACATATGTAGTTCAATACAGTGGCAAGCCGCGCATTTGGTACCTTGGCCTTCGGTGGGGACTAATTCCACCAGTATTAGGTCGCAATTATAGAAACCATCAGTAATATACAAAAACGCAATATAACAAGGCCTGGCATTAGAGAGAGAGAGAGAGAGAGAGAGAGAGAGAGAAAGAGAGAGAAAGAGAGAGAGAGAGAGAGAGAGAGAGAGAGAGGCATTTCGCGTACCGATGGTGAATACCATTATTACTATGGCAAGAAACCCAGTTAACCCATAATATCTCCGAATGCATCATCGCCGATACGCCTGAGTTACATTTCTGCTAGTAACTCTGAGCATTACGGAACTTCCACCAGTGACCACCGGTGGAAGCTGTCGGTAAATTTGCAACTCGGCCAAATATAACAAGCGTAAATGTAACGGCTCGGTGATAAAGGGTTCAGAATCACATGACATAACATGACACAAACATAAAAAAAATAAAATACATCATACTCAGAGATGGTTATTATTTTTAGACAAAATCCATCCTCCTTTCTTTTCTCTGACCAACCAATCAGAGGACAGGAAAATGTTGAAGTTATTGTGGTGCGATGTGATGCGAATTTGAAATCAGATTGGTTAAAGAAACAGCCCCATAGCTAATATAGTTTAAGTGACATTGGCCAGCACTACTGACTCTGAAGGCCCTGGGCAGATTACATTGACATGGCAGCACATAGAGGCTAAAATCAGATAGACTGTTGTGAATAAATTAATACAATTACATGAAACAAATACTAGAATTTAAGTTGCAAATGTAGGTCAGTGCTTCTGATAGTGTTTGGGCCAACAGAGAAGGCCTTGCTGGACCTGACAGCCCGCCACTGGTTCAATACTACATACTACTGACATTATATTGCAGTCCTGTGCATAATGAGGTATGACTTTTGACATCAGGTCATGTGAGCTGTTCAAATAGCCTTTCATATGAGCACGGTGTGAAGCTGTACAGGACATATATTTTTCAGTTTCATCTTGGCAGCTTTGAGAAGAATGATACATCTTTGATCATGCAGTCACCGTGGAACTTCACACAAAGAGAGCATGGACGGGTGAGGAATTACCAACCAGTGTGTCTGTAGGAGCACGTAAAAACACCTCTCAAACATTAACGCCACTAGAGCACACAGGTTCGGAATTAAAAATATATATGGAACCAAAGAACTAGAAGGAAATGCAATATTGATTTTATGATACCAGTCATAGAGGACCATATTCAGGGGGGGATGACGGGTCATGAACCAATAAAAACATGTATATACAAATAAAACTGGCATTGGGCTGAATGTTGTGGCAACAGACCCCATGGGTAGAATTTTCCATGTTCTTCCCCTAACTTTAGGGCCTATAGAAGATTCCCAGAATAAATTTGCTGGTACACAGACTGGCTATGCTACAGGTGAATATGTGTGCAGGTGTGTAAGCATGCATGGTGCCCGGCTCTTCAGCATGGTTAAAAATGTTGACTTTTTTGCAGTGTTGCTGTCACAGCAATGATGTATTCAAGCTATGCCGGTCTGACATCGGCACTTAAAGCTCACTACCTGATGAGAATCATCATGAAGGTCATGAAAAATACAAGAAAATATAAATCGACCTTGCATTCAACATAGAACACAACAATACTCTATACAAATGCTTCTGCCCAAGGCTGATCAACAACCAACATGAACAGGGTACCATGCACGTGCACTCATTCACACAAAGGGCCAACATGGAGGACAAATACTGACTATAAACCATGGTTGAAGGTGCTAGGTATTCTGAGCTGTTTTATAACTAGTTGTAGGCATCAAAAATCAACTCAATATTTTAAAACCAGTTTCACCTATTAAAACTGCTTTCCCCTGCACCAACAGACATCCAGCATCTAGGGGTTCCTATGGCAGACTGAAGTTCAGTGTGTTGGGAAGCAAAGTTTCAGGGACATTTCCAAGACTCTGGGGGCCCCTGTATTAGTTTAACAGGGTTCTCATCCCATTGAAATTGTCATTGCTGTGGACTAATGTAATTAGCCCTCGTCAGATTTGCTTCCTGCAGTCCCCAGCATGTTTTGCCTCTCCGTCTGCAATACCTCTGTAAAGACCAATGCTCACTGAACAACAGGATTTCAGTGCATCACTTTGGGTGTAGTAATATAAAAAACAACTATCGATAAACAAAAGGCCAATAAAGATGAAACTACCAATAATTAAAAGGGTAATTTGATGACTGACCTCTTAAACATATTGACATGAGTACTCAGAGGTGCAGTCCAGTAACTGAATTCATAGCAGTTTTACATAGCTTTTACATCCTTAAACTAATGTTTGACTATGCTAATTCCAATTATTTTTATGTATAGATCTAACAGTCTGTGATTTCTTTCGACAGTGAAATTTAGCTACGTTTTGCAACAATACAGTGGACATCTTATTTCAAATCAACCTGACCTTGATTTTTGAAGCTCTTTTGAGTACAAACTAAATTAAACTGCAGGCCAGACTAACCCATGTGGCTGTGACTCGGCCTCATGTAACAGAAGCTCTGCTGATATTTAGTATGTAGCATTGATGCATCGAATACAAACTTGCTTTTACAGTACACAACAGTTCTATAAATATGAGTAACTGAAATTTCAGACGCCATATGGCCAAGCATATTTTTATTAATTTTTGCTCAGACAACAAAAGTAAAAGCAAATACACAAGGAAGAGAGTCTCTGTTTCTTCTCTACAGGGGAGGTTTTACCAAATATTATTTTTTTGTTTTAGATTAATTTAAATAAAAAACAAAATTGCCGCACATACATACTGCTAGTATTCGCTCATGCACCCTCTACCAAGTCAATCATTCTTTTAAAATCTTTTCAACATCGATTTTCAAAAATGGACAGTTGTCTTATGTCTTGGGTTTTACTTGCAAATAACGCTTATCCATTGAAAGCCCACGGTTCATGGCAGCCAGCCATTCTTTGAAAAGATCAAAGTGGTTCCTGCAATTTTTTTCCCATTCTAAACATTAGCCTTTAATATTTCATGACGCCCTTTTCCACTTCAGTGTTTGATGCTTTGTCTAGCTTCAGACGAATATTATTTTGCTTCTTCAGTGACCTCATTCAGAATCCAGAAAAAGATGGGTTTTTTTTTTTAAAGCTGCAGTGTATAACCCTTTAGAATTTAGAGATCTCCGTCAGAAATGTTCCTCTGAATAAAATTCTGAGGACTGCAAGTCACAAATCAATACACATTCAAATAGAATTCAAGTGGTGCTTGTAGTTTGACGTGAATCTGCACTGACATAATTCAAGTCAGAAAGGAAATACTTCTATGGGTGGTTCACAGCAGGACTAGAATATGTTGCATGTTATTTGTACTGAAACATGTTCACTGTATGTCCTCAAACATGCCACTATTTTTGGACTTTTCTCTAATGAAAAATAACAGGGATTCTGTGATATCCTACCTGAAAAAAAAGGTACATTTAAAAAGAATTTAAAAAATGTTAAAACACACACGCACACACACACACACACACACACACACACACACACCCCCATCTAAAAAAAAACAGTATCAAATAAAAACATTCTTGAATATCATTTCAAAGCAAATGGCTGAGACAGAATGTGAAAATGTTCAGTATCATAATTCCTTGTGTAGTAGTCATTAAAAACTGCTAAATTATTTGATGTATAATTAAAAAACAACTTATAAAAAAATGACTCATTCGAAAATGTGTACGCCATAAAAGCTGGCAAGTTCAATTTACCATTTATCCATTTGAGTTTAAAAGCTGATCGTTCTGCTGTACAGATAACAGATGAGTGTACTTAAGTTATCGTTTAAGTCAATTTGAAATGATCTTTTGTTTATGTAGTTATGATAAATATAAAATCACTCACTCTTGGTTATTAGCTTTATCTTAGGATTTATTTAAGCCAATCTGCCTATTGATAGAGTAACTGTTAAAGAAGAAATGCTGTCAAAAACTTTTTTCCTCCACCTTGTTTTTGAAATAAGAAACGTCAGTGTGACTTGGGGGCACAGTGAACCTTTCAATGTGAACGGTTACCTTCCCAGTCTGTAATGGCCATGGAAAACTAATAGGCAGAGAGAATATTGATTGTGATTGCCCAAAGCGATCTGAAATAAAGCCATGCCAACTGCGTTGGTCAACCACCAGCCCACAAATCATCAGTAATACAATAATAATTTCCCCCAAAAATCAAAGATTAAACTACGCAGGTTTCAGGAATGATGAGTCAGGATTGAGCGTTCGCTACAGTTCACCTCGACACACATGGCCTCAAATATTCCTGCACTGTTTCATTATCACACACCTCAGACTGCGCCTGCCACCAAATCATACACTTTTTATTTGTGATGACATGCTCGCTGTCAGTATTATGCCAACTGAATCGCATACATAGTTGGCGTTCAAGCAGCATCCCCACTGTGTACCATCAACCTAGCTTTCATTTTTATGGTGTAGACGTGACGCATATATGACGTATCAAAGCTGCTATGTATACGCACATGATGTTCCCATCTTCCTCCACACTGTTGCTTGGGAACTCCAAGATATGAGGCAAATTTTCATCACATTTAAGCTTTAAAGAAGCTTGTGCTTCACCTAAAAATGTTTATGATACCAATGTACAACAGTCCAGGATATCAAAGCTATGGTATTAAATAAGATATATTAAATAAGACATTTAGCAAACAAAAACAGCACATTTAGTCAACAGCAATCAAACATTAGCTAGCTTATTTTCAACAGTGACTAGAAAAACAAAAATCAGTGTTCAAGTTCACTGGTGAGATTTTTAATGGTTTGCAGCCAATAAGCAAATGAATAATGGATATACAAACAAAATGAAAATTGCTATGGCAAACAAAGCAAAAGTGTAAATTCAGTCTGCATCTCTGGAATGTATAGAAAAGGCATTTTTGTAGTAGAGACCATACACCTATTATAGTAATACAGGTCAGAATGAATTCAGGTAGGCTACCTATTTCATCATGGTATGAGAGCACGTGGGAACAGAGCAGCGAGGCTTATGATAATTCACTAGAAGGACTTCTGATATACAGTCAGCATGTTAGCAAAATGAGCTGTACCAGGTAATCATCAGTACTAAAGATACTAAGTACACAATAATGACCCTTTTTTCACTCTCAAATAAAGACAGTGAAACAAGGAAAATGCAGCTCCCTTTTAAAAAAAAAAACCTAAAATCTACACTGTGTGCACAATTATTAGGCAAGTGATTTTGACCATATCATTTTATCCATAATTTCCAACTCCAAGCTGTATAAAGTTGAATGCTTATTGGATTTAATCCATATCAGGTGATGTGTATTTGTGTAACGAGGGAGGGTGTGGCCTAAGGAGATCAACACCCTATCAAGGTGTGCATAATTATTAGGCAGATTCTTCTCCTCAGAAAAAAAATGGGCCAAAAAAGAGATTTAACTGACTCTGAAAAGTCAAAAATTGTAAAAGGTCTTTCAGAGGGATGCAGC
>JAQMYF010000027.1:6922445-6934592 GCA_030014195.1 Neosilurus mollespiculum
TGTGTGAATCAGGCCTTCATGGTAGAATAGCTGCTAGGAAACCACTGCTAAGGACAGGCAACAAGCAGAAGAGACTTATTTGGGCTAAAGAACACAAGGAATGGACATTAGACCAGTGGGCTGCCCTGGTCTGCCTCTGGCCGCTGTGAAGGTGTGGTCGCAGTTGCATGTTCTTGCTCGTCACTTGTTGCCGATCACTCACATTGTCCCACATGTTTTGCATGCTGGCACAGTCACTACGTTGTCTTTCTTTTTTTTTTTTCTTTTAAATGTATATATATATTTTTTTTTGGTTACTTTTTAAAAAAAATATTTTATTTTTTAATTTTATTTTTTTTTAATATATTATTTATTCTTTTTTTTTTTTGTTTAGTGTGTATTTTTTTTCCCTTTCTTTCTTCTCTCACTGTGACTGTGTATTCGTTACTTTGGTGGATGTTATGATACGTTTGCGATATGTCTCTTTGTTTTGGTTACTATTTAACAAACTCTTGATTAATGTCAGCTCTATTTTTTTTGTAAAAGCCGCAGGAAATTTAATGGTGTATTTATGTACAAATGTAGCAGTTTATTGTCCTGTGATAGTTTGGTTGGAAGGGTCGTTGCTTTATATCTATAATGTTTTTGTCTCCTCTTTTTTTACTTTCCCTTTTGCTTCCTTTTGCTGTCTTTCTTTTTCTGTCCCCTCCAGACAAGTCCAGCAAGATTCCATAGATTTCATAACACAATTCAACAGTAAATAAATAAATGAATCAGTTTATCAAGAGGAGCCTTGTACCCATAAACCTCCAATTGGAAAAGCAAATATGTTCGGCACAACACTGCAACCAGACAGCCATTCTGTTTACTATGATGCTGGACAGAACAGGTTTTAAAAAAATAATAATAATAATTAAAAAAAAAAAAAAAAAAGCACTTCAGCCATGAATGCTGAAGAAGGGAAGGAGCAGCTCCACACCAAGGCCCCCCACCCCAAGGAAAAACACCATAATGTGACGATGGAATTCAGTCATTTATTCTGTGCAACTAGTCAGAGCTTTCTACTGTTTTAGAATCATAGTAGGACAAGTGTCAAGACAAACTAGTGAACTTCATAGTTCCATAAAAACCTTAATAATTAACATATTTACATGGTTTCAAAGGTTTTTCAATCTGTTTCCATCAGTGTTATTTATCTTGAAATTGGTTTATTGAGAAAACTGACAAACAAAATATTCCAAACAGGTTTTCTTATCAACTTAATATTCTTCTGCTAAAACCAAATCTTAAAACATTGCTGCATGTTTGTTGTTGTTGGGTTTTTTTTTTTTTAACACATCTTTCAGGTTATTTGTGCAAGTAAAACAAAGGCAACCATTGCTAACTAATTTCCTTTTCTCCTTAACTAGTAACTTGCTAGTATCTCTGAGTCCAAGAATTTCCTTGCCGGTAGTGACGTTTCATTGGTACCTGTATATAACAAATAAACTTGAAACTTGTTAATTAAAAAATTAATAAAATAATTGTTTGAGCTAGCTCCGGCATTAGCAATGCTAATTAAATTAATTTTGATGTTTGTTGTCACACAAACGATTATTAATCTTAAAATATACTAAATTCTGACATGTAAGCTTTGAATAAATGGTTGTTGAAGGATACATTCGAATGCACATTTCTTACCTTCATAAAGTAGCAGTGTAACATGGTTATATTATTAATAATAATAATTATTATTATTATAAACACAAGTAGCTAAGCTCAGTTGTTGAATAGTGTTCCACAGTGCTCTGCTCCCAGCACACCTGAATCTAATCAATGTGCTAATTAACAGCTACACCTGAGGGGAAATAGACCTGACTTCGAAACCTGTGCATTAATGGTTCTATATCGAAAGTTTCCTTTCTTTCTTTCTTTTAAAAAAAAAAATAATAATAATTAAATAATTAATAATTTGTTTGTTTGTTTAATCATTTCATTCATTCACAAACCAGTGGGTTTTTTTTTTTTTTTTCAACAAATCCTTAACAACATGAAGAAGCTATGTGTAAAATAAATAAGTAAATAAATAAAAAAGTTCACTCTTATATTTTGAAAAATACTTGTTAGTCCTTTTCACTTCACAGCCTCCCACAGTACTCCACACGCATGACCTTTAGGTGGCAGTAGTGAGCCTTGTGCACTAGCTGAGTATCCATGAAGAAGAAGTGCAAACGCATCAACCGCGAAAATGTGCTACAGGTGAAAAAAAAAATGTCGTCAACGATAGTAGAGAAAGATAAACAGTTAGATCCGTAGTAGATTTAATAAGAACCATTAACAGATAATGGTTGTGTCATTAAACAAACCGTGTCGGTTTAGTTAGCAGTGGTGTATTAACTAAAGGTAAGTTCAGATCACTGCTTCAGACTTGGTCGCCAATTTGTTTTGAACATCGGTTTCCTTAACCTTTAATAATTGACAATCAGTAGAAATGATGGTGTAAGCTTCGAATTTAAGTCTATTTTATATTTGATATGTTTTGTAAAGCATTACACACAGCTACTAGCACCAACAACATGGTACAGAAGTGGAGTGTAGCCTGTTCCACTGTACTTAGCTTGCAGTGCTAATTTTGTTAGCTAAGTTTTTTAAACCACGTTTTTATGTTATTATTATTATTTTTTACAGTCTTTTAAAGTACTACATAATAAACGATGATGTGGTGTTTTAGGAAAACAGTCCACAGCAGCTCTAGAAGAAGCAGCATCTGATATACAGTGATTTATTTGCAGGGGAAAGTAGCTAAGGAGGCTCAAAATGTTGATGGGTGACGTCACAAATTAATGTGCCTAATCATGATAAAAATAGGGGCGTTTCTGTGTGGAGTTTACATGTTCTCCCTGTGCTTGTGTGGGTTTCCTCCGGGTACTCTGGTTTCCTCCTACAGTCCAAAAACATGCCCAGTAGGCAGATTGGCTGTTCCAAATCACCCCTAGTTGTGAGTGTGAATGGTTGTGTGTGGTCTGGCTGAGGTGGGCACCAGCCTCCGTGCGACCTTAATTAGGATTAAGCTGCTCAGAAAATAAATAATGATCATATGTTGATTATGCATATTGCATATCGAATTGCAAGTAAGGATAAATTAATATTAATTGGTATTGGTGGTCAATAATGTTTTTTTCCCCCTTAATTTTTATTTAAAAAATTTTTATTACAGTACATTGTGATAATTGTTTTATTAGTTTCTGTTGTTTTGTCATACTGTGTGTAATTTATTCATTGTCGTGCAGTACACAAGTCCAGTTCCAGTTACAGCACATCAGCTTCTGCAGCTCCCGGTATCATTAACCTGTCCAGAGGTCTCTAGAACCTTTCAGACATAAACTGAACTTATTATCCATCTCCGTACCCATAAACCCCTTGGGTTAAATGATGATTGAAGATGGTCCTCATCCTCTAGGAAGGATGACCCACCAATTTATAAATGTATTTTTGACATACAGGTGTGTGTGTATAGACGAAACAAAACACCAAGCTCAATTGAGCTACATACCGGAGGTATATCTGTGACACATTCTGGTCCAACTACGTAGCTGGTAATGCCAATAATTCTGTTTCCGGTTTGAAAATCAAAAATCCGCCTCCATAAAATTGATCATCAGTTTATCTAGTATAATAAGCCTGCAAAGTTTCATGGGATTCTGGTCAGCAGTGACAGAGTATTACTTTGAAATTTCATGACTGATGTCTTGATCCCACAGAACTGTTGCCACTGTTGCGTAGTATAATGTTGTCAAATTCCATTCGAAGCTGTCCATGAATGCAGCAGATTGAACAAAAGGACAGAACTGAACAAATGGACTTTGTTCATTTATTACATCATAATTCTGTTTATGGTTCGAAAAAATCCAAATCAGGTGTCATGGAATTCTAGCCATTGTCCACAAGAACAAGTCTGCCAAGTTTCATGTGATTATGATTGCTAATAACGGAGGAAATGGACTTTTAGTTTAACTGTCCACGACAACAAGATGACAGAGTTTGACAGCGGATACCTCTAGTGTAAAAACAAGATTCATAAATCGGTACTATCCATGGTTTTGACTATTGGTGTAAAACATCGTGAGCGTTTGTATCCCCTACAGGATACCCCACTATAATACCGAATTTTATGAGGGTACAAAACTAGATGCGGTATATTGGTGTGGGGTGGCGGGGGGATGGTTTGATGTCGTCACAGAGTCTGTATCATCACAGACTGTGTAGGTCAATTGGTGGTGATGTCACAGAGAGAAGCTACTGTCGGGACATTGGGGGTCATCATGTCAGAGACACTAAGAGACAGAGGGACACTGAGTCAGGCCTCCATAAGAGAGCATCACTAAGCTGTCTATCACGATACATAAGATGTTCCATAAAAACAGCTGATCCTTTATTTCTTACAGAAAGAATTCATTCGTCTTTGGTCCCAGCACCATGAACGAACCTTGTACAAGACACTCAGTTTTCTATCAAGGACACAGACAAAAGGATGCCATAACTGAGAGCAGCCATAAAGGAAAATGTTTGGTTGCTTTTAGTACTTATAAAATGTAACATCTCTAAAAAGAATGTTTAAAATAAAGGAAAAAGTGGTAAGACGATGCGACAAACAGTGGTGACCAGAGATTTGTGAATGGTAATCAGTGATTGGTCACAGTCAGGCTTTACTAACAGACTGTGAGTGTGTGTGTAACTGGTTTTATAATTCTTATAATACTGGCTGTGATGTGAGCTGGAGAGCCATATCGAGTTTAAGGCAGTCACTAATATGTGCTGCTAAAGTTGCTAGATTTATTGCTGGGCTTATTTATTATTATTAAATTTGTTAAAGGAGTCTGAATATGCTGTATAAAATTTCTGTATTCCCTCAACCTCGCTCAGATACTGCCAAGTAGAGAGATATTTTGGCTGTGGAAGATAACTGTGTGTTGTGGTATTCTTGTGACAGGGTTGAGGACTCTCCAATTCAGTCATGACCTCCATAAAAGATTCTGCAGCTGTACTCAAAGGTACTTTTCTCTTGAACCAGTATTTGTTGTGCAATGAATATCTTGATGAGGGAAACTACAGGAAGCATGGATGGATAAGGCACACTTTAAATATTGCATTGACATTTATTATATGGATTTTTCTTTTAGAATTTTGCATGGAAACCTATTTCCCACCCATCAAGAATTAGCTCTCTATCACATACATTCATCAGCAACTGGGGAGGGACGCAAGCATGCAAATGCCCCCTTCGTGACACACAGTTCTGCAATTCCGCAAATCTTTACAAACTGCTGTGCATGCGTATTAGGGGGTGGCTTAATACACTCGGAAGGAAGGCACTATCCACCCCATAGAGGTGAACGTATGCCATGTCTCCTCCAGTGAGAGCTCAGCTAATTAGCTCCCGTGGACTCCCGGTAGTGGGTGGCCACGGTATCGGCATGGATTCGAACCTGCAATCTTGTCGATGTGCCACTCAGGAGCCCAAAAATTTAATTGCTTGAATGATTGGTTATTCGGATATTCATCTAAATTTGTACATTTAATTGAAAAAATACAGATAATGACGACAAACTATGTGCTATATGTTCATATTGCGATTCTGCTGAACAAAATGTGTACTAAAAATAATGTCTTTCCAGATTTCTCGGGGTGAGTTTTTGTTCATTCACATGTGCATCTGTGTTCCCCCTTCCATCATACAGATGTTGTGGCGTATGTGGACGTGTGGTCCACGAGAAAGACAGAGAATTACTCCGATCCCTTTATTCAACAACTTCGGGATATGGGTGCTCAGGTGAGGGAACTTGCTGAATGTCTTTGCACGTTTTCATATGTGTTCAAGCATTAACCAATATAATTTCGTCATGCAATTCCAGGTGTGTAAAACATTCAACAAGCAAGTCACCCATGTAGTGTTTAAACATGGCCACCAGGCCACATGGAATAAAGCCAAGAAAATGGGTGTGAAGATTGTGTCTGTCCACTGGGTGGCCAGGTAAGCTTAAAAATAGACCAAGTGTCATCTATACTGCTCTCAGCATCATGGACTTGAGACTGTCTAAAGGGGCTACGAGTTTGAAGTGAATGCATGGTGACGTAACAGTAATCTTATGAAATTAAAATGATTTATTAATCAGTCTAATAATAGTTTGGATAAATCATTTGGATGCTGACCACTTTCATACATTAAAGCCCCGCCGCATGAGAAAGGTCTCGAATAATCATGTTACTTATCATGAATAATGATATCTACTAGGCACTAATCCGAAATATCTATAATAATAGCCTGATGATGATAATGGTGATTATGATGACTAGAAATACCAGGAAGTACTGTTTTAAGTTATATCATCAATCATCAATAGCAATATTTATATAATATTTCAAAGTATGAGCTTCATATAAAATAAGTTTACAATAGGACTGTGAGATATGATATGATATCAGTATTTTTGCTAAATATGCTCTTAAACATGATGAACATCTAACTAATAGATTTGCCCTTCATGCTGATACTGTAAAGTGCTTTTGAAAGGTTTAATGGATAGCATATAAATAATGCATAACTGCCTCAGAGTATATTAGTATTTCTTGGTTGTTTGATTGTGTTGTCTGGGTACATTCTTGAAGAAAGTAAACACTGTCAAATCTGCTACAGTGACTAGCAAATCTGATGTGAAAATAATTGTAATTATAGCTTAGACATTTGTTATACACTGCCTGGCAATAACAATACATTTAACCCTAATTGATGCAGTGAGTAGCTTCTCATTTCTTAATCAACCATGTCAGAAAAGATGTCACTGCATTTCAGAAGGGGCAATTTATCGGCCAGTGTCAAGCAAAGAACAACTAATGGAACAGTGGAAAAAGGGTCATGTGATCTGTTAAGTTCAGATTTACTCTATTCCAGCAATAGGCGTGTTAGGGTAAGAAGGAAAGTGCATGAAGTGACGTACCCATCATGTATCGTGACTTTGGAGGCAGTTTTATGATCTTGCGCTGTTTCAGTTGGTCAGGTAGAGGCTCGGCAACTTTATGTGACAATAACATGACATCAGCTGAAGACCTGAATGTGCCATCAGTGGGTTTTTGCTTCCCTGATGACAGCGGCATAAAACTTCAAGCTTAAAATGTGAAAGAGTGGTTCTGGGAATCATATCACAAATCAGTTGCCATCAAAACAGAGTCCAGCCCTGGACTCCAGTAAAAGTTTTTGGAATGAGCAAATCATAAGTAGGCTTTATGGAGTGGTTCCACTTTTCTGTCATCAATATAAGATTCTGGGTTTAAAAAGAAGAATGCAATTCTGGATGGAAATAAAACTTGCGACATAAATAATATGGCTTGGTATCCAATTTTATGCACTACTGGATAGTAACCATAAGGATCCTATAACTATCTTAGTAGGCAGGAGTAACTAAGCAGTTTGAGTTTTGCTTTGTATAAGTTGGGGCAAATGCTGCTTCAGTGTGCCTACATAAGTCGATTGTCTGAATTCTACACCCCACCCTTACGCACTCACAGGTAGCTGTTCAATGTCGCAGTAAATTCACATTCTATAATTTTACTCCTCTCAGTCTTGAACTGGAGTTCAAGCCAATGTTTTTTTTCTTTAAAACATATTAGACATTCTGGCTACTAATGGGCTCTGTGTCGTCTATTATTCTGTGCAGGTGCAAAGAAACCAGCGAGCACGCCGATGAAGACCTTTACCCTGCTCACCATGAGGAGTCACAGCTTAATCAACTTAAAAAGCGAACAGTAAGCTGATTGGTCGATCCTTTTCCTCTGTCGGTTTTGGCGTATATTTGTTGTACAGTAAATCTGGTATAAGAAGGTGCTACATAAACAGAGTTTTTGTTTATTTTCCAGCTGAACATAATATACATGTAAATATCCATGGGTGGTTCTTGTTTATTGTGTTTTTTCTTAGCACCGGTGCATGCAACCCAGGGACGTTCCTCAAAACATTACTAAGCGCTTGAAGAGAAAGCTGGACAAAATGATGGAAGAAATAGACCGCTCGTCTCCCGTAGGCAAGAACAAAATTCCTTAATGCCTCTTCTCTTGTCTGCAACCTATCAACCTTTCACTATGTTACATTTCCCAGTGCTCTGCATTTTAACACTGGAATATGTGTGTGTGTGTGTGTGTTTGGGGGGGGGCACATGAATAGTCTCTTAGGAGCTGGAACATTGGTCTAAATCTTGAAAGTTGTTCATCGTTCAGCACGGACGCATTCGAACAGTCTGCCTAGACGTTATTCCTCTTCAGGCTTGTCAGATCTGCCTCAGCGGGATTTAACATGACATTTGTACTTGTACAGTTCCAGATAAAGACGCATCTCCTTTTATTATTGATGAGGAGAATGGGATAGTGTATAGTCCATCTTCTAGAAGGGCTGACACCATGGCTCAGCGGCTGAGAGAAATGAGAGCACAGCGGGAGATTCTCTCTCCTACTGGTATGCTTAAAGGTCCTTGTTTCTATCAGACGCATTCAAAAGTGTTTTTGTTGTGCCTGTGGCATTTTCTGTTTTTTTTTGTTTTGTTTTTTTCTCCTGGCATGTTTTTGGGAGGAGAGAATTTTTTCATCTAGTTCTTCTTTTCATCAGCTTCTCAGATGCAAGGCTCACCAGAGGATAACTCGAAAAGGCCATCTCTTGGGGACATACCCACAAACTTAACCATGCTGCTATTGGGTGAGGTCATAGATCTGTTCTTTGCTATTATATATATGATATTGCATTAAAAGTTAGCATCAGTATACAATTATGAAATTACTAAAGATATAGAGAGTTATATTCTCCTATATAACTAAATTGTGTGTTCTGTAACCTCAAAGGTATTTCACAGTGTTGTGGGTGTGTGAGTGTGTGTTAGCTGTACAATCCAGTTTGATTTATTGTGATTTCATACAGAGGAAGAAGAAGAGGAGGCCCCGGGATGTTTGTCACGTCCCAGCTATTGCTCCAGCAGTGAGAAAAAAGATCGTATCAGCGTGTCAACAAAGAATACGTCTCATAAACATGTTGAGAAGTCAACTTCTGATTTGGATGTGGGTGTGAGGTTCAGCTCGGGTGATAAAGGAGCAGTTAAAGTCCCACCACCACAAAATAAAAGACGAAGTCGATCCTGTTCTGGAGTGATGAAACAATCTTCTTTAGATTGTTATGTGCATACAGCACCGTCCAAAACGTCGGTTTTGCCTCTTTTATCAACACCTAAACATGGAGCTATAGAAAAGCCTAGACCGCGATTGAGTAATCATAAAAAATCCCGAATTAGCTTCTCGTTAAACAGTATGGAGGCTGGAGTAAACACCAACAGTGACTCAGGTGATTGTGACAGAACACATTTGCAGAAATTAGCTTATTCACCGAAAAGTATTGATGTGAAGATTCAGAAGGCGGGTCATAATAAAACAAAGCAAGCGGACGTGTCCGGTTCTGAAGCTCATAACAATAACAATGACGACCACGACGACAGCGTATTTGAGGACTACTTTGCTTCAGCCAACGACGCACCAATGTACAAGGTCCTGGTCGCGCACTCGGCTTCTGAAGCAGAGCGCTTGCCTTCTTTTGACCTGGAGCCTCTGAACAGAAATAGCCGTAAGATCCGTTCGCAGGAAAACGTCGGCCGAAATAGAAAATCCAAAATCTTCAATGATAGAGATATCATGGAAGCATCAGCCCCACCTGAGGAAGAACTGTTGGCTGGATGTAGTACAGGTGCATCTCTCCCAGGTCCGAAGGAGGCCAGTTGTGAGCAAGAGCTAGAGCCGGCTGCAAAGAAACAAAGGAGGAGAACCAAGCAGAACCCGGTTACACTTTCAGAAAGTAAGGATAATAGAAAGCTAGACAGAAATCCCTCAACTTACTTCAAAGCAGATTAAACATTTATGAATGTAAGACAAGATTATAGTGTTATCGACTGTACAATAATTTTAAATACTGACTGATTTATTTTATTGTTCAGTTTGTATTCCGTGATGCTAAGGTTTTTTTTTCTTGACAATGTGAAGCAGAAAATTGCACAGGGTGCACACTGTTTAGCTTAAATACTAGCTTGTAATAAAACATTTCATGAACTTTGTGTGTTCTAGCTCATTGTGGAAGACTGAAGCAATATCATAGAGCACCTAACTGCACACATGCACCTGTGATGTGCTGCTCGTCTAAAGGGTTTTTTTTTTTTTGTTCTGCGTATTTGTAGGCACACACAGTAAAAGCACTACAGACGGGCTCAGTGACAGATGTACTGACTTGTGTAGCAACATGAACACAAAACGGATTGTGAAAATGGATAAGTATATGAAGGTAAAGTAATCCGAGCTCCTCAAACCTGTACTGCAGTGTAGTTTCCCATTTATTCGTTCAACTTTTCATTCATGTATGCTCAGGATTGTTCACGAATTGTTTGACATGCCTTATCTAAGCAATGGACTACTAAAAGGGTAGTTTATCTGAAACAGTCAGGGAGGGAGGTTACACTTTTTGTGAATGTAATCATTTTTAAATGAGAGATTGTGACCGTGTGCTTTCTTACCCCATTTCCTGACCAACACCCAAAAGTGTATATAGATATTTTATTTATATACGGGATATTGTTTTAACTACAGCGCAAGATATGTATATATCTAAGGTATATGTGTGACTCGTGAGTGTTTTTCTTTTTTTTTTTTTTTAAACTCTGTCTCTGTGGAGTGTTGCAGCATGGTTCAGAAATGGAGCGTGATAATTGACTTTAAACAAGTCACTGTTTTGCCTTCTTGACTTCCTGTGTGTGTTGTCTTTTGCTTTTGGGACGTTGCACCTGGTTGAGTCCTCCTTTCTCACTCCTTCAGCCTTGAAGAAAATCGCTCTTGTTTGCCGTACGGCACACAGGCCTTTCATCTCTCTGATCTTTATTTGATTATCCTTATATGTGACCTGTGTCCGAGAGCACATTCAATCATGTCATAAGCAGGTGAGGAGCTCGATTGTTCCAGGGAGTTAGTTTGTGTAAAGGTTCTGAGACATGGTTGCTTGACATCATGTCTAGAAGACTACCAATAAATGGAGTACACTAGCAGGTATTGTGTTGGCTCATATCAGTGGAGATCAAAGAAAAGGACTGGGTGACCTCATGCCGGAACCCGATGTCAGGTGTGATAAAGGCTGAAATCTGTTCCTCCGAGAATTTGAGAATGAAAGCTCTCTTCTGGGACAATCAAGCTTGCAAAAGGTTTATTACAGATGACGCACATATCAAATTGTGTAGGGTGGGTCCAAAGGACAATTATTAACAAGTCACAGTGAAATGCCTTTGCTTTCATCCTTTTCAGAAAAATCAGGTATACTAGAATGAAATCCTTTAAAAAGATGCCCACACCTGTCCCCTGGTAAAACAATCACGGAACACCTGGCGCTCTTGCATTTTAAAATTTATTAGTAATGCCTTTGTACGTTTTACCATTTTGTCATGTTACAACAAGAAATCAGAAAGAACCGGCATATTAACCATTTGGTGGTTACATAAATATTATCCTAGTGTCTCAGTTTCTGTGATACTCCTTTGTCAGCTTTGCACATGCGGATCTTCATATTTTTGTGCTCTTAATATTGTCGTTAGAATATGTCGAAACTTTGGCTCCAGACTCAAGTGTCTTGCTGACTGGAATGGGTTTTCTTTTAGGATTGCTTTGTGCTTGGCTTCATTTCTATTCATCCCTCAGCAGTGGCCAGTCTCTCAATCCCTTGGTTCCTGCTGAGGAAATGTATCCCCATGACATGATAATGATGCTACCACCCCCATGCTTCACTCTAGGCATGGTGTTCTCATGGTATTGGGTTTCTGCCAAGCATAACATTTTGTATCTTGGCCAGAAAGTTTGAGTGTGGTTTCTTCAGAGAAGAAAATCTTTTATGCTGAGTCTCCAACTCTTGCCATAAAGCCCAAGTACAGCTAGTCCCACCTGACCGGAGGAGATCCTCAGTATTATCAGAGTTACTCTTGGCTTCATTGTTTTTCATATTAATATCCTCCTTACCCAGTGTCTTTTGGTGGACAAGCTCCTTTAGGAAGTGTCAGAGTTGGGCCTTATTTTTATATATATATATATATATATATATATATATATATATATATATATATATATATAAACACA
>JAQMYF010000027.1:6953888-6965204 GCA_030014195.1 Neosilurus mollespiculum
ATGAATGTGTGTATGGGTATACATATAATATACTCACCTGCACTTCGACACTGGTGAGCTTTTGTATCTGTTCAGTCGTGTGACTCAGGAGATTGTTGCCGATCTCCATCATGGCCACCGTGTGGTTGTGCATAGTGTCTTGTTGCAACTGGAACCTGTCTTGCCCCAGGTTGTCCTGGATGAAGCTCTCAAGCTGTGAAAGGCAGCAGATGCAGGACATGTAGGTTGATTTTATAACAAGTGAACAAATTGAATCTACTATTGCAATTTGACCATTTTTGGGGGGTTTGGGTTCTAAATGGTTCTGAGCCATCATAACACCCTTAGGCACGCCGCTATTAAAAATTTAGTGCATTTCTGTATTAAACTAGTAAAGCCATGCACTAAAGCCATTGTATTGTCCATAAAATTATTTACTGAATCCAGGATGTTTTGCCAATGATAATCACCATAAAACACCCTCTTGTGGATTATTGCTTTATTCTAAATTCAAAGTTCCACTACGTAGTAAAATCAGGATAATAAATACCATGGGCTACATAAGAGTACAGCTGACTGAGGAGTTTGTCGAGTCTGGTCAGATGGTTTATGTTTTATAGCTATATTACCAACCCAGAGCTCATTGAAGAGTTTTAAATGGAACTTGTCATAACAAGGTCGTAACCCCTTTCAAGTAGATCCAAAAGGGCTAAATGTATCTAGACTTTCAGAATGCATCATAGTCTAAGCCTTACAGAAATATGTACTCTTGGCAGGCTTTTTTGGCTCAATGAAGCCAACATTCTTTAGCTTGTTAAAGCCTTTTCTGTAAACTATATAAGCCGTCACTGTTCGCACAGGTGGTCTTATTAACATGAGTGTCTGAAGACAGGTTGTGGTTAACCATAAATATTCGAAACATTGCTGGATAGCCAGTTCAGTTTCAACAGCGCTACAGTTATTTGTATCAAGAAGGCAACAAATGGCCGTGCTCTGAAGGTGACATGGATGCCATTACTATGCCTCCTCTGTCCATCACAGAAACTTTAACCAGTTATGGGCTAGTTCTTTGAGCGTGTGCATGCGGAAGAGGGCAAGTAGCGCTTTATTCGGAGTGACGTAGGCTGAGAAACATTTTTTTTTTAATTATGGGGACGTTTGCTTTCTGTGTCTCAGGAAGTATATGTTTGGCCAGTTGGTGGTAGCTGTGTGATAGGACAGTGTTAAGCCTGGGTCTCACATAGCAGGAATTAATTCATCTCAGACATTTTTTTTTGCCTTCTGGGGGTCAACCGGCATTATCCCGTAAGTGTTTTGGGCATGAAATTTGTCCTGATGGAAGTGGCGGGTAGCTTTAACTACTTTGTTTTATTTTTTCCACCGAATAACTTGTCGTCTTTTGCAAATTTCCTCTGCCAATATTTGCTAGAGACTGCCTTCAGAATCCCTCAGAATGGCCACTCTCAAAGCCATGGTTCTCATGTATAAACTGGCTAAATGTAAGTGAGACCTTAGCGTTATTTAATGGGCATGAATTTGCAAGAATGAATTTGGAAGAAAATAGTGGAAAATAACCTGACCTTGTAGTTATATATTTATTCTCATGCATAATGTTGTTTTGAAACATACAGTGGTTCACTCTGTTACTAAATCATATTAGATAAATGATGGAAAGCTTGCCAGAAAGTTCCACAAAGTTCAGGAGCTGTATAAAATTACATTTTAAAATAGGTAGTAGCGTCTGTTTGTGTGACACCCCGAATGTATAAAGAGTAGTTTCTAAATAGCTTTATTCTGTTTGGAGAATAAGTGCTGTATTTTATCACTTCAGGATAAAACAGGGTACTGTTTTAATTAAAAGAAAAAGAAAAAAAAACTTTCAGGTAAGTGTTTCCTGAGCCATAAAAACAAATTAATCAAAGCACAAATTTGTTTGCATGGCTTTGGAAGCACCGTGTGTCTAGCGCTCATCCAGTCCTTGCACTGTTTCCTGCGTGGAGTTCCTGATCAGCAGACAGACCGGCACTCAAATAAACAGGATGGGCATGAGTGACGAGTTGCATCCTCAATGAAAACATTTGTATAACGTGACAGGGAAGGAAAACATCAGCGTGGTTTTTCGCAGAGGAGGGTAAAATGTTGTCCTGGAGTTTATTTGCTTTAATGCGATTGTAGGAGTCTTGTATTATGGCCACTGGGATATATTTAACTTTTCCTCACTGAAGAATGCTAAATGTGACAACTTTGATAATTGGCACAAATTTTTATTTGCCTTCCTCTCTGGACTTCCATCATGCATAGAGTGTTGGTGTGCCGTTGGAACTGCAGGCAGGACGTTTCACTGACTGCTAATGGTCCAATTAGTTGTAGGATTTCCACTAGGAAGGCTTGTTTGTTCTGTCTGTTTACTTACAATGGTGACTGTAAACTGGCACGTCATATTAACGTCATGGCACAGAGTCATGTCCTGGCTGCTAATGAAGCAAATATGCCAAACATGTAAGATTCTGTAGCATGACCTCATGACACTCCGGGGTCTGATTTTTTTTTTTTTTTTTTTTTTTTTTTTTTTTTTTTTCCCTCCCCTCTGACCTTCGTTTGTAGATCTCAAAAAGTGCCACTTGGAGGAAGAGCCTTTCCTCTGAGTGCATAGACAATACCATAAAATGTCAGACTGCTGTAGTCTGAAAGGAAACCGTGCCATAAAATCTGTTTACTTTGTTTTTTTCACCAATCGCAAACTTTTGCACAATGGTGTTATGCCGGAATTGAGTGCAAATATTCAAGGAGAAAAGTAGGCACATGTTGGCAAGCGTAAACGCTGGGTCAGTTTTGTTGCCTGGGATTATACACCTGACTCATGTTGTATTTTCAGAACATCCTGTGTGTTACCAAGAAAGCAGCTTTGCGCTGGACACAATGAACTTTTTCCTCCTTTTGTATTTTCTCATTTCTTACTTCTTAAGAAAATGTACTTTTTCCCCTTTCATGCACGACTTCATACTCAAGCAAACCCACAACTTCTTTTTTTTTTTTTTTTTTTTTGTGGAAAATATTTTACTAATCTTAATCAATCTGTAGGGATAACATTCCTCAAAATTGGGTCTGTGATGTAATTAGTTGTCTAATTTCTTGAGTTAAATAATTTAATCTTGTTTAGGTGGTCACTTGAATGAATAAGCTTCATCCAAACCTCAATAATGCCAAAACTTTAAAAAGTAATTAGATATTTACACATTGAGTCTAGCAGAAATCCTATCTGGATTATTTTGCATTGATATGTTCAAAAATAATTACAGAGGTAGCTGTCTGCAAAACGTTAAGGGAGTCAGTTGATTCGCTGTGCTCTGCCAAACCCAATTTACTGGAAATATTCTTAGTATAATTAAGATGAAACTGTAGAGAAGGACTGGTTTTGTGTAATTCCCAGTAAATGTATTGTAAAAGTATTTAACTTGATTGACATCATCTGTTTCCAAGAAAAAGTGCTTAGTTTTTATTAACCCTGTGTGGCTTTTCCATACAGAAAACCAAACAGATCGGAAAGTGACTAGCTGATCCTGTGATTTTTGGCATCACTCATGTTGTTTCTTGGTTTCATTTCACTATTACTATGAGGCAATGTTTTGTTTGGACATATAAATGGGGGATAAATAGAACCACTACAGTAAAAATGTTCATGAGAAAATTTCCACATGCACCTGTTCTGGTCATCTAGGAGGATCGGTGTTCACTACATGCATACTTTTTTTTTTTTTTTTTTTTTTTTTTTGCATAAATGTTGTTCCTTTCAAACTTTTTTTTTTTTTTTTTTTATGACCCTTGAATCCTGTCCTGCAGCAGGTGGAATATGCTGCCCGTCTTGGTCTCCCTTATCATCTTATGATACAAGTACTGAAGACACTTAAGGATCTTATTCAGTGATGAATGAATCTGTACCTTAAGCAGCCACTGAGTGTTGTTCTCTGCGATGGTCTCCAACTGCTGCAACCTCTGTATCGACTCCTCGTATTCAAACAGGCTGTCTGTCTGCACCTGGTTGTCATAGCTGCTCGGGGGGCATGTCTCCTGCTCAGGCAGAAGAAAAGTGTAGCTGCACGCACCGTTCTGAATCTGATACTGCCTTTTGCCGGCTGCGTACCCTTCCCCAACCGCGAAACAGAAGCTTAAAATGAAGATCCATGCATTCAGCATCTTGTTTCTGTTTCTTTTTAAACCAGTGTCCTTTAATTTAAAAAGAAAATAAATGTTTACGTGGGCTGCCTTGCACGTCCCCAGAAGTCAAATTCTCCAAAGCGTTGAAGCTTAAATGCTGCTTCACCAGTGCCTCTGTTTAGAATTCTCCGAGCTCTTCTTGTGAGCTTCATTTATAATGAAAGGCAGGAGGTGGAGACAAATATCAGCGTGCAATAGTAGAAGCTTCACTCAACAGTTCCCAAGTCTTCAGCTGTCTCTCACACTCTGTGTCCTGCGTGAACCGCTGTGCTCCTCTAACCGCAGGACTTGGCAGCAAGACCCCTCCTTCTAAGACAGGAGCAGGGGACGCTAATTAAACACTTCCCCTCGGATGGTCCCTCTCAGCTGCCTCCTCCACTCCAGGGAAAGTCTGTACAGGCTGGCGAGAGAGGACGGGACGACAATGGCGGGATTAGTGGGAGTTTTTTCCCTTCAAGACGGCCGGTCTAAAAAGGCCTTTTAGGATGCAGCTGTGTTTCTCAACCCATTCAGCTTCGACTATGTTAGAGCATGAGCATTTTTTCAGTCTTCTTAAGACACCCCTACCCTTTCTTGAAGCCACAATAATAAATGTGGTGGAAAAGACATGTTTGACATCGGTCTTGATTTTTTTTTTTTTTCCCTTTCGTCTTAAAAGAGTAGCGATAGCTTCCATTTCCTGTCTGCTTTGCCATTTCTGGAAGTCTTTAAAAGAGAGGAGGTGAAAAGTAGCATAAACAGAAGTATCTGGCTTCAGTTCAGGAGTCATCAATAAAGCTTGTGACATCTTAAAATTCCTGATTTCTATTAATGCCAAAGCTGAAAATATTCACCCCAAGTTCTCAGAGATGCCATGAGAGTTACTATTACATTGGAGATCATGTTTAAAGACACATCTGACTTTGGTGCTGTTTATCCGTGATGTGTTTGGTGCTGTTTATGCATGTGATACAATAAAACATAAGAGTGTTTGGTTCAGGTTAGCGTAATACAGCCTGACATGAAGTGGATGTTACCAATTTATTTATACTGACATTTTATGTTGTGGAACATTAAAAAACAACAACAACGAATCAGTTGTTATAGCAGCTGTAAACAGTCTTTCCTTCATTTTCATTCATTCATTGTTGAGTTGCTAAATCCAACTCATGTCGCCAGTCTATCACAGTGCCAACACATACAAAACCACTCGCACCTAGGGGTAATTTGGAACAGCCAGTCAGCCTAATGTGCATGTCTTTGGACTGTGGGAGGAAACTGAAGTACCCGGAGGAAACCCACGCAAGCACAGGGAGAACATGCAAACATGCAAATACGCCCTTGCTGAGCCTGGGATTTGAACCTAGGACCTTCTTACTGAGAGGCGGACATGATAACCCCTACGCCACCGTACCACCCCTTTCTTTCATTCTCCACGCCCCTAATTTCTTGTCCATAATCAAACAAAAATGCAACTTTTTATGCTACATAACATTAAAGCCTAAATTTTGGAAAACTTTAAGTTAAAGATTTATATAGAAAGCCAACACTAGAGAATCCTTCCAAAAACAAACATCATTTCTATCTCGTTGCAGAAAACATATCAAAGCTTATACACAGTTTTACAATACAGTATATATTTCTTGCTCATCCACCAGAAGAATTGGTATAAACTTTGCAATTGGAACAACAGTTATGCTGTAAATTATTCAACATATAAATTCTGATGACTTATATTCAACTAATAGTACAATTAAAGGCATTATATACACAACTGCGTAGCAAGTCATGGGTTACAAGTGAATAGGCAGTAGTTCCTTTCTATTCCCAGTGATAACACGTCACCTATGAAGCCAGCGTCGTCATGCAGAAAGCAGGTGTCGCAGAGAGGAAATCATTCCGCTCAGAGGATGTTTTGTCCTTAACCTCGTGGGGGTCTCTTCAGAACAGACATCAGTGCGGCGCTCCTGTGGCTTTAATCGTTATTTCCACAAACACCTGAGAGGACGTTCCTCTGATCAACACTGACACGTTTTCCATCTGATCAACGTCAGAACGTTTGTTCATGAGTACTTATTGTACTTAGATATGATATGCTCATATCACTGCCAAGGGCATGTAAAGGGTTATACTAGTACGAAGTAAGTATAAAACGATTAGCTTAAATTTAAATGTTTTGTAAAGTGGAAGCATGCTGAAAGAATGTTGGTGTCGCACAGGCATACATGTTGCAGCTCAGGTGCTCGCTCTGAATCATCTTCCTCCGGCGCGTGTGGGAGGCTTGTGTTTGCCTCAGCCGTTTCATGTCAGAAAGGAAGCTGGATGAGGAAGGAAGTGACCCAATATCCTCATTTTTCTTAAAGAGTTTACAACATTCAAATTTCTGTCCATGTCATCCGGATAGAGAATTCAGGATTGTCGGGATGAGGAATATATATTTTTTCCTGTTATTTGACTGGACATGATGATTCCGTTGAAACAGCCATTGCTCCGTCAGTCAGCTGACCTTTGCCTCTTAAATCATGTTTCTTAATTAAAACTAAAACCTGTGATGAAAACCAACTTTTTGGGAAATGTTGGGTTCTAACAGAGATTAATAATACCCACTGTGACTGGTTGATGTAAAAATATTAATGATTTGATATAAAGTCCAAGATTTTACACGACTGCTCCACACACTCTATATATAATGATCCTCCGAAACTTGTTTTAAACTCAAGTTTATAAATAGGACTCCACCAGCCTGGATTCCACAGCGTTTTAAATGGTGCTGGTGTATTTGCTAAGCGGAGCAGATTGTCCCTTTCAGCTGTGCCACTGACCCATAATGGTCACGGAGCACGTCCCGAATCTCTACGTAGCGATGTGAATGCCAGCACAAGCTGCCTGCTACCATTCACAGCCCTCAAACCGGAGCCAAGAGAGCTGAAACAAGGCGCAGCCGATGCCTTTGTGCGAGATCTTTGATGTATTACCCCCATCAGCTGCAAACCAAAAGCTTTAGTTGCTTGTGTCACAAGACCTCTGTCCTGCACTCAAACAGCACAATACAATTCCCATCATGCAACGTGCGCTATGCAATGTCTGTTTTGTTTCACCATTAAAGTTAGTATAGTGTTGTCATCATCGTGTAAAAGCGGCTCTGTGTTCATGTCTAACTGAGCTTTGCATATTTAATTTTTCTCCCCCCTGGGGGTGGGTGAGGGACGTGTTTCAGATGAAACAACACCCGAAGCCCTGTGAATTTGATCGTTAGTATTTTCCAGGACACAGAAGTAGCGACAAACACGTGTTAAGCCCTTATCATCTGTGAATGTTGGCACACCTGAGCAAATATTATGACAGTCTGTGTGTGCATGCTTGTACTTCATTAGTGTTGTACTCGGTAGGCTTTGATTTAAAGCTGTGCTCATATTTATTCACACTTGAGTAAATGGGACTGCTTTGCTTTCCTGGTACTTTAATGGAAGGAAACATGATGAGCCTATTTACATATTAAGAGTTAGCTTCTAGTAACCCAGACCTTCATTATATACTACACAGTTGGGCACATTTCAATAACAGATATGACCAAGAGCCACTTACATTCACAGAAAGACACAATTTGCCTGACACTGTAGATAGCCAGTTACAAAGCATTTCCTGCTGATCATTTCTTTATCTTATTATTGTTTGCTTAAAGCAAGGCTGCATTCAAATCGCCATGCTAGTGTACAACACACTGCATTCTGGCCCAGTATACAATATGTACTGCACACCACTCCCCAACCTCCATGTAGTGTACTAGACTAGTATATCTGTTCTAATATGTTAAGGTTGTCACAGCTTACATCACGTAGAGAGCTGTTTGAAGGAAATCAGAAACCTGCTATTGTGACGAGTAAATGCTAGCTAGTGACAGTGTTAACATATCATGTAAAAATTTTGTTTAGCCAACAAGCATGTTATTCACTTACATCAGTGAGCTACTTGATTAGCATTCATTATGGGTTCGGCTAGAGAACTTCACTCTTTGCTACAGAATGCTAGCTAGCCACCTTGTTGACAATCCGTTGGTATTTATTTTATTTATATACTTGTTTTAACAAAATATGCACCTGATTACAACTTTTTACATTTATTTATTATACTGTTCATTTATAGTCTGAGACAGGCCATCATCTGTCCGCCATGTTTTTACAAACTTTGGTAAGTTGGAAATCATTGATTCACACCATGTTATAGCCAATCAATGGTGCTCTGGCTGTATACTGGAAATTCTCACCAGAGTAGTATATTCATTCAACTATATTCTACTACAAATGTTTTTTTTTCCTCCCATGTACTGCATACTACTTACTAGTTCATCAAGATCAGTATATGAGCGTTGTACACTGGAATTTCACACACAGGCTTTAATAGGGGTATACCTGTGTGTACAGCATAGCAGTGTCTAGGTGAGCCTACTGGGCCAAACTATAAACGATGGACAAAAAAAATAGGGTGACTTCTATTAATATCTGCATTTGTCTATTTAGAGCTGTAGAAGTGTCATTCATCCTAAAGAAAATGTTTCCTACTCTTATTAGCTTCTAAAAATAATATTCTATAGATTTTTTTCAGTCCATTGACTTTATCTTGCTTCAAAAAGCTTGTTGTTTTGTGTTCAAATGTGTGTTTTGAGAACATAACTCTAAATATTCTGAAGCTTATGGCCCTAAACCTGCACATAATATACAAGTATCTTATCTGTAGTTCCATAAACTAGGACTAAGGCAATGTTCAGAGTTTTTTCTGGAGATCAAATCACTGACTTGCATAATTATTAAGTGTGTACTGCAGCTAATTATACTGACCTTTTATGTCTGCTTTTTTGCTGTAGATCTGCAGGTTGCAGCAGCATCTTTCGGCTGGAGAGCATCAGCAGGACCTGTTTCGTGAGCAGCCAGTCATGTTCGTGTCATCGCTTTCTCAACCGCCCTGCCACAGTCTCACGGAACTCATCCATCTGTGCGGGGGCACTGTGTGCAGGAGTATTCGCCAGGCCGGCATCTGCATTGGGGAATACAAAGGCAAAAAACCTGAAGAGACCAAGTGCCTATCAGAACAGTGGATTTTAGGTAAGAAGCCTCACATATGTCTTACTGTAAAACCTGTATGGTTACTCTGAGATTTAAAAAAAAATAAAACATCAAACTGTTACACTGTATATGAGAGTATATTTATATAGTAGTATAATAACAAAGATTTTTGTCTCCCATTCATGGCCAGATTGCGTGACTCATCATGTACTGCTCCCACATGACAACTACATTCTGGAGTAAAGAGACCGTGTGAGATGTGACATTTTCCTCTAAATGGAGTACTGTGAATTTGAGACATAACATGTACCATATGTATATGATAAGTGTTTATATGATTAGTGTTTTACTAATGTTTTGCCTGTTGTCTTGTATACTGTTTAATAAACTCTCAAATAAAGGTTTGTTTCAAAGCCAGGGATTGATTTTGAATTCATTTACGAGAACAGAAATGAGAGCTGAGCTCTGGTCTGATCATTTAATGTAGTAAATATACTGTACATCAGAGCACAACAACATTAGAGCTGGTGAAGATTTAAATCAGACTCCAGCAGTAAGGCATTCATTGATTTTAGGATTACAAAAATTGTTCCTTCCATTGCTGACTGCTGCATTAAAGCAAAACGTATTAATTTTGACTTGATTAAAGCAGCACAAACTGATAGTTCTGTGGTAGTACAGTAGACTTGGTTTTGTTATGTTTAAGTATATATTTTTTTATGTAATGTGAGCATGCTCGGTTGATTTAAGAAGCTCTTGGATTGCTTTCACTATGTTTTAAGTAATTATTTATCTTTACTGTAAAGGGTCTTCCTATATGCTTTGCAGCATGTGACTGAATCTGAGCAGAAAGTATAGCTCTTTACACTTCAGAATTCATCTTGCTTCTTCTATTAGCAGTCACATCATCAATAAACACAAGTGACCCAGTTCCATGCCCATGTCCACCATATTTGACAGATGATGTGGTACACTTTGGATCAGAAGCCCTTTCCCTCTCCATACTGTTCCCTTCTCAACTTTCTGGTAAAAAATTAATATTGATTTCACCTGTCCGAGGAATCAAGTTCCAGAACCGGGCAGGTTATCCAGCAAAGTGCAATATGTCCTTCTCGAGTGTTATCAGTGGTTTGCATTTACATACCTGAAGGTGTGTCTTTTACAATCATAAACCTACCTCTTCAAAAATGTTCTTCACTTGGCTAGGTGTTGTGTTTTTTCTTCACCACTAAAGGAATTCTGTGATCATCTTTCATATTCTTACAGGTCTTTTGGTGTTGTTGAGCTTGCCTGGGTGTTCCTTGTTATGTAAAATGTACCAAATTGTTGCTTTGCCCACTCCCATTATTTCTACTATCTTTCTGATAGGTATATGAAACTGGAGGGACTATGAAATAGTGTCTATAATTTTTAGACAGTTAAGGAAATATTTTGTTAACTGGTTTGAACTGAAAGCTGAAAGGCCGCACTTCAATCCCACCTAGACTGCTTCAATTAAAATCTACTGAGGTAGTGTACAGAGGCACTACCTCTAAGGATTATGGACTTAACTGTGTAACAGTTGAATGAACTGTCCAATTTTATATGCATTTTAAGCACAGTTCTGTTTAACGTATCCAGTCAGATTAATAAATGAAGAAAAAAAAAAATCACTGAATAACAACCACTATTGTTTGCCCTAGCCATGCATGTAGTTCTTCATATTAAACTCCATTCTTATGGTATATTTACATTCATTTAGTGAACCACATAATCCTACTAGGGTTGCGGGGAGGCTGAAGACTATCTCAGCTGACTCTTAGTGAAGGCAGGGTACGCACTGAACAGCTCACCAGTCCATCACAGGGCCATTCATTCACAACCACTCACACTCATTTCACACCCAGGGGCAATTTGAAACAGTCTTAGCCGAATGTGCATGTTCATATTTACATACAACCACAAATCATAAAAAGGTGGGATGGCATGCAAAATGAAAATTAAAAAAAAAGCAGTGGGTTATTTATTTATTTATTTTGTGTGTGTGTGTGTGTGTGTGTGTGTGTGTGTGTGTGTGTGTGTGTGTGTGCATTTCATTGCAAAC
>JAQMYF010000027.1:6975290-6989963 GCA_030014195.1 Neosilurus mollespiculum
TATATATATATAAATAAAACATGTTTTTTCCAGAATAATTAACCCAATTCATCATAATGAAGGGCTTCTTGTTTTTGAGTTCACTGGTATATTGTGGTGAGTCGCTCGCTGTGATGGAGCAGGAAATGTCCTGTGTGTGGTATATAATTATAACCAGAAACAGGCTGTGAAACCCAAAAATCTTTGAGTAGACTAGCCAATAGCTGAAGGTAAATGTCAACCATTGGTATACATATTTAAAAGTGGATGAAACAATCTGGAGCCAGTATGAGGGGAATTTAGTCGATCAATAATCGCAGTGCAACCTTTTTATATCTGCAGAACTCCTCAGAAGAAATTGTTGATTGGATGTGACACCCAGCTACAGGCCCAATACGCCTTACCTGGAAATCTTCAGCTATTTACATGTAACCTCACTTTTAGCACCAGTTTCTTTTGGTCTTTTTTAATATTTAATTAGAAAGTTGCATCTGACAATACTGACATAGGGACCCCTTTATGATCACCCAACAAGTTTGATTTTTCGGAACTACAGGACAGATATGTTTAGTTTTATTAATTTAATCAAGCCATTATAGCTGTTTTTTTATACTTGAACTTTCCATTCATCCAAATATAGATTTGAAGCACTGTGAAATGTACAGTGATGTATAGTATTAAAAGCACTTCTTGATTTTAATGAAACCGCAGTTGAGGAAACATATACAAGGAAATATTACAGCAATACAGTGTGTACAAAGTATACCAAGCTGATTTCTATAAAACTTGGTGGAAGGGTATAACATGGACTAAGCAAGGCCCCATTCAACTTGGGTGCAGGTCTGAGTGAAGAAATGGATCCATGAATTTGAAAAAATGTATACTTGGTGGAATATATGTCCAATAGCAAATAAACATAGTCAGTGTAGAAATACAATGACTCTGTCACAATCTATTCACATGCACCAGAGAATTACTGGCACCAATGAATGTGCATTGTGATAAGACGTTTTCGTCGAGGTGTATATCATAGAAGCGCCAACTATTGTCTTTGGTGGAGGCTTGAGCTGTCCAAGTACCCTCTTAGTTTCTTTTTGTGATTGAGTTTTAAGATTAACTTTCATTTCACCTGTCCAGTCAAGTAGCCTTACAACAATAATGACTAAGGGTGTACTCACATGTAAGGGATATAGCTGCGAATTAGGGCAACTTTTTTTTTTTTTTTTTTTTTTTTTTTTTAATTTTATTTATTTATTTATTTGGTTTTGGCTGGCCAGAAAAATGCACCGTCTCATCAAAAACATTCTAATATAAATTATCATGTGACCCTGCACTTGCTGTGTGCCCTCAAAATATAAATGAAACAAATCCAAGTGCTTTCTTTAATGACTTTTTGCACTTTTTTTTTTTTTAATTTTTAATATTTTTACATGTAATCTGCAATTGATTGTCTCGAGTCCAGTGGGTCCAGTTGAAGTAGTTAAGTATTCCAGCATGAGCTGCTCAGCTTTGGCTTATGGGACAGCCACTATTTCAGCCTAGCTTGGTTTGAAGCTAAAACACGGATGTGTGTGTGAGATAGTGGAGCGAGGAGCTGGTTGGAAAAACCTGCACCTTCCTCTACAATGCGTTCATTCCATGTCAGACCAAAGCATAATTACCTGTTAGAGGTTTTGAATAATTAAACCTGGGGATTTATTATTTATTTTGGGCACGCATAACAGACTAGATCAGCTTTCCAACTCATGCTGATAAGGGAAAATCCTGTATTATATCAGAGGAGAGATAATGTGGGAAATCCAAGTTAGTCCAGGAAAAGTAAATAAAAAAAATTCAGCAATAGATTACTTACGATTTACCAAAGAATCAGATCATAACGCAAATGGAACAGATCTGAGATGCGTGTTCCTCTGTCTATTGTGAAAAGCGGCTTTAGACCAGAACAACCATTTATATTTAGAAATAATATTATATTTTTATAATACGCCTGTGAGATAGCAAGAGGCACGTTGCATATAGGAAATATGAAGATTTTTTTAGAAAACAGAAGTGTAAATAGATGGACGTCCCTAATTTAAGGGGCAGATTTGCGTGACCTGTGCATCATTTCGTGGGTTTTTCTTTGTCAAAACAGGATTCGCATGACGTGCAAAAATCAGTCGTTGAGCCGTTCAAAAACAAGCAAAAAGGACCGAAGCTGTTCGCTTGTATTCGAGCCACTCTGAATTCGCACCAAATTTTGAGCAGGTCCAAAACCTTTTCCAAGAATACGGACCATTTACCTCGAATTCGACAGACCACCTCCGAAAATATATTCAATTACCCTCAAACTAAAATTCGCTTGTACATTCGGGCCGTGATTGCTTACATATGAGCTAGGCTTAAATAATACCAGTAATCACTGTGTAAAAGACCGACAGCACGACACATGAGGTCAGAGTTTGTGTGGATTGAAACACTGATTAAAACAAGTTACTTTTTTAGGACTATGTACCTGTGCCCATTGTCAAGGACTATATAGCCAAATAACTTGAGGAAAGGCATGACGGTATAGACACGGGCTGATTGACTAAGTGCAGAATGTCCAGACCGTAAAATTAGTTTGGGCATCCCTAATGTACGGGTGGTTAAAAACAAAAACAGACATGTAATACACATCAACATAACCTCAGAACAGCTAGTGCTACCCCTTATTGGACATCTTATGCTCAATGCTAAGGGTCTGCAGTGCATGTACTGGCCACATAGGTGGTTTACAGCCTAAATGAATTTAAAGACGTGTTTGTTCCTATCAAGGGCACTTGTGTAATGTAATTTTTTATGTGCTTTGCATTACCATGAGTCTAATAAAATACACAGTTAACAAAAATGCATGTGTATTATGTACGTATTGAATGTCAGTCCTGGTGTTTACACCCCAGGACCCATGGCTATGAAACAGTGTACAGTCATTGACAAAAGTCTTGTCGCACATGTGGACATTTATGTATAAAATCCCATATCTCACCAACCTATTATGTTGTTACCAACCTATAATTTGATGGTACATGATTGCGAGAAGACTTTTGTCCAGCCTAGAATGGATATGTTTGTCTTTTATTGGCTGTAAAAAGTATAAATGCATTTACAGTTTCCTGTTGCTTTCACAAAACAATCTGTATACACGTAGGATTAATGTAAGGCAGAGTTGATGAAAGTATAATAATAATAGGTTGGTGAGATATGGGTGTTTTATACATGAATGTCCACATGTGAGACAAGACTTTTGTCAATGACTGTACAATGAAGCTTCATTATGAATTTTAATAAGACGGTGAAATCACTTACAGATTAAGAATACTGGACGTGAGAAATGCTGATGTTAATGTCTTTGTGTATGTTTTTGTTTCGTTTCGGCAGACGTGTTTTTCTTTCTGTATTCTCATACAGTATAATTTATTGATCATTCAGATTATTATTTATGGAGACATACCAAAGAAGAAAGAAAATGTCGTCTATCTCGCCAATCATCAATCTACAGGTAATTCTTGTTTGGGGGCCATGTAGCTAGACTACATTATTTATTAATAACTTGTACACTAGCAGTATAAATAGTATCTACAAAGTTCTAGTGTTGACTGAGTGTACATTACTTTAACATGTATGTTTTCCATGGCATAGCGGATTGGATTATTGCCGACATGCTAGCCATTCGCCAAAATGCACTCGGTCACGTAAGATACGTGTTAAAAGATGGACTGAAGTGGCTTCCATTGTATGGCTGGTATTTCTCGCAGGTATTGTAAGCTTGCTTATGATATTTTATCTTTGAATGCAATTTGGTAAGCTTTACTAGGATAAGGGACATCTTGTGTATTTACACAAATCTTGTACATTTCTTAAAGCATGGAGGTGTATACGTCAAGCGGAGTGCCAAGTTTAATGAAGAGGCCATGAGAAGGAAACTCCGCTCTCAGACGAATGTAGGAGCACCAGTGAGTACGCAAACCTGCACAGCGTTTCCTGATTAAACCAGGACGTTTCACTAAACAGGCAGGGCCGTGAGTGTACCTCTTCCAAAGAACAGGATTCACAACCGAAATACAGTTAGACAAGTAACAAATGAATACACTTCAATTCCCTCACTACTCAACTGGCAAAACTGATTCAGGCTTGAACTGATATGATTCAGTTCGGGTAAAAATACAAAATTCTTCATTACAGGAGACAGTTTTTTTCGTCTTTGCTTTAAAAGAAGGGGAACAACTGTTTAGCTGATAACTAAAAATGTTTTCCTAGCATTAGGCCTGGGTGATATCGATTAATTATTATATTGTGATATGACTATTGATTTTCCATGAGTGTCGTGATTTAGCAGAAATATTAGCTTTCCTTTAGAAATGAACAGCATTTTAGCTGCAGTGTTTTTAGCCACATGAGCAAAGAACAAAAATAAGGTTTTTACACTTTTTTTGCAGGTTTGTGCAAGAACATCTAAGCGTGTTGTCTCGTCGGCATCTGTATATGTACCGCCACCTTTTTTTTTTTCATCTGAATATTATTTTCATAGCAGAATATATATTGTGGTAAAATATTATCAGGGAAATCTCTGTCAAAAAATATCACAATATTATTTTTAGGTGACATTGCCCTGCCCTAGCTAAGAGTCTGATTGAAGTTTTCATGACTTTACTTTTATAAAGTTAAATGTTTTAATCTCTTGAAAATAGAAAGCTTCATTCATATATGCAAAATCAGTATACTTGTGTATTTGATGACTTGTGTTTTTCTTTTTAACCTACTTCATGTTGACTTGCATTTTCTTTACTGGGTGAAATGTCCTGGATATTTAATACAGTTGCTCTGAAGTTTCTGTGACTGACGAGGAAAAAAAAAATAGGTTTAATGCCAAATGACTTTTTCCCATGACACTATTTGTGGTCCCATAACAGTGGATGGGGTGGAGCAAAGCCTTTTAAGTCAGACTCTCCCATCACTATAATATTGGGCAATTTCCAATTGATGTCTTCAAGTTCTCAGAGACTTTAATTTATACTGCTGTAAAAAAAAAGTTTCAGATATATAAACATTGCAAATGTTTGCTTGTCCATCTTCTCCACAGATGTATCTTGTGATATTCCCAGAGGGAACACGCTACAACCCTGAATTTAAGGATGTGATCAAGGCCAGTCAGGCTTTTGCTGCAAAAGAAGGTACTTGTCTATCTGTGCCATATTGGCACGTTCTCCACATCAGTTTACCTTCAGCCATGTTACTCAACATTCCTTGGGGCAAAATGTGTAAAATATACAATGTATGCATTTAGACGTGTGTGTGTGTGTGTGTGTGTGTGTGTGTGTGCATACATTCATAGATTTTGTTTTGCTGATTAAACTGAACCTCAGTAGGATTATCTAGTTGTAGGGCGGCATGAATTGTGATGTGCTAGAATAATTTTTGACTTAAAATATTGTTTGCCATTTTTCTACCAGTGCTTTCATCAGTCAGCGTGCCATTCTCTCCTATTATGTTCATTCTTAAGTAATGATAATATACAAGACCTATATCAGTGCTAAAAACTTTTTGCAGCATGTTTATAGTGACTGCAAATAGTGGATCATATTTAAAATTAGTGTACAGTCAAAACTGACCATAAAACAGACATACAGCAGGTTTCTACTAGTGCTGAGCAAAATTAAATAAATAATGATTGTGTGATCATTAGCAGTGAGTATGTACTACACAGAAGGGGCTCAATCTGATTGGTTCACTGATCTGAAGAATAATGCTAAAATCAAAATATGAGACGCTTATGGAGACTTAGAGCAGGTGACATCATCATCATCATCATGCTTTGGAATAGACAAATAAAACCTAAAAAATCTCGTGTTTTTTTTTTTTTCCCCCTTGTGTTTCTGTGTAGTATATTCTAAAACATTTTTAAGGACCAAATGTAGTATATGTACTAATCTCTGAATTGAATCATTTTTATTTAGTTTACCTTCACCTTGCCTTCGGTGCATAATTAATTAACCCCAAGAATGCAAACCAATCAGATCACTCGCTTCCTGTGTAGAATATTCTAATTTCAAGTCGATTTTTAAAGAGCACTAAATCTTTCTTTACAGTTGAGTTTTTCAGATGCTCTGTGGTTACTAAGACAAGGTCCATATTGCTTATCAGTCATTGCTTGGATTTGGTATCAGTATCATGCAACTATTTGTTGTTTTTATGGCTCTTGTAGGGCTTGCTGTACTAAAACACATTCTGACGCCAAGAATGAAGGCATCACATGTAGCAATAGACTCCATGAAGGAGCATCTGGACGCAGTTTACGATGTCACAGTGGCTTACGAAGGCACACTGACTGCAGACGGGAAAAGACACCCTGCCCCTTCAATGCCAGGTATAGTAACACACTTTACACACTATTAAACTGTTACGTGTAGTACATGTTGCTCAGACAGTCTACATAATTCAGTTGGATAAAAGGGCCAGGTCATCAAATATAAATACTATGTTAGTTTGTACGTCTTCAAAATTATTTGAAAGTCTGGAAAAAAGGGCAGATTTCCCACCAGTGTTTGTTAATTCCAAGTACAATCAGGTTCCTAGAATACATAAATATGGATTTCCTGTTTTTTCCTATAAACAGGAAGTTATGGCGTGCTATCTGTTCCCAAAAACATTAAAGCCGTCACTTGTTATTTCGAAAAAACATCCTGTTTTCAGACAGGAATAAACAGTAATGCAATTCTTATTCTTCACATGTTAATCAAGTGCTTCATTCATTGCCGAAGGGGGAGTCGGATATTTTTTTGTTTTGTTTTAAATTTAGAGTTCCTGATTGGTCCTCAGCAGGTGTATATTCGGCTATTCCCTCCGAGTATTTATGAGAGGATTAAGGGAATGATCTGCTTGGATCGTGTATGTGCTATCCGCCAGAAATCTTAATTGAAAGCTTGTTGTTGTTCTTTGATAATTTACTGTATATAAAACCAAGCATGAAAAATACTGAGCTGAGTTATTATATTTTGTTAGGATAGAAATTCAAGTATAAACTGATTTGATTAAAAATGCATAAAAGAAAATGTTAGTCTGATTATTACCACATTATACACATAGTTGCTGTTTTGTACTTTTTTAGCATGATGATGATTATTGTTATTATTATTATTAAGGTTTAAATTTTTATATTAAAGAAGATTATTCAAATTTATGATTTTTAGTACCTGTAGTACATGTCTAATCCTGAGTAAAGTATCTACGTAGCTTATATAATTGTGTTTTTCCATTAGTAAACGTGGATGTTGTACACTATACTATGCATACTATTTACCAAAGTAGTGCTGTCTCCAGTCAAGCAATGCATGTTGCGTATTTTCTGGATATAGTGTCTTTACACACATTGAAATTGGTGTCATTTGACCGTATTCCCTACCAAAAGTTTTGCTGGCTTGTTGCTCACATGTTTTTAAAATGAACATTAACATGTCCCGTGTTTTTGGTCGCCGTTTTCACAAAGGTTGAAAGTCCCGTCCTGATGTGTTTGTGGCCAAAATGGGGACTGTTGAGGATGAAAAGTATGCCGCATTGCAAGTTTTTACCATTTTGAGTACATCAGCTGGGTACTAACAGTGTACTGCATGCTGACCGTGTGAACTCACTAATACACTCAAAATAGCGAGTGTAAGTCTGTGAATTGAAACACAGCTTATGTTCTCATTGAGTTCACTTTGTGCACAAGGGGCTTTCATGCTGAAAGTGATTTGAGCCACTTAGCTTCAGTAAAGGGAAATTTGGGCAATATGATACTTTTAGACACTGAGGAGTACCAGTTGCTGAAAATGGCAAAAAAAAAATAATAATAATAATTAATTAATCAATTAACAAACAAACAAATAAATAAATAAAAGGCTGTCGCTTCCCAATCTAACAGTCTTTTTAATTCAAATCCCAGTCTGTATAAAGTGACAAGTTGTCACAGAAACTTTTGGAATCACCTTAAAATCCATCCCACTGTTTTTTGCCACCGCCAAAAAACAATTCCTGACCTATACCCTACATCCACAAAATCTGAGAAGCATCTCCCAAAAAAAAAATGTTGTTCGAGAGCAAGTGCCGATTTATAGATGTCTTACAGAAATTTTCATTTGCTTCTAATGACACTCAACAGCGTCACTCTATGGATTTACGTTTTTATCTTTATTTATTTATTTATTTGGTATGTAGTGTAATAAACCAACACAGTTTTTAATTGTAATTGTCTCTTTTCTTCTTAAGAGTTCCTTTGTAAAGAATGTCCCAGGGTACACATCTACTTTGAGCGCCTGGACATGCGGGAGATTCCCCCAGAGCCAGCCTTTTTCCGAAGGTGGCTCCATGATAGATTTGAGGTTAAGGATAAGTAAGTATTTTTTTATCTCTGTGCTTAGTCACATCGCGTATTACAGCAGACTGTTTATACTTTGCAAAATAACATGTTAAGAAAGCATTTTACCTTATTTCAGGTTGCTGACTTCCTTCTACGAGTCTGAGGAGCCCAGCAAAAAATGCAAGTTTCCTGGAGAAGGTCGAAGGTCACCACTCAGCCTCAAAAAGACGCTGCCTTCACTGCTGGTGTTAAGCGGCCTGACTTTGCCAATGCTGTTAACCGAGTCAGGTAGAAAACTCTATATGAATACGTGGATATATGGGACTCTTTTGGGATGGCTGTGGGTTCATATACAGCCATGAGTTAGAAGAAACCACTGACATCCTGCCAGCTGACATCAGCATGAGGAGACCGGGTGCTGGTTAGACGCTTGTGTTTTCAGCCAGCCGTGCTGTCACATCATGGAGTGTTATTCCCCCTCATATTAGAGCTGAGAGGTGTTCGCTGGAGGATGACGTCATCTCGCTCTGTTCACTGCATCTTTTGTCTTGATCGAAGGGTTCTTTGGTTTTACATTCTCAGTGTCATATCCATTGCTTTGATCATCTTATTCTTAGCTAGAAATAAAAGAGTAGAATTTTAAATGGGGTATACAAAGATGAGCTAAGATATTTTTCTGTTCAGCTTTCACCACAAGTATTCATATTATTATTAATGTTGGTTTTTGCTTCTGCTTTCTTTTTCATTCATTTTTTATTATTATTGTATTCATTTAAGATTCGGCATGGTTGACATGATGTAATTTGTTTTTGCATGATCTTTTGCTTTGTTTACACATCCTGTGCATCATTTATTTTATTTTTTTTAATTAGTAAATTGGTTTGTTTTTGTTGGGTTTTTTCTTTGCACAATTGATTGTCTCGTACAATATTGCCAAACTTCAGGATGCAGGAGCAATATATTGTCACTAAATACTTATCTAATAAATATATATGCAGTAAAATGCAAAAGAGAAGCATTTCACTGTATTCTGCCTTTAACATGCAGAATTAACCCTGTTACCTCATTCACTGCCCACAAAACTGTTATATATACTCTATATGCCTGTGTTTCAGATAGCTCGCATTAAGACCACCATACTTACTCATATTTGTGACCCATCATAGCAAAGTAGGTCTTAAGTCGGAAAGTATTAAATACTTAAAAGCTTAAAATAGCTTAAAAGGCTGAATATTCCTACATTTACGGCATTTGGCAGACACCCTTATCCAGAGTGACTTACATTTATCATTTTTATACAACTGAGCAATTAAGGGTTAAGGGCCTTGCTCAAGGGCCCAACAGTGGCTGCTTGGTTGTAATGGGGCTTGAACTCCCAACTTCAGCTTAGTAAGCCAGGGTCTTAACCGCTGAGCCACCACTGCGATTCATGGCAGGTTTTGATTAGTTGTTCCAAAACTAGACTAGACTAGCCTAGGATATCAATTATAAAATTTTACCACTAATTCCGACGCAATTCCCTTTGCTGTGATGGGTCACATTTGTCTCATTATTATTATTATTATTACTATTATTATTATTATTTTACTCTAATTTTGGTTTCCTCTAATGTAGCATAATAATGATACTAAAAATAATAAGTCAGAATAAATTTAGACTGCAAATATCAACTCCATGATTTAGTTAATGCCATTTAATATTTACAAAGATCAGCCCTAATATTAACACCTATCATAGTTTTATCAGTTTGTGCTAGAGTAGCTCTTCTGTAGGATCAAACCAGACAGATTAGCCTTCGCTCCCCATGCACAACAGTGAGCCTCAGGCACCCATGACACTTTTGCCAGTTCACTGGTTGTCCTTCCTTGGACCACCTTTTTTAGAAATTTGCCACTGCATACCAGGAGTACCTCACAAGGACTGGATAAGAATAGACCCAGTTATTTAGCCATCGCAATGTGGCCCTTGTCAAAGTTACTCAGATCCTTACACTTGCTCATTTTTTCCTGCTTCTAAAACATCAACTTCAAGATCGGACTGTTCACTTTCTGCCTAATACATCCCACTCCTTGGCAGGTGTCACTGTGACAAGGTATGTTATTGACTTCATTGTGTCAGTGCACACAATGTGTTTAATGTTATGGCTGATCAGCAATATAGCGAGTGCCTTTGACATATCCTGTTTGTTTTTTTTTGTTTTGTTTTTTGTTATTGTTTTTGAGTAAAAGGAGTAGCCAGTATTATACATTATGTTCAAATCTCAGCATTTAACACATTTTATCTGTAAGCATTTTTTCTGCTTACAGTTGCCTAATTTTGAAAGACTACAAAAATATTATTCTGAAATGTGTGTCTGTTTAGTCTTATACTGACATTTATTAAGAGTGTTCCAATGGAAAATAATGGGAATACACTCATGGACCATTTACAGAATGCTTATTCAAGTTGGCCAATCATGCAGGTACAATTGCACACACAGGTCTTCATTTATTGGTCACATCCAACATCTGTGCATTTCCAATCTTCACCTGTCCAGTTTCGGTGAATCTGCCCAAACTGCAGACTCAGAGTTCTGTTCTTGGGTGCCAGGAGAGAAACCTGATGTATCTGTTGTGGTTGTAACCTTAGTTTGGCAAGTTATGCAATTGAATCCGTTGTCTGCTAATTACGGTTGCACAGAGTGGTTATTTAAGTTACCACAGCCTTCCCGTCAGCTTGAACCAGCCTGGCCATTATCCTCGGAGTACTCCCATCCACTAGGCAATTCCAACCACAAAACTGTTTCTCACTGGATGTTTCTTGGTTCTCGCATAATTTAGTGTAAACTCTTGATACTGTAGTGTTTGAAACAAACATCTTGAACCGACAACCATACCAGTTACACACACACCCCATTTTGATGTCAGATGTAGATATTTAACTGAAGCTGCGCATATATGTGACTCATGTAGTGTTTGTGATTGCATGAATAAGGAAATGTACAGGTGGTCCTTATAAAGTATGTCCTATCAGCAATTTGGGGGGGGGGGGGGGGGCAGTGGAACAACAGGAATCTAGTAACAAGACTGCAGTGTTTATGGACAGTATAAAACTCTGTTACATGTATCTATAAGCATTCTGCTGCTTATCCAGAAAATGTTTCAACCATGACCGATTATTGACCTGACACCCTTCCCCACCTCATTTAAACCTAATTAGGACATGCCGGTTCTGCTGAAGCATGAAATTTAGACTTTGTGGGGAGGCTCATGAAAGTTATTTAAAAAGAAAGGGTAACTATACAAAAACTGAGTATTTTAACAACTAACAATTGTATTTGTTAACTATTTGAACCAATTTACTAACAGTTATACTCGCTGCTATTTAAGGTTTTTCCCAATAATATAGCCAAGAGAAATGCTGGTCATTGTCAACTGTGCAAATTGTGTAGTTTCTATTGACATTATTATCTTTTTCGGTAGTAATGTTTTAAAGTTTCTTTATTGTTTTTGATCCAAAGAAGTTTTCATCCATAAGCAGTTTGCTTCAAACGATATTCTACCTGAAAGTGTGTTCAGATATGCAAGAATAGGTTTGCACCACTTGTGCTTGAAAAAAATATTTTTTCTAAACTCTCTTACACTAATTGGATTGGAATGTTCATTTTATTTCACTTTAGTCCATGATGTAGCCAATTTATTTCTCTCCATCACAAAAAAAACCCTTCTACCTCTAATTGTGTACCCACAGATTGTGTAATATTTAATGGTGTGCCGTTGGTGGTGTTGAATGCTTCCTTCATTTTATGAAAAATATCAGAATCAGCCATTCTGGAAAGAAAGTTTTGCCCAAATGTCAAATGAAATCTTTCAAATTGTCATCTGTATTGTAACAGCTTGCAGGTCTTATAAAGGTTCAAATTCCTGAAAAAAGGGTCTAGAATTACCTCTGTGAAGGAAGTTATGTTTACCTTCAGTCTGGTTTGTGTTTTGTTAGCAGGATAATGCAAAGTGCTAGGTGTGGATTTTCATGAAATTTCTATCAGAGGTGTGGATTTGGAAAAGTAAGACCCTAAAAGGAATTAGATTTTGATCTTTGGGAATGTATTTTTTTATTATTATTCTTTACCACTGTGAGATAGGATGATTTTTTTGTTATGGTATTAGAGCAGGGGGTGCTGTGTACTTTGTTTTTGGCTTGGTGGAAGTTTGAGCTCTCTGAATGCTCTTGTATGCATTTCCCATTTTTCTACCTAACCAGTGTTTTATTTATTGCTTCATATTTAATTTGTTGAATTATGATTGACAATGAGTGCTTTGATTTTAGATGGGCTCATTATTTTTACACCGATTTATTTTTGTTTAATAGATTCTGCTGCAGGAAATTGCAATTTTTTTTAAGTTCTGAAGGCGATCATTCCAGCACATAAATCGTTCAACAACACTTTTCAGATTTTCTAATATCAATCTCATTGATCAAAAGATTTTAAGTATTAAAAGTGCATGTGTCCGCTGAATAGAAAACTTGGAAACTACAAGCCATCATTTCTTGACATATTCAGAGAACACAGAACTTTTGAAATGTTGCTGATGATCTAAGTGCTGATTGAATGTTTAGTGTGTACTGATGGGGGAAAATGAACTGGAATTCCATTCTTTATTATATCAATAACAACAATAAACAAATGGCAAAACAATATGAATAACAGGAAAACGAATCAGGACGACAACAGGAAAAGTGTGAACGTTAACCAGTGTGAACCAATGAGTCAGTGCATGTGGATATTGTGAGACGTCCTTTTAACCTGATGACGTTGTTTGTCTTTGGTAAGCAGAGGGTCATATTGTGTCTTGACATGATCCAGTAAACCCCACAAATAATTTCTGGGGAAACACGTACAAGGGCTTTTGAGGACGCTCCTTCTTGTGACATGTTGGGTATCAGAAACAAAGTTGGTATTCTCACTGTGACCTCATTGTAAAAATATTTAACCACATAGGTACAATGACAAACAAAACCTGCACTCGTCAGACTCTGTTACTGCTGCTAGGCAATAAAAACTATACAGTCTCTAATGGTTGTTTTCTCATTCTAATCCTATTTCTCTTTTCCCCCGGTAAAACATTATGGTACTCACTATCTAGTGTATAAGAAAGCAAACATTACCTGTTTATGTTAACATTAGAGTACTGTACATCACTGATAACTGCCCCCTGTCCGTTTTCATCTCTTTCAATGTTATTATTGAACTATAAACACATACACAAAAGAGATGACACAATTTGGTGCTGCTTTTTTTGCCTAAACGTTAAATACTTGTTGCAACAGTATTAATTCAATAGCCATATAAACGTAAGAGGATTTCCTCAAGACACAAATTGAAGCGTCTGCGAAAGGCCATATCTGAAATGTAAGACATTTTGTCACTGCTTTTGAAATAATAAAACCATGCAATAAATGGAGTTTCTAATGCAATAAGTGAGTGTTCTGTGTCACGTGACTGCCTGATTTTTCAATGTGTATAAGCAGATCTTATCACCTATACAACTAGAAATGCAACCAGAGAGAGCAAACCTCCACCAAGGTAGTGCAGTCTCTTCATTACGTGGTTATAGTGGCAGATGATGTGGAATTACAGTTCCTCCTTGTGGGCACATACAGATACAGGCACACACACACACACAGGACCAACCTCATAACCTCCCCCATGGTGGAGGTATTTAGTTTGCTTAATTGATCCCGTGTAGTATATACTAAAACAATTATTCGATTTTCGCTCAACCAGTGCCTTTGGTGAATAATTGTTACCTAAATAAATTATCTTAATTAGTATTATCCATTGATTAAACTAACAGTCTGAATGAATGATCAAGCTCTCAAAACTGATGACATTGTTCATACTCTGCAGGTATCAGCCTGCCAACATCTCTTGACAGCGATGGCAGAAAATCCAAAAATGACAACAGAAGAACAAAGCTATTTCGAATATGTATGAGATATTTTATCCAGTAGTCTCACCAGTGCCATGATCGATAAATCTGCAGAGATCCTAAATACATTGTTGCCTCCTGGACATCCTCTTCACCAGCAGATGTCACCCTCATGCACTATGAATTAAAGGGAAAAAAGGATTTTAGTCTTTCCTTTACTGTTCACTGCCTCGTTTGACATTAAATATGTTCAGCATCTCCCTAGCACCATAGGTGTTTTCAAGAGGTATGCAAGCAGTGGTATCAGGACACTCAAACAACTGGCTCAAAAACCCACCAAACAACAGTCCATCCATTAGAGCAGGGGTCACCAACACGGTGCCCGCGGGCACCAGGTCGCCCCCAAGGACCACATAAGTTGCCCGCAGGCCT
>JAQMYF010000027.1:6993247-7006031 GCA_030014195.1 Neosilurus mollespiculum
TGAGTATCATTAATCATTATTGCTAATGTATAACTAAAGGCAAACTGAGCAAATGTGTAATTTCAGGAGAGCCTATCCAACTGGTAGCTCTTCGTATGACTCAGTACCCATGAAGTAGCTCTCAGTTTCAAAAAGGTTGGTGACCCCTGCATTACAGTGTGGTACTCAGCATCTACTCAGTGTGATTAGATTGATCACAGCAGCTGCACCAATGATTCCCTTGGCTGGCCTAGACAGGCACTCCACAAGTGAAACTGAACCCGAAATGCCACAGACTAAATCGTGTCTTCCCTGAGTATGGTATGAAGGAAAGTCTAACTAGATAGAGAGATAATCATCACCAACACCTCCCTTACAGGATCACATCCACCAGCTGAATTGGTCTAAAATTTTTAATTAATATGGATTTAGTAACAATATATCCCAACATTTGAAGGCATTGTGACATAGTGGTTAGTATTTCCCCCTCTTAGCAAGAAGGTTTGGGGTTTGAGCCGCGTGCCTAGTGAGGGCGTTTCTGTGTGGAGTTTGCATGTTCTTCCCATGCTTGCATGGGTTTCCTCCAGGTACTTCGGTTTCCTCCTGCCATCCAAAGACATGGACATTAGGCTAACTGGATATTCTCAATTGGCTTTCACATGATGTGGACAATTATTCCTCAAATAGTCTCGGAGGACAGATAACAACCCCTTAATCAAATAATTTTCTATATGGCGGAAAACACACAGAGGAACAAGAGGTTTACTTGTTAAGGGCCAATTTGGAGACTATGTCTAACTTTGCCTCATTCAATAATTGCTTTATATGTGCGATAAGGTACAAAATAAGTGATGACATCAATATGTTATAAACATAGATTATCATTCATTTTGTAAGCCTTTTAATCCTAATTAGAGGCAATTAGCTGGCTCCCATCTCAGCCGACTCTTGGCGAGGGCAGGGTACACCCTGGTCAGCTCACCAGGACATTGCAGGGTGAACACACACACAACCAGTTAGTGATCAGCGTACTGTATGTTTTGGGATTGGTGGAGGTAACCTGATTACCCAGGGAAAACAGACACATGCACGGAAAGAACATGCAAACTCCACACAGAAACGCCCGAGCCTGGGAATCGAACCCAGGCCTTTTTGCTGTGAGGCAGACGTGCTAACCACGGCGCCACCGTGCCGCCCAAAACAGATTATAAACTCGGCGCAATAAGTGGCCACTTGGAAAAGACGCAGGAGTGCAACGCAGGTCAGCTGATGCGACGCATGTCAATGATGTCATTGCTTTTTAAAGCCTCATACAGCTAAACATCTCCCTTGTACATGTTTTTAAGGCCCTAAAAGAGTATTTGTGCCAAATTTCATCCAAATATAAGCAACTATACATTCCAGGCACCCACAAATTCACTAGTCTGCATGAAGCCGTAAACTGTAACAACAAAATGGGGTTTTATTTATTTATTAACTCTTTCAAATAAGACAAACATAAAGCAACTTCTGAAAACGTCCAAGTTCCTCTATCAAGTGTATTAGGCACAGTATGTGTGAATGTCCCAGGAACAGGGAATACGGAGCAAATTTGCAGCTGTAATGCAATGAGATTCGGTTCAGATAGAATGTTCTGAAGCCCATTTGACCCGTGTACCAGGTACAGGAGCTGGAATGGGCTGAGGGAGATGGATGGACGTGGATGAAGGTGTAAGCCATTGAGAGGAGTTTTTCAGTGAATCGTCTCCTTTTAGGTAACAGGGTGGGGGGTCCAAGTCAAACAGATAAATATTTGAATCCTCTCGGGCTAACAGCCCATCCAGAGCACATTAAAACTGACTAAAAAACATATATTGCATCTTCTGAATAGCTTTCACCGTGTAACGGCAGTTATTAGACCATCACTCCACCTTGAAGAGCATAATTATACAATAATAGCTACGGTGGCTAACGGTTTGTTTGTAAAACATGCTGTGTCATACTGCATTATCTGTTATATTCTAACTATGGTTCACTTTCCAAAATTATATCTTACCTCATGAAGTTTATAAGTAAAACCTTTATAAATATGATAGAACTAATTTCAAGTATTATTTTCTTTAGCTGTGTTGAAAGCTAAACAATGATATGGCCTCAAATCTAATAAGCGCGGGAAAATTAGGAAACTTCTAGAAGTTTCCTACAAGGTAGAACACTTGACCTTCCTAATATGGCGGCCACGCTGACGTGTTTGTGTAGCTAGCAAAGGTTTGTGAAGGTTTTTTTTATTTATTTACGTCGCATGCTCATATAATATTCACGGCGTATGTATTGTTTTTATGTTGTTATCAATTTTACTTATTTGTGGTGACGCGGTATCTATATTTTTCTCTATAATTATAGCTGCCGCCCTCTATTTCTAGTGCATGTTTACTTCCTGGTGACATAACGCGTAGTACGTGCACTCATACCGGAAGATCCGAGAAATAAACATTTGCGTTGAAGTTTTTGAGACATCAGTGGTCAGTTTAAATAACGGGAGATATCTGGTAAGGTAAAAAAAAAAAAAAAGGTGTTAAAGTAATCCTTTGCACTTTTATGTTGATTGATTCATGTGAAACGTTTTCTTTTCCCTGTTTCAGGACAGCATGGCTGTTGACTGGCTCGGGTTTGGATATGCGGCTATTATTTTATTCGGAGGATTTATGGGATATAAGAGAAAAGGTGGAGGAGACTCTTGTCTTTATTTGTCTTATTTATCCCTCTACTACGTGCAGACACTTTGGGAGAGTGCCAGACATTTGTAGGTGTGGTGGTGGTTATGTATAATTTGTTATTTAATCTTTTTAAACACCACTACATTTGAACCAACAGCAATGATAAAATCTTTATGACAATTCTATGGTAAATATCTTAATAATAATAATAATAATAATAATAATAATAATTACCTTATAAAACCAGATCTACTTCCATATACCTGAATTCACACTGATGTGCAGTTTGTTGTTAATTTTTTTACTTAAAAAAAATGTAATCATTAAATTTTTTTTTAATTATTATTTAGCTTGCAATTAGCTTTGAAACAGAAATCAGGAAAATATATGATCCTGATTGGTTACTCCTGTTTCTCCCTTTACCATAAAAGGTAATCCCATACAAGAGAAACGACTAATGTGGGGACATTATACACCTTTCATGAACATCAGTGAGGCTCAATTATTGCACAATGCAATTCCATTTGATAGCAAGGTACCAAAGTTTAAGCATACGTGCATTCATACATTTTCCCCTTAGTTTTTGTGAGATAATGGGTTAATTGTCATTTTCTGGGGATAACAAAGGTTGTTTCCTTGACGTTATTTAGACTAAGGTACAAAGATTTTTCAGCCTGTATCAGCACTTAATTGAAGAAATGTAATGCGGTGAACTGTACACATACCATGCTTTGTTTTCTCCTGAGCTCATATGTCATTATCACAAGAAAACAAAGTTGTCACATTGAGAGCTAGAGACAATTATCCCATTAATACGAGAAAATGACCTTTGTCATTTAGAGAAAAAGACAAAGTCTGAGGGATTTAATTATTATCCACTCAGAATAATAACTCTTAATCCCAAAAAAAGCAAAGTAATCAAATCGAGCCATTCTGGTGTATGTACTGCACAACCTTGAAAAAACTTGGACTCTTAAAACATGTGCACTGTTTCTGTTTCCAGTATCAATGTCTCTCGTGTAAATTATAATATGGAGATGATTTATTTATTTTTTAAACAAATGATCCATTTGTATTTGCATTACAGGCTGCTAAATGCTGAAACAAACCAATCAAGCTTTCACATAAACCATAAACGCTGAGAAAATCCATTTATCCTAATGGTTGGATAAAACTGCATTAAGTTCACAATGTTATTCTCAGTTTCTAAAAAATGTTATAACCTGCAAGTCTGTACTTTATGAGCAAAAATAAAATTCTTGATTTTTCTTCCTGCAAATAATTTAAAAACAAATAATTATCTATATTATGTCTACTGTAATGTCATATACCACTGTATACTATCAAAGCTGCATGTTTTATCTAGAAACTTTTTTTTTTTTTTTCTTTCATTCATCGCATCAGGAAGCTTGATGTCACTAATTGCGGGATTACTTTTTGGCGGCATTTCTGCATATGGGGCTTTCAGGATATCTGTTGACCCACAAGACAAATGGACCTCATTTGGTAGGTACCTGAATTATAATTGATTAAAATAATATTTATCTTAAAATACTTTTTTTTTTAAGCACAGCAAATAACTTTTCATTCAGGATGTTGTCCTTTCCTCCTTTTTTCTTTTCTGTAGCTGCTTCAGGTGCTCTGGCAGTTGTGATGGGAATAAGATTCAAGAAATCTGGAAAATTAATGCCTGCAGGTATTGTGGCTGGATTAAGGTGAGTACTGAAACACTATCTATCACCTGAGTCCTGTTTTGTCCTTAAAAACAAAATGGATATCAGGTTTATACAGACTGGTGACAAAGTAAAGGAAAAATGGAACAAAGAAAGTTTTAGTAAGGTGATATAACCCCACAAACCACCAGAACAGCTACAGTGTGCTTTAGCACTGGTTCTACACACTGGCACTGCTTCTGAGATATAAACTCCGTTCTTCAATCCAAAATCTCCTGTAGGTGCTTATTTGGAGTGACTAAAAGCATGAGATGTACATTATGTTTATCTGCATTATATTATTCAGTGAACACATGTGTCCTGGAGACAGGGGTGAAGTAATCTTAGAAGAGACCACACCCATCAGCATAGAAATGTTTAACTGTAGGATATAGGTGAACTATCAGAAGAGCTTTATATTCATTTGCAGTGCTCGTTTGTCTCATGTCTAAGAGGACAAGTCAACACAATCCAGTCATGCAAATTGCAACAGCATAACAGCCACAGTATCATATGACATTATGTATATTGAAGAGCTAAATTAAATGCAAAAAATGCATCAACTTTGAAACTTGTAGGGTTTACTCATCATTTAAATATTACCCATTCATTTCTATGGAGCACTCCTTTCCTTTTTTTCTGCTGCAGACTTTTAACCTACACGATTGCAACAGTTCTTTACCAAAGTTCATTCTGTGCCCTGATTTCAGCCTCATGATGGTCGTGCGCCTGCTGCTCCTATGAACATAGCCAGGACAAGAAGCTTATTCAACTACAGCTTACCAGGCAATAGTGTTCCAGACACACTGCACTGCATCAGTCTTTCACTAATTACACACTGATTGAATCATCACGCTTCGTGTGACAATGTCAGTCCCTCCGAGTCGACACCCATCTTGTACATTCCAAATAAAGCTTATCGGTAATCTTTTTATAATCACTTCATTTTGTTTACATTGCATTTATGAGGATTTATTTACCAAATAAATGTTTACCAAACATTTATAAAAGTTCAGCTTGGAATCACTTATTGCTTTAAAAGCCAGTATGTGCAACAGCTTCACACAAAGTCAAAAAGACCAAAGAATTTTATTGGAGTGCTATTTTTTAATGCTAGTCATTTAGTGCATATTAATGTTTGATATATTAGCCAAAAAAAGGATTGAAAACTCACTCAAGTGTGCACCTGCAAGTTGTAACCCATCAGACGTACAAGTGACTTGGCAAATACTTTAGATAGCCGAGAGGGTAGATTACATAATGAATAGGTGAACGGCACAACAAGGCTTATAAGTGCTTGTCCGATCTGTTATTGAACTACTTTCAACCTTTTACTTGAAAAGATGGCTCAATACCATCATGGCAGTTTTCACATATTTTTCATCAGGCTGAGGCTTCCTCTGACTGTTGGGTTGCAAGAATTTACTGATAGCTGGAACTTCTTTCATCTTCTTTTGGAATTCCTGATTAAAAAAAAAAAAACAAGTTTTCTTTTAAAAGTTTATTTTATGAATTTAAAATCAGAAAATCCAAATGTTACAGAAAATGGTTTTCAGTAAAGAAAGCAGCATATTAGTTGTGATGTCCCACTTCACAATGCCAGAGTCAATGTCCCATCATATGTCACATGACCTACAACATTCTGTAACGTCACAGAGAGGCACACTGCTACTAATTAAGATAATGATTAATCCAACAATGTATGAACTTTATTACTGTTGATAAGTCATTTATTTATTTATTTTAAAAAACTTAAATACACTAGCCGGACCCAAAAAAATAAATAAAGGTTGCACGCTGCAATATTTTCATGGGGTGCATTTAGCCTTGCTTACAGCACATAATCGTCATGCCATTGTTTCAACAAACTTAAGCAACATAACATTTATTTCTATCCAGTGTCGGGTTCATTTCTCACCGATGTCTTCAATTGATGAGGGAAAAACTGGACCACTCCATAAAGTCTTCTCCAGCACATCCCGAAAACTTTCAATAGGGTTAAGGTCAGGACTTTGGGGTGCCAATATGTATGTGAAAATGATTCCTCATGCTCCCTGAAACCACTCTTTCATTATTTGAGTCCCCATTTTATATCCGTGCCATCAGGGAAGGAAAAAGTCCATTGATGTGATAACCTGCTTATTCAGTACATTCAGGTCATCAGCCGACTTCATTTTATTGCCACATTAATGTTGCTGAGCCTCGACCTGACCAACTGGAGCCACAATAACATGGAGATTATATGCCGTGATCAAGGCTAAATGTACTCCATTAAAATATTAGTGTATGACTTTTTTTTGGCCAGGCAGTGTATATTTCCATTTAGGTTTATGTGATGGGTGTTTTCACATGCTTGTGTGGGTTTCCTCCCACTGTCCAAAAGACATATAAAAAATAAACTATCAGGTAACAGGGAGAAAAACAAAAAAGCAAAAGGTCAGATAAATATAAAATCTTTTATATAGATTTTATATTTGTTTTTCTTTACATTCTGGACAGTCGTACTAAGCATTTCACTACATATTGTACTGTGTATAATTTGTATGTGACCAATAAATTTGAATTTGACATGTACATTAGGTCACCTGGCTATTCCAAATTGCCCATGGGTGTGCCACGACTGGCAACCCTTTAAGGGTGTATCTTTACTTCTCACCCAAAGCAGTGGGGGTTACATGACCTTAATGGATAAGATGGATGGATAATTTTGGATTTATCTCATGCATTAATTATATAAAGGTGCTGCCCAAAGATTGTCCTACAGTCTTGAGTAAAAGCGGTCCTTTTGTTCTGCACATCAGTGGTTCTAGTGAAAGGAAACACCACTATCCATGTAACAGGCCCTTTTATTCATTCAAGTCGATTAACCTGTTCCAAGATGGAATCATCATGTGGCATGAAACTGACCTGGATTTTGGGGAAAGTGGAAAGGATTGTCGGGAACAACTCCTCCAGCATGAGAGTGGCCTCGAAGAAATGCACATCTGCACAACTCAACTGGGTTCCCACAAGGTACTGGGAATTAGCAAGCGCCTAAGAGCCACGGTACACACAAGGACCATGAAAATTCAAATACAATTTCCAGGTGAGGATGCAAACGGGTATGGCTTAATGATCCTGTTCATGTTAGCCCCACACCTTTTCATAAGCTGGAAGAGAACGTTCCTTGGCTTTGACCTCTATTTTATTCAGTTGATTCTGTTTTTGTTCAGCTGGCGTAAAGGGCAGGATCATGATCATTTCCATGATGTCCGCAGCACCGTCAGAGTACATATCAATCCTTAAAAAATAAAAGAAGGAATAACACTTTTGTAGTAAAGCCTCGGGTAACCCCGATACATTCAAGTGACAATTCAGTTCAGGTATCTTTTCAAGACTTGCACTCACATAGCACGCTCTTTAAGGTCCTTTCCATGCAGGTTGTATTTTCCAGCGATGTAATTCAAGATGGCTTTCGTCTGAACTAGTTTCATTCCATCTATTTCAACCATAGGGACCTGATGAAACAGGAGCGCTCCATCTAGACATAGGAGAGGAGGTAATATTGCTGCTGCTTCCTATCTATCGAGGTACAATTGATCGGGTTTTGCAAGCAGGGACTGTTTTAACTCTGAAATGAACTGCACCGAATCTAACAGTGCAAACATTTGGCCCCTTATGCAAACGTGTACAATCAATCTGGCTACCTAGAGCCATATACCTTTTTATTCCTATTTTTGTAGACTGGTCTGTTTGTTAGTTATGAAGCTTTGAGTCAAACCCACTTGATCAGTCAAACAGGTTAATATTTGGAAGCAATTGCAGAGAGTGCGACACATCCAAAGGGCTCACCACATCACTCACCTTGGTGGCCCGAAGACATGGTTTCCCATGTGCCATGCTTCTTTTCCTTGAAGTACACATGCTCGGCACATTTATGAAATCTTTGGTGCAAATTTGGCAGCGTTGTAGTAATTTAAATGATGATATTTTTTTTTTGTTTTTTAAATCACTTACTGCTTAGCTCCTTTTTTTTAATGAAATAAAAACAGTACAAAAAACAGCAGCCTAATTAACATCATTGTTTAACTTATTAATCTTTGATTAATTAAGAAAAACTATTATCCTTTTTTACATTAACTTTCTTACCTTTATTTAATTATCTTTAGCAACACTTCAAACAAATGTAGTGTGCAGCAATTTTTTATTTTATTTTACTCTTTACGAAAGTCAGCAATGGTTCTTTACATGCCTCTCACCACAGACAGCGAGAGACATGGCCGGCCTGGGGGGACGGCAGTGACATCCCATTGATAGTGGGGCTTGAACCCCCGGCCTTGGGATCAGTAATCCAGAACCAACCTGAAATAAAATTAAATAAACTCACCAGCCTATTTATAACTTGTCCCATCATGTTTTGGGGCCGGTGGCGTAGCTGTCAGGGTGCCGGGCTCACGATCGAGGGCTCATGGGTTCGAATCCCCGTTGGACTTGCTAAGACTCCTGGGCAAGGTCATAACCACAAGTGTGCCTCTGTCCACCCAGCAGTATAAATGGGTACCAGTAAAAATACTGGGAAGGTAACCTGCGATGGACCAGTGTCCCATCCAGGACGAGTTGAACCCCGGTTGCTTCACGCTACTGAATCCGGGGATAAACACCGGCTCTGATGAGGGTGTAAAAGCCCAACAGACTTACCTAAACCCATCATGTTTACGTTGTGGGCGGGGCACTGCTGTCATTTTAGCCAATAACTGTGCGTATACTTGCATATACCTAAAGTCATTAAATCTTTATATTTTACAAAGTAAGTAAAATTTAAAAATAAAAAACGCAGTATTAAGATGTACCCAGTTTAAAAGCTTTATATGAATTTATGGCAAAATGAAAGTTCTCCTTTAACTCTGACTTTTTGGTCTCCATGTCAACATGACGTCATCAATATTATTACCTGTACCTGAAAAAACAGCAACTTTAGTAAGATCACCTATTTGTTTGTGAGAACCTCAAGAATATGAAGTTCAACAGCTACAAATCCTCACTGTACATCTGCAGCTGCATGATAAACCGGATTTGTTTATTTGAAAAGGAAGGAGCTGAACAAGTTCAAACAAACCTCTTGCAGAAAAATGCCATGAAATTCAGCAGTACATACCATCCACTAATTTCTGATATTGCTCCCTGGTGGTTAGAAATACCTCCTCAAACTGTAAATGCAACAACAATGTTTAAATAAATGTATATTATTTAATTCAACTTTATTTAAAAGTGTTGTGCACAAACCTCAACACCAGCAACAGTCAAGAGCCACCGGATAGACTCCATTTTCCCTCTTCCGTTGAAATAGTGCAGTACAACCTTTCCTGACATGATTTTTGCACGAACAGGTGTTTCAGTGAACTAGAAAATATAACCTACCTTCCGTCGGTCCAACAAAACACACACTCTCAAACCCCACCCCCCACGGGTTTACGTAAGGGAGCCTTGGAGGTATTGACCAATTACACAGCGGAAATGTGTTCACGTGACCATTACCTGCACAGACCTAGGAAATAAAGCTTGAATTACTTAAATTATTTCTAGATAGAAATTTTGGCCGGCTGTAAAGTGTTTTCCTAATCGGACTAACCTGAAAGATAAATAATTAAATACATAAATACATAGATAAACACACACCATGCAGTAACTCACCCATCTGCTTGTTTTTATTTATTTAGTTTTATTTCATGTATTTTTTTTATTGTGAAATAAATTATAACAAAAACCAGTGGCTCGATATTGTGTACACTGTGATCCTCAGATTATTTAGACAGACTGTTTTACTGCTGTAAGGTTTTTAACTGGAGTTCTAATGAAGCTCTTTGCTAGAGGGATTAAAAACAATTCAGATGGTCTGAGTTCAAAAACATGCTATGCATAATATCATAGCTATATGCATGAAGATAAGCTTGGCATATTTACTTAATTCTTTTTACCTAACTTTTCATATATGTATTGAATAAATTATTCATTTTATTTATTTATTATTTAATACATTTATTGTAATCATGAATTAGTTTGTATTACCTTTGTTTCTGTGATCCAAGATGCCTTTGATTTACATTACATTTGTAACACTCTAATACAGTTGTTTTATAATAAAGAAAAGTTTCAAACTAACATGCTGTGCAGTTCTCTTTTTTAGAACATGTTACAGCTAATATTGCTCTTTCATTTTCATGTCATAATTGATTAATTAATCAATGACTTATTATTTTGTCTAGTCATTCTGATTATAGAATTACAGGAGATCAATCACAGGAGAAAGCTGGAGTGGAAACTCCAACAAAACAACATGAGAAAGGTCTGGATTGGTATGAAGACCATCACTGGTTTCAGGCCATCCAACAGCAGAAGAGCAGAGGGCGGTGAGGATAGGGCAAAGGAGCTGAATATGTTTTTTTTTAACAGATTCCACACTGCGGCTACTGCTCAGCCCCTTTCTAACTCATCAGGAGCAAGCCTGGAACCCCCTGCCACACCACCCTCTCTCCCTCCCTCTCCTTACTGCACCTCTGCCTCCTGTGATGGACCTGACAATCCTCCCTCACCTGTCAACTTCACCTATAATCAAGTTGAGAAACAGCTGAGAAGGATCGGATGGGGTGAGCCCCCGTGTCCTTAAAGCTGGTGCCCCCCCAGCTCTGTGGAGTCTTACAATCTTACATTTTCACAATGAACCTGAGTCTACAGAGGGTCCCAGTGGCCCACCGGATTACAGACCCATGGCACCACAAGGGACCGTCCTCTCCCCTTTTCCTTAACCCTCTACACAACTGACTTCAGCTACTGCACAGAGACCTGCCATCTTCAGAAGTTTTCTGATGATTCTGCTGTAGTTGGATGTATCAGTGGAGGTGATGAGACGAAATATCGGACTGCTGTGGACTCCTTCGTCACATGGTGTGAGCTGAATCATCTGCAGCATAATGCAACAAAGACCAAGAAACTGTGGATTTTAGAAGATCCAAAACACCAGCGGCCCCCGTTTCCATCCACGGCGTCAATGTGGAAATGGTGGAGGATTACAAATACCTTGGAATTCATATTGACAATTAACTGGACTGGGTTAAAAACACTACCGCACTTTACAAAAAGGGCCAGAGCCATCTCTATTTTTGAGATGGCTACAGTCGTTTAACATCTGCCGAACACTGCTTAAGACGTTTTACGAGTCTGTTGTGGCCAGCGCCATCCTCTATGCTGTTGCAGGCTGAACAAACTGATCCGCAAGGCCAGTAACGTTGTGGGGATGGAGCGGGACTCTCTGACGGTAGTGTCGGAAAAGCGAATGTTGTCGAAAATAAAGACAATACTGAACAATACCTCCCTCCCACCCAGTCACTCACAACCTGCTGATCAGTCACAGGAGTACGTTCAGTGAGAGACTGATACCACCTAAATGCTCCACTGAACGACACAGGAAATCATTCCTACCTGTGGCCGTTAAACTGTACAACTCCTCCATATAGCAACAACATCCACTATTATATACTTGCATTTTGCACTACATTTACATTGTACTGTTTATCACACTGATAATACTGTATTGTACATTTTACTCACTGACTTGACTTACATACATACATTTATATATATATATATAAAATTTGTAATTTTTCTCTTACTGAGACTTTTATCTTTATCTTATCGTTCTCTTTAATTTACATGGAGCAACTGTGTGCACACAATTTCCTCCGGGATCAATAAACCATTGATTCTGATTCTGATGGTGCTTCTTCAGGCGCCATCTACAGGCGTAAGAATGTAATTGCAGCATCGTTTCATGTGGAACAATCCTGTTTATTAAAAAAAAAAAAAAAAACAATGAAATAAACCATTTGCCCTTGTCTCGTACACGAACAGCTTTGAGTCTGTATAGAAAATGCAGTTTATAATACAAATTAAACGTAAAAAAGATCCAGTTTTAATCATCACGACAAATTTTATTAAACATGTTGATCCGCATGCACTCTGGAGGCACCGCATCATGCTGTAGGGGGCCGGGCGTTGTATGACTTTAGCCAATGGCTGCATCATACATTTGCATTTATCGCAAAGCTTGATGGGAGCCAGAAGTTTTTATTAATGTTATTATTTTTTTTTAAATATAGAGAGACCTAAATGTATTATTAAGATAGTGTATATGTAAAATGAGCTATTAAAAATATTCTCTTTGTAGCAAAACTCAAGTTTCTAGCTTCTAAATACTTACCGTCGTGGAGAAAACCGTCACCGTTGCGCTCTACATAAACCGACATCACACATACATAATATTGGATGTGAGGGCGATCTGGCTGCGACATCTGTCACCCCATTGATCGCTAGGGTTGATTCGGCTGATCTGGCTGGCTAGGCGGGTGTCCCCTTCCTCCCTCA
>JAQMYF010000027.1:7006748-7019747 GCA_030014195.1 Neosilurus mollespiculum
ATGTAGAATTTGGCACCACTGTTAGCCACTATAAACAAAAGTATAAAATATGAAATAGTGAAATATGGACACAACTTCAAAGTTCCTTTAAGAAATTAGCATATATGCCATGCTACAGGCAACATCATTCATTAAGATTGATTGTTACAACAGACTGACTGTTCATCATATTAGAGCAACCTTAGCAAATTTTAGCATTTTTTTAAAGAACAATTTTAGATTTTCTGTTCAGGCTTGTTAGCGGCTTCTAAACGTTGCGGTGTTACTGTTATCATCTGGTTGCATGACGGCTGTCAAACCTGCAGCCAGTTCACACTGAGGCTCTGGAATCGGCTCAAAACAATCTTCAGTAAAATGGTCTCTACAAATAACGGAATGAACGCTGGGCGCTTTCCAGTCTGAACCGTGTCCGTTTAACTCGCTTAATCCATTCATCACACAATTTCGCCGGGTCGGTCGGTCAGGTAAGGGGAAACACCTAATAAATCGACCACATGGTTCTGTGTGTACACTGTTCGTAATCAATCGAGTTTACAAGTTTCCTCCAGCATCATCATTTCCCATAAGTCTTTGCGCCATCACATTACATACTGTATTAACATGCTGGGCTTTGCTCAGTGTAGCAGCCCTTAGGATGAACCAGTGGAGAGCCTCTAACAGGTGGTTGTGTGTTTATTCGTCTTTCTAAAAAAATACAACTGATTCCTAAACAAATATTTCAACAAAGACATGAATTTACAGCACAATACTTTCACTCTTTCACCCAAAAGCTGTGCATTAGTGAATATATAAGCACATAGATTAAACCTTCAACACCTTACAGAATAAAATAATAATCACAAAGAGTTTAACTTTAACAGAAATCCCTTTCTAATAAAAATAGAGCTAAATACCCGCTCTGTTTAACCAGGGGATGCAGCGCTATAGACGGCTAGCCGGCATGCTAGCTGTTAGCATCGGAAAACTTCCTGGAGCTCCAGCTAAATACAACAAAACACATTCTAACTGTACACAGCTCCACATTCTATCTGCTGTGTTTATAACTGGTGATATAATTCACAACATACCGTGGAAATATAAACGAAAGAGGCGGAAACGTCGATGAAAATGCCTGAGCAGCTAACTGCTAGTTCTGTTGTGCTTCATCCCTCGTGAGCGGCCCGGACCGTCAATAACAACAGGTGTAATGACGTCACTCACTGAGCTAATCTGCTCCCCGAATCCTTATTCCGCCTCCTCTGAACCTGGCTGGATGCCTGCATGACGTCAGTGAGGCACTGAGGCTCTCCACAGGTGTTCACTGTTTTCAATAAACGGGCCAATGGCTGGAAAAATAATAATTGTCCTAATTGGAATGACAGCGTTTTGGCTTTGATTGCTCCTCCAGTCCGCTAGGTGGCGCTATGCTACACAGTTCTGTTCAGCGAAGAAGAAACACCGGAAGTTTGTAAAGAAGGCGCGATTTTTTTTGTTGTTGTTGTGTGTTATTTTTTGGGGTGTTGGATGATTTTACGTGTTGTTGAGACTTCTTTTCAGTCCACGTTGAGATATTTGTATGAATCATTAGGTATTTTTCCCAGTCCTGTGTGTGATGGAGTTGGGGAAGGACAGAGTGGTGGCTTTGGTGGATATGGACTGTTTTTATGTGCAGGTGGAGCAGAGGTTTAACCCCGAGCTGAGGAACAAACCCTGCGTCGTGGCTCAGTACAAAACCTGGAAAGGAGGAGGGTGAGATTCAGCAGTTTATTGTTGTCACGTGTCCCCCCCCCCCCAAACACACACACACACACACACACACACACATAAAACCCAAAGACATGCACATTAGGCCAATTCCCTGTTTCAGATTGCCCCTAGGTGTGAGTGTGGATAGTTGTATGTGTTGGCCCTGCGATGGTCTTGCGAGCCCTTCAGGACGTTCCCCGCCTTCGCCTTGGCTGAGATGGGTTTTAGCCTCCCCATGACCCTATTAGGATTTAGCGGTTTGGCAGATGAGTGAGAGAGATGACTGTTGCTGGGAACATTGACAGTATTTTAGAGCAAAGTCGCAGATACGCGTCCTGATCATGTCACTCCCAGTGGAAACAGATTGAATTGAAAGAGATTGAGTTCAGCATACTCATTTGCATATTCCTGATTTGCATATCCTGATCATTTATATATCAAAATCTTTTTTTTTTTTTATTATTATTAAACAGGAAGGAAGGCGTACCATTTCTCATCTTTAGTCATAGCACAACACTCACTCACTCATTTGCCAAACCACTTAATCCTATCAGGGTCGCGGGACAATATCTCAGCCGACACTGGGCTAAGGCAGGGTACACCATGAACAGCTAGCCAGACCATCACTGAGCCAACACAACCATTCACACTCACACCTAGGGGCAATCTGGCACAGCCAAAAATAGCTTAATGTGCATGTCTTTAAACTGTAGTGGGACACCAGAGTACCCACATGAAACCCATGCAAGCACACCGAGAACATGCAAAGCACACAGAACGCACAGAAGCGCCTGAGCCTGGCAGACCTTGTTATTGTGAGGCAGACATGCTAACCACTACGCCACTGTGCTGCCCTCATTGCACAACAGTTTATCTACTTGTATGTTCACAAAGTAGTATCATTTCTTAAAGAGGCAGTGGGATTCATTAACTGGGAAAGAGGGACCAATTTAGTATTCATACATTTCTCGTAGGTGACCAGCCTGGCAACTGCCGGCACCATATTTGACTAGATGAAAGGGAGGGAGAGCTTTCCACCTATAGTTCTAATCACCAGTTATCCAGCATGAATTGTTAGTCTTTATAATTCTAGACAGAATGTCTATCAGTACCAGGATGGGTTGGATCCGAAGTACCACTACACACTGGTAAAATGGACAATGCAGGCTTACAATACACAAACAATCTATATTGATTAATCTTTATATAAACAAGACTTTATTTTGTTTACTTAGAATAGATATAATCTAGTTCAGCATATAGCACTTATAACGACAGACGCTGCCACAGAACAGTAACTGTAAGCTTTACAGAAATGTACAAACTCTGAATATAAACTTAAAAAGGTATGAATGTACTTCGATTTGTTTTGAATACTTTCGGTGTAAGATAAAGTTAGCAAGGGTGCCAATAATTCTGGGCTGTATGTTTCAGCTTGAACCAAAACCTTCCAGCTGGAAACCCTGTAACATTTTTATTTTGGTGCATTTCCTTTCAGGATCATAGCAGTCAGTTATGAGGCCCGAGCGCACGGTGTGACACGAAACATGTGGGCCGATGATGCCAAGAAGCTCTGTCCGGATCTTCAGGTTGCGAGAGTCCGAGAGTCCCACGGGAAAGCTGATCTAACCTGGTGAGCCCTCGTTCTCATCACGTAATAAAAAAGTGGAGGAGGTTCCCTTTTCGGTGCTACTGAACAATTGGCTTGCGTCTTTGTGGTCAGTTACAGGGAGGCAAGTGTGGAAGTGATCGAGGTCATGTCCCGATTTGCAGTCATCGAGCGAGCCAGTATTGACGAAGCCTACATGGATCTCACCAACAGCATCCAGAAAAGACTGAAGGTTCTTGAAGCAGCTCGAATTGACCCTCAACTTCTGAAGAGCACTTACATCCAAGGCTTTCCTGTTTCTGACTCTGTGCCGGTGGATAAAGGTATGTTCATGGAGATGATGTGTTGTGATCAAGAGCATCTTCTCGGGAGGCATTCACTTATTTCTATGTACATGTAGAGGAGCGGAGGTCAAAGGGTCTGCAGCAGTGGCTCGATACTCTGCCTAGCAGCTTTCAACCAGGCTGTTTGGGCTACGCAGAGGTGTGTCTGACAGTTGGAGCAATGATTGTGGAGGAAATGAGGGCTGCCGTGGAGCAGCACACTGGATTCCGCTGCTCTGCAGGAATTTCCCATAACAAGGTGCCTTTTTTTTTTTTTTTTGTAAAATATTTGTTTTTGAATGTATTTCAGCTGAATTACTATTTTTACTAGTAGTAGCATTTTACATGCTAAGGTCATGTGACCAGGTTAGTTTTCTTCATTTATCTATCTATCTATCTATCTATCTCTTTATTTATTAATTTTTAATTATTTATTTATTTATTTTATTTTATTTTTTTGCAGGTATTGGCCAAACTGGCGTGTGGTCTCAACAAACCAAATCGTCAGACTGTGCTTCCTCTTGGATCGGTGTCTGAACTCTTTATGTCGTTGCCCATCAGTAAAATGTAAGTACAGGTTATTCCTGGAAAAAACCCAGTTCAGTTAAATGTAGTGTATTTTGTATTTTTATTTCCACTGTATGATGCTGTTGTTCTTGGTGACTGTGTTTCAGTCGCAATCTGGGAGGGAAACTGGGCGTCTCCATCACAGAGACCCTGGGGGTGGAGAATATGGGTGAGCTCACTCAGTTCACACGGGCACAGCTGGAAGAACATTTTGGAGAAAAGACTGGGTAAGACTTGTGTAGTTTAAATAGCCATCAGGGATTTATATACTTATATACCTGTATATACTTATATACTTGTATAGTTCAAATGGGTATTGGGGATTTATATACTCATATACTGTTCTGGCGAAAAGTGTCCAGTTCACGATGCAAGAGATTCAAATCCATTTTCAGGTGTTTATTTAGCCTTTAGGAAAAGAAAAGCATACAATCAATCACACAGAAGAAATTGTTCTGAGAGAAAAACCTTGGACCCCGTCTACCAGCCCCCCAATCGCTTAGGATGGCCATTTTGTTTCCTTTCATGGTCTGACATTTTGTTCCAATGTTCCGTGTTCAAGGCCTCGTATAAACTGGCATTTTTTGTAGAAAAACTGGACCTTCCACCCAATGTGTTGTTAACACAGTAAGAAATTATTCATTTTTATTAATTTATTTTGCTTTTCTATAAGATCAGTACAAAAATAAACTGGTTTTGTGTTATAGCTGTAGAGGGTTGACACTAGAATCAAATGTGATGTTGATTATGGGAAAAGTAATGGCGACTACACGAAAGGAAAAAAATTCTCCACTTCGACTAGTTATAGTTAGACTTTATCTGTCTCGCCAAAACAACTTCCTTAAGACATTTGGATCAAATGTTCAAGTCCAGGTTATTGTTATTTTCCAGGCCGTGGCTCTATGACTTGTGCAGAGGCATCGAGTTCGAGCCAGTGAAACCCAGACAGCTTCCCAAATCCATCGGCTGTAGCAAGAACTTTCAGGGAAAATCAGCTTTGGCTACAAAAACTCAGGTATTAATCAAGTTTTAAATCTATATTTCTCTATTTATTTCAATCAGTGTGCTGTATTATTATTATTATTATTTTTCCTTCTTTCTTCCCATCCGAGGTTCAGCACTGGCTGCACCAGCTGGCCCTTGAGCTGGAAGAGAGACTGAATAAGGATAAAGAGATGGTAAGTGTTAAATGCCATCCTCTGTTTTTTCGTTCTTTTTCTGTAGTGATGTTCAGGAAGTTTTGTCGTTGAACTCTGTAGAACGCCCGAGTTGCTAAGCAGTTGACCGTGGGGGTCCGCCAGGCCGGAGATAAAAAGCCCAACAGTTTCTCTCGCTGCTTTGCTCTAGCACGCTACGACGCCTCAAAGATTTCCATCGACAGCTTTGCCATCATCAAGAGCCTTAATGCTGCTGGCAGCCACCAGGAAGCCTGGTGAGTCATGTTTAATGTGGTCCCATTGGGCCACTCAACCTCATGTGACCTCGAGCACTCGTCTCCTGGAGACTTTGGAGTGATCCCGATGTCCTGATATGACGTCATCATTATATTTCTTTCCGTGTTCCTGTAGAGCAGTTCTGGGTTATTGGTATAAGATAAAATAGTCACTCCCACACACACATGACAGTATGGTGAGCTTGATTTGGCTTCTCAGGGTTCCTATGTTAATGATCCAAAAAATAATATGTAGTTCTGGATGAAGTGCTATCTATAATGTGTGGATTATTTTTTTTATTTTTATTTTTATGCTCCGGTCACTCAGTGAAGGAGGGGACATGTATTCGGGTTGTCCATCTGTTTGAGATTTCTCATTAGCGCTTTATCTGAATATAGAAAATAAATGAAATTACCAGTATTTACACTGATAAGATTTTGGAATCGATCCAAACCGGGTCGAGTTCACAGGAAGGTCAGATGACTAGTGTTAGCTTTCTTAGCTTAATACGATCAGCTCAGAGTACACAGAGCTCACCTGACCAGGGTTATCATGGGTAAAATATGCCAAAAAATATCTTTAGTATTATATTCAGTACTAAAACAGTTAGGCACCCCAAGCCAGGGCCTGTCGGGGAATAGTTTGAGGAAGGGGATCACAACCCTGGCCCTGGAAGACCCCCTGCCCTACACATTTTAGTGTGTCACTTGTTCTCGACACCTAATTTATTAATTTGCTAATTAATAGGTGTTTATGACTTGTGTTGGGGCAGGGAAAGCACCCAAATGTGCAGGGAAGCTCTGTTTCATGTTCGTCTTTGAATTTCTTGCTTTTTGTTACATCGGATTACATTTGACTGCACAAAATGTTATTTTCTCTCCGTTGGCCTGTTGTGTAATGTGAAAGTAAGGCCTAGAAAATGGCCGTGAATTTATTTGTGCATAACCTGTCTCTGAATACACCTAACATTCCCAATTAAAGTAATGACTTGATATTGACAACTTTTAGACATAAAAGTAAACATACAGAACCGAGAACGATCAGGAATATGTCCGTTGACAGTCCAAACCCCTTCATTAATGGTTACGGTAGAAGGTTTTGTTGGAAATCTGATCCACCACGTTTCGTTATTTGTGATTTGTGTTCTAGGTCTCCTCCCCTCACCTGTCTCCATTTATCTGCCAGTAAGTTCAATGACAGTTCCTCCGGAGAGATCACCAGTTTCCTCCGCAGTGATGCACCAGCAACACAGTCACGTCTAAAAACAAATGAGCCGGCTTCGAAAACAGAAACGACGCCCAAGAAACCTGGAAGGCTCCAGGCACTGTTCCAAAAAGCTGCTGAAAAGAAGAAAAGGGAGACAGATGAAAGTTTAGGTGAAAACGAGCCCATCGCCTCGTCTTCCTTGGAGAACCTTGTCTATAGTCCGTCCCGTGTGGTTCCTCAGCAAGCGCCAACGGTTTCAAAAACATCACTGTCGTCATTTTTTCAGCGAAAGATATTGGAGAAAACCTCTGATGGGTCCCCTAAAAAGAACCCTGGGAAAGAGAGCACCGAGGACACATCTCCTGGGAAACGTTCTCCACACGGTTCTTCATTCACTTCACGTAGTGTCGACGAGCAGAATCATGCGGAGATCCTCATTCAGAATGCCAACTCTAAAGATAGCAAAGAGGACTTTCACACCTGCGAACGCTGCGGGAAGGAAGTGTTAATGTGGGAGATCCCGGAACACACTGACTACCACTATGCGCTCGATCTGCAGAACTCCTTGTCTTCCTCACCGTCATTTCTGTCACCGGTCGAGCCTGAAACAGCGCCGCCATCATCACGTGGAAAGAGTAGGCCCAAAACTCCAGCTGGTCCTCAAGCAAAGAGAGCAAGGCCTACGGACAACTCCATTACTCTGGATTCTTTCTTCAAGAGAGCATGATTAAATTTTTTTTTTAACCTCCGTCTATTCTGACAGTTTTACATCTTTGTATTTAATGAGCTCACTGACTGGGGTTTCATTTACAAGAACATAAAAATTAACATCCATTATGTTTTTTTTTCTTTCCTAATATATAAATATGGACATGATTATGAATGTATATGCAGGAATAATTTCCTGACTAGAAAACTGTTAATCTTCTAAGGCTGAGAAATTTAGTCACTTCTTAATGATGATTTTAATAAATATTCTTATTCACCACATTTTGTCTACATTAAGTGCAATACTCCGTACCTCCCACAAGAGGGCAGCACATCACAAATCAATTTAAAAAGCTTAAGCAAATTGCCTTAAAGTTGGTGTTGAACAATGTTTACCGAAATTAGTCATACAATACAACATTTCACCTTCGCCCAGTCATTTAGCTACAAATTTGTTTCATTTTTTATTTTTTTTAAAGAAGGGCTTGTGCTTTGAAACCTCAGGTGTTTAAAGTACACAGATAATTGTCATTTTGTTTGATCTGCTGAAGTAAAAGTAAACAAGTACAGGCTCTAAAATGTACTTTTATTATAAAAATACCTCTTAGGAGATTTTTATCGGTTGTTTGTAGGGGGGAAAGCCCCTAAAAACGAATAAAACATCTTTAACTCTCCCCATTCCTCTTTGCCACGCTTGTGAAGCTCCACTTTCATTCATGTAATCGATTTCCGGGATATCTACGTCATTTCCGCCGCTCTCAGACGTTGTTGTTGTTTTAGTTTTACTTTCATTCATTCGTCTATTCATTTCCTGAACCTTAATCCTAATTAGGGTTGCGGGGAAGCTGGCACCCATTTCAGTCGACTGGGCGAGGGCAGAGTACACCCTGGACAACTCACTAGGCCAACGCAGACCAGAAACAGGCTGACGACAATGCAGCTTACTCTTGATGAGAGTCAGCAATGGTTCTTTTACATACCTCTCACCACAGACAGTGAGAGACATGGCCAGCCTTTGATAACCCAGTTAGACACACTGGGGAAACAGCAGTAACAACCCGGTAACAGTGGGGGCTTGAACCCCTGACCTTGGGATCAGTAATCCAGCACACTACCACCGGGCCACCACTGCCCCCTTTTCAACTTTTTTTTTTATTATTTTTGCTTATTTATTACACATTTGTTTTGCATTTGCATGACAGTAATTATATGCATTCCCTGGCATTCTTAGTGGAGGAATGTGATTTCAGGTTGTTACATCAGCTTTCGGTCTTAGTAAACAAGGTTGACAGTCGATTTCATCATACACACCATTAATATACAATACAGCCAAAGGTTTGTGGACACTTGACCAGTACACCCATATCTACTCATTTCCACATAATACTGCCCATGCCTCATTTCTCTGGGAAGGGTTTCCTCAAGATTGGTGTTCATTCAGCCACAAGGGTATGAGATCAGGGTAATGTGAAGCACATTCTTCAAATTCTTCAAATTCACCAAACCGGTTTTTTGGAGCTCTTTGTGTATGTATATTTATCGAGCTAGAACAGGTTTGGACTTTTTCGTTTCAGCTGAAGGAAAGCATACAGTTACATCATATACAATTGTATGCATTCTACATTGTGGGAACAGTTCTGGTAGGTGTTCACAAACTTTTGGTCATGTAGTGAATATACAGACTATTAAATGCAAAGGGGAAAATATCGAATCAACAAAGCTTACTTATTTCATCAATCTTAATGAATATTTAATTTTTTGTACAGTATATGCCATAAATATACAAAGTTTTTTCTTTTAATAAAGTTAAAATTCTTTTAAAAAGCAAGATTAAAAAAAACAAACAAACAAACAAACAAAAAAAAAGGCACCTACATTATTTTTTAGGGATCTCTTTTCAAGGCAAGTCCTGAAGGGGGAAAATTTATTGGGGGCTCAAAAAGAGATGACTGGATAAAATCATTTTCTTGACTACATTTTGGTTTGATTTTAATGCATTTGTATTTCTTTCCTATAAAATTGCACATGAAACAACAAACACAAAAATGTTAACATGTGCCTTAATGTGGTACATAAGAGAACTCATCGTGTATGAACTGGGAGCTGAAGGCAGATGCATTGTGAGGGTTTAGAAACTAGTGTATCAACCCTCTTTTTTTCTTAATAGTAAAGGTTTAGCACCAAGTTCAAAAAGATACAAAACTGTGTGGGGTTCGACATCCAACCTCACAAAAGGAGCTTGTCAGACACAAGGCACTACAAAAAAACAGCACCTCGATTTAAACATGAAATCAGTAACCTAAAGAAAATGATAAAATAGTCAACAAGATAAACCAGTGACAAAACAGATCGGGGGGGAGACGGGGACCCTGCCTGAGGCTTGCAGTACATTTTGCATAAATCAGTTAAAGAGCAGCGAAGATGCTTTAAGGAAGATGGGTTTCTGTCTTTCGCAGCTGCTCAAGTTGATGTCTACTCCTCTGGAGCAAGGGTCAAAGTGAAGGAGGAGCATGCACGAGTTCCTGAGCGACTGAAGCACTTAAGTGTAGGTAAGAATATCGACATAAACCCTACGACAAACAACACTTATGTTGTACGAAGTGGTATTCAGCAACGTTGAAGCACGGAGAACCACACAACGTTAAGGCAGTGCGAGACACCTTCCACGCGTCTCATTGAGCTGAAACATTCAACCATGTAATAATGCCTGAGCCTGCCGCTGCATTAAAGTGCCTCGTTTCGTTACATACAAACAATAGGGACTGTTAGCGGGTGTCATTAAAAAGTAGGTTTACTCTAACAGTGCTGGCATTTCATTTTAAAAGGTGGTGGATAAAAGTGGTAAAACTCAGTCATCATTGTAGCTGCCGTTTAAATATTTAACACTTGTGAAGTCATTGGCCACACACAATTAGACATGAACACCCGCGACTAGTGACTCATTCAAAATGCCTTCCAAGCTTCTAAAGCCGGTTAATTTTCATTATTAATGTAGGCGTTTTCATAACTATATATTTAGAATATACTACACAAGAATGGTGCAATGTGATTGGCTCACTATCTCAAAGTAATGGACATTATCCACTTCGTAAACTCAGGATAATGCTTAAATCAAAATGGCGGACAAAAACCTCCGGGCTTGCGACAAAACGCCGTCCCAGGAAACTGGATGAAAGATACACAAAATGGCCTTTGCATTTTTTTAAGGTACTAAAGTACTTCAATTCAAAATTTTTCATTAGTTTCAGAAAATGCTGTAATGGAGCACATGGGGTCATTGTCACGCTTTAAAGAACATTCAAAGAAGCATACAAAGCTCATTATCTTTCGCATGAGCTACGCAAAAGGTACTGTGAGGCGCCGATTTTTGTTCGCTAGGAAATTGTGTGTGTTTGTCTGTCCGCAGTCCACGAGTGCGCACTCAGTCCTAGTAAGTTATTACCTTTCCTTTGAGCTATATATTGTTCATTTATTATCTTGTCTATGTAAATGTAATGACTACCATAACTGAGAGCCTACGGTAGTTGTGCTAAAGTAATATAATAATCATTACATTTACATAGACATGAACTTTCGTATAGGTGTAACGTCAGGATCTATTTAGATTATTCAACTTTAGATTGTTCAACTTTGCCTTCAAGGTAGACAGAGCATGTGTGTGTCTGAGTACCCATAACACACGAAAGGTCAGTGAACTTGTGTGCTCGCTCCACCAGTCATTTTCATTTTCTTTTCTTATGTTTCGACCTAGTAAACTCTAAAAAAAATTATCCACCTCAGGCTCAGTGAATATTCACTTCGCGTTTGGCGAATAGATGTTACACTACACACACCTTCCTGGGAGATCTACCAAGCTAGAGTGTAGTTCCAACCCGCCTGGTGCTACTCATTTGTGCGAGTATGAAATTCGGGCTGGAACTAAACTCCGAAAGGGTGACGACATATGCTAATGCTTTTGCTCTGCTTGTACACTGTGGCAGACGCATGGGATCTGTTTGTGCAAGAAGCTGATTAGGATTCTTTAAAGGGAACAGTCAAACAAACCGTGCTGACGTGGGAAACAACACAAGCCTGGCAGCATTATGGTTCTGCTATTATTCACCGTTCAGCCAGTCAGTTTGACATTCACTTAAAAAAAAATATTAAAAATACATCAAGTGGCTGTGTGTGCACCCGTACCGACAAGAACAGCTACTAGACTTTTACTTCCAATCCAACCTTGATATGGCGATCACGGTGTTCATGCTTAAAACAGGACCAGCTCACTGCCTCTACTCCTATTTCCATAGTTTAAAAAAAAAAAATCTATAAACCAGACAAATATCTTAAGAGAAAACAGTTCTTAAAAAAGGCTTGAGGTCAGTGAAGGAACAGCTTTGGTAAAAGTAAAGGAAGTGGAAGAGATTTAAAAAAAAAAAAAAAAAAAAAAAAAAAAAGAAGTCGTCGTCTCTGGGGATGATTGAAGGATCGGTGTATTCTGGTAGGCTGTGATTGGATCCTCGGAGCTGAGTGAGAGAGCGACAGTAAAGATGACACTCTATGTCTGGTGTTGGTAATGAGACAAGGGCTGTAGTTTAGTGACTTGTCCAATGCCTTTGGTAACCCCATGTCGAAAAAGCAGCTTGGCTCCCACTTTGAGGTACTCCGGATGCTTGAAGAACTTGAATCGTGCCACTGCTTTCTCGCCGGTCCGCAGCTCCTCCTGGCACACAAAGAATTCAGGATAGAACCATTTCCTCCATTTACACACTGTATGTATTTAAAATTCATAGACGATTTGCCAAACCCATATTCTGAGAATTAAAGATAGAAAGTAAGACAATGTGAATGATCACATAAGAGGCACCAGCTAGACGTAGCGTACGAGTCTCAGCGGTACTAATGTCTGTCACACTGGAGGAGTTTTTCGATTTTTATTGCAAAGAACACATCCCTATTTGCCTAGCAACTCATTCGCTTGTGCTCGGCACCGTGCTTTTGAAAATCTCTTGTTTTGGCCATGAGTGTCACGCGCACACTTTCAGACCACTGGACAACTTGTATGTGCCATCACATACACCCTGAACAGCTTCACATTCAGCCCTTCAGGCTATTTGGATCAGCCAATTAGCCTAATGTGCATGTCTTTGGACTGTGGGAGGAAACCACAGTACCTGGAGGAAACCCGCACAAGCACAGGGAGAACATACTAGGTCTGCCTCTAACCATATTGTGAAGTTTGCTGATGACACAACAGTGGTGGGCCTCATCAGGGATGATAATGACCTGGCATACAGAGAGGAGGTGGTGAGATGGTGTGGAGACAACAACCTGATCCTGAACGTCGATCAGGACTTCAGGAAGATCCGGCTCAGCCACGCTCCTCTGCTCATCAACAACACGGCCGTGGAGGTGGTTAGCAGTACCAAGTTCCTGGGGATGCACATCA
>JAQMYF010000027.1:7030011-7040298 GCA_030014195.1 Neosilurus mollespiculum
ATAGATAGATAGATAGATAGATAGATAGATAGATAGATAGATAGATAGATAGATAGATAGATAGATAGATAGAATTATTTAAATATCCTTTGGTGACGACTTTATCCTGATAAGAATTGCTGTGAATTCAGAATCTATCCTGGGAATTCTGGCTATGAGGGTGGCATACACCTCACTCCATCACATGCTCACTCACATCTTTGGTGGCACTTATGTAGCATAACCCCATAACTTGTTTGTGGGAAGTGGGAATGGAATCTAGAGGAAACCCATAAGGTCACTGTGAGAACACGGAAAGCACCCAGGATAAGAACTGGGGCAAAACACTGTTAAAATATGTGTGCATGAGCTGGTTTGAGTCACTGCACACTGACAATGAGTTTGAAGTCCATGTAGTATTACTGGGTGGTTGCAACATCTTGTAGGAGGCAAATGGATTTTCAAAATACCTGGTTCGTTCATGATCTCAGGTTACTGTGTTTATGGATTTTCACATGTAACACCCTTTTATTTATTTATGTCTCTGTATGTATGTATGTATTTATCAATCTGCACCTCTCTTCTGATGGCCACAAGCTTCTGCTACCATATTATTGCTAATATTAACATGAATTGCCTATAAACTATAACTCCTGCTACAGTATTTGAAAAAAAAAAAAAAAAGCCACATAATATGACTCCCACTTCTGAGGAGATTGAGCTCCCCCTGCTGACTCTTGGTTTCTCCCAAGGTTCTCTCGTTTTCACACTAAGGTATTGATGTCTGTAAAGCTGCTTCTTGTTAATTCACATCTGTTCTATGGTGTGTAATACCACACCATATTGTTACTGGTAACAACCGCTGCTATAACTACCAAATACAACCTTTTATTTTCAACCTGAGCCTAAGTACAAATACAATAGGACTCCATACAACAGCACCACCCATTCCTAAATATACAGCAGCTGCAACATACACGCCATATTTGTAGACTATCAAATGCACATAATAATATTGTTATTTTTAGAGTTGGATTTTTATTTGCTTTAGGGCATTTAATTTCATATTTATAAGGATAACATTTGTTAATTCATACTTAATTTATTTGTTTGTTTCTTTGACATTTTTGGGGTTTATGAAATGTGTAAACCATTAAAAAGAAAACATATCCCAAACACAGACAAACCTGAGCAGTATCCTTTTGGTAAAAACATTGAGGCAAGAAATTTAAGTTGAAATTTATGAACACTTACTCCTGCTTCTGGGAGTGTCTTAGCTCACTGGTATCTTTAGACTCAGGCAAGCCTGCACTAGCAATAGTATATATTTTCCCCATAGATAACACCCTGTATACAGTATAACACTGGACGAAACCATGATTATTTTTTGTTAGTTTGTTTTGTTGGAAATGAATGTAAAGCTCAATGGTTGAAGATATCACACCTAAGATGTGTTAGCAGTATTAATTTACAATTTTAATATTTCATTCTTGTCTTAAAAATGTAAAGATGAATAATTTCTGCAATTCATTAGACTTATATGTACAGTGGTTTGGGAAGCACTAAAGTGATTATAACAACTATACTTCTGGTGTGTTTTGGTCAGTTTGAATTTGAGACAATCACAGGGCTAACACCATATACGCTAACGTTAACATTTGTGGGTGGGCAATGTAGCATAACCAGTAAATCAGACCTAAAATGCTTGTGTTTGGATTGTGGAGGAAACTGGAGTACCTGGGGGAAACCCACAATACCTCGGGGTGAAGGTGTAAACCCTTCACAGTAAGGCCCTTGGCTGAGATTCAAATGGGTATGTTTTTATGTCAAATGGCTATGTTTTTACTACCTAGAAAAAAATGTATACACTAAAAAGATTAACAGTAATTTATGCTCTTATTTATAAAGCTAAATAAGATATTCACTTATAATCACAATTTCTTTGGATGAAACTTTTCTGTATGTACGACAGTGTGAGCAAATTCAAACTGGCACCATATACGGCCGGTATCTGTTCCTTTAACCACCCATATTATGATTCAATCACAACAAGCGAGTATTTCACAAGGATGAGAAAAATATTAGCTCAGCAAACATAGCACTTCCACTGCCTCTTCCAAAAATTCTAACTCTTCCAGGCTGTTAGCTGATCTGCTGAAGTTTGGTCTCTCAGTGTGAAGAGAAACACTGCAGTGAGAAGTCATTTCTAACTGTACCTGACCTGAAAATGGAAATATCACGCTGCATCTTTCTGCTTATGATTTCTTTTGGATATCTGTTTTACCCAGCAAGTGCTGTGTTTATGGAGAAACTGGCCAACCGAAAACTATGTGCAGACAAGCACTGCTCATGTAAGTGTGACGTCTTCTATCATAACTTTAAAACATGCCTCATTTAACAGATTAGCTACTCTTTATAAAAGTCAGCTGTGAGTGATGAAATCAGTTTGGTGACTTTCCTTTCGTTTCCTTTCTAGATGTCATCTCAGCAGCACAAGTTCTGGCAGACTATATTGCTTCTGACTGTCGATTCATCAACCTAAAGAAAGGCCAGATGATATATGTTTATTCTAAACTAAAGCCAGTAGATGGTGCCGGAGTCTTCTGGTCTGGGAGTGTGAGTACATCTCTGTAATGAACAACCCAGCAGTCTTTTCTGATTAATTTCTTTCCACTCGATGTTTTTTTAAATTTATTATTTTTATTCTGTATTAATTCCGCAAGGGAAATTTTGACTTCTGCATTTAACCCATCCAAAGTGAGCGCATACACATGGAACAGTGGGCTCCTACACATTGCAGCACCCGGAAAGCAGTTGGGGTTTAGGTGCCTTGCTCAAGGGCACTTCAGCCATGAATGTGCAAGAAGGGAAGGGAAGGCAGTAAAAATGAGGGTAGGAACATAAAGCATATGTTGCACTCTGAAGTCATGAATAAAGCAATGGATGAAGATGTGATTGCTTTAGGGTGCTATCTATCATGAACAGGGCACAGCACAGCGAAAAAGATGACATTACTTATTATTAGAGTTACAAGAGCACCCCAAGAGTACACCCTCCCCTAGCTCTCAGATATGACCATATCTGACTTGGTGGCACTGGGGCTTGAACCCCCAATCTTATGATTAGTAGCCCAGAGCCTTAACCACGGAGCCACCACTGTCTTTCATTTGTTCGTTCATTTAGTCATTCATACGCCAAACCATTTAATCCTACTAGGGTCCTGGGGAGGCTGGAGCCTATCTCAGCCAACTCTGGGCGAAGAGAGGGCACACCCTGAATAATTCACCAGTCCATCGTAGGGTCCACACACACACACACACACACACACACACACACACACACTCACACACACACAAACACACACAATAGCCAATTAGCCTAAGATGCATCTCTTTGGACTGTGGGAGGAAACCAAAGTACGCAGAATATCCCCACACAAGCATGGGGAAAACATATAAACTCCACAAAAAATGCCTTTGCTGACCCCGGGGCATGAACCCAGAACCCTGACAGAATCTAGTCCAAAAAAATTCTCAAAGTATGTGATGCATGTATTACAGCAAACAATCACAAAGAAGCAGATAAGATATGGCAATCATAAAAACAGTCCCAAATCCAATTAGCAACAACAAAAATAATTATAACCAATAATCCAAAATATGATGCCCCAGAGTAGCTCAGCTTCCCTAGAAATTATGTTTTTCAAACATTTGTCCAATAAATGTTTATCTAGCTTTGCTGTACTGAAAGCAAAGTGTATACTGAGTGCCATAGGACTCTACTGAAGCTGCGCTTCTATGGGTTTTAATGGATCGTGCAGTCACAGGAATGTATGAGGGGAAAAAATATGTTAGATGACCTGTGAGAAATTATCACTATTATTCTGAATAAACTAGCCATGAGGATGAACATGTTCTCGCATTCTCCCTGTAATACTAATATAAATACAACAGTACATATATAAGGAAATTTTGTGATATTTTAAAGGAGGCAGAGCCTTCCTTGTAGTCTTGGTGCAGCCATAACCACAAAGTGTGTGTTCTGAGATAGGGGACCAGGTGCTCTTAATTAAGGAGGCGGTGAGCGTGGACATTCGACGCATATTATTTGAGAAATCATCAAACCAATAGTTTGTTCTTGCAGGTTTACGGTGAGCGCTATGTGGACCAGATGGGGATCATTGGCTACTTCCCCAGTAACCATGTCAACGAGACACAGATTTTCATGAAGAAAACCACTGAGATGGCCACAACAGTGAGTATGCCGTTTCTATGTAGTATAGCAATCAGAGAAGAATATTAAGGTCTTGTTGTGATCACCTTTTCCTTGGATGTTTTCATGCAGGAGATGGACTTCTTCTGCATTTAAAAAAACAGACCATGTCTGATGAACTACTGGATCCTGATTTCTCTGCCCCATGTACTAATTTCTTGCCTGCATCAATCACAGTAGCTCACGCCCCTCATTTTTTCTTTATTATGTAATCAGATATCCTGCTGTATTATACTTTAAACAACACTATCGCAGTTAGAAAGCATGACTGGTACCTGCTATGCCTTTTTCTTTCAGTGTGCAAACAATTCATGATAATCCTTAGCAATAAAAGACAGATACAGCATTAAGACCTCTCTCACTTACTCACTCATTTGCTGAACATCTTAATTACCTTTATCTCAGCCAACACTGGGCGAAGGTGGGGTACACCCCGAACAGTCCGCCCGACAACCATTCACACTCGCATCTACATTTAAGGGAAATTTTGAAAAGCAGGTTACCCTGATGTGCATGTCTTTTTTTGGAATGAGGGAGCCTATGCAAGCACAGAAACCCAGGATCTATAGGAAGGACCCAGGCCTTGTAGGGCGGACATGCTAACCGCTACACCACCGTGCCTAGCCTGCACTAAGACCTATTGTATATAATTTCGATTAAAAAAAGGTCTTATGATTGATGTCTGTGATTGTAATTGACATTGTAAAAAAGATTTTATGCCACCTGTCTATGAAACTGTCAGGTAGGGTATTCTTCAGGATACAAAGGTTGCACTGCTTTACATTTATTAATATTTCTTTTGAGCTGTTGTCTTTCATTTTTCAGGTGATGCTTTTGTGCTGTGGTTATTTGATGGAGCTGAATGACCTTGAATAGCTCTCTCTCTCTCTAGGACTATTAGAGGATATTACTAAATTCAATTTGCCAACATGAATAGAGCTTTTGTTTCGCAGTGTCAAGCTGTTAATTACTTATTTCCATGGACGAGCGACTAACCTTTATGTGTTTGGAGAACATGAAATGTCAGGAGCACTGAATGAATGCCAAAGGAGAAAAAACTTAAACTGCAAATTTTTAAATGTAACAATTACATTTATAGGTGGCACGATGACGTAATGGTTAGGTAAAGTTCACTCGGCAAGGGCGGTTCAGCAAATAATGATGAGCGAGTGCTTTAATGGAGGGTGAATTGAATGCAAGCGAAGGCTGCTACGCTAAGCACAAATTTTCTTGATTACAGCTACTTTACCTCTGGTGGTAGGACTGTGTTGTACCAGTACAAATCTTGCACCCTGCCACAGGTAAAATAACAACCCCTGGCATTCTTTATGGGTTTGTCTCGATATTTAATCCTCTTCCTTTGCTTCACCTTCATTTTTACTGTTAACTTCTGTTGTTGTTCTTGTCTGTTTGTTTTTGTTGTTTAACGGCGATTGCGGCCTGTACTAGCGCATTATCGGCACTCTGGTCTGGAGTTCTCTGATTTGGCTTACAGACTAATTCCACTGGTATCCAACACTGCGAATATACATGAAAAATGACATCTTTGTGATGTCACAGTGATGTCACAGAAAATAAACACGTGTTTACACACTTTACAACTTTAAAATTCACATCCAAAAACATAGGTGAGGTGATTCTTAAGTGGTTTAGCTACCCAAATATACTGCTGTGTAAAGAAACAGTGAACAATTTAACATGTAAACTCTTAATGTTCTCAAATGTTAAAATCCCTGTTTTGTCAAAACTATGAAAAGTGGAGTTATCCACTTATGCTGTCCAAATTGCCCTTAGGTGTGAGTGTGAATAGTTGTGTGTGTGATGGCCCTGCAGTGGCCTGGTGAGCTGTCCAGGGTGTACCCTGCCCTCACCCAGAGTAGGCTGAGATGGGCACCAGACTCCCCAAGACCCTAATTAGGATTAAGCGGCTTAGAAAATGAATGAATGAATAAACCACCAAGCGGCAACCGACTGGAAAATGAAGTCTTTTAAAGTGCCATACCACCATGATCAATTTCTCACATAAAATACAAAGTCAATAATTTTTGTTTTCCACAAGTCGTTTTGAGTTCATTGACTAAATTCTATCCTTATATATTTTGTGTTGTTTTATTTTTGTTATTTAAACATATCCCATGTTTAATGCAATATTAGAATCACATATTTGCATATTTGGTGGCGTGTCTGGTTTTATTGACATACCTGGACTGGAGTGTGTGACTGCAGGTGTTTGGAAGGAGCTAACAGTGTCATCACTGGTTAATTTGCAGGTAAAACCCAGCATCCTTCATTATGTATTTCTCTGGAAAGTGCTCTCTTATGTAATAAGATGCTGGAATCTGGACAACCATAAACATTCCACCAAGAATATTGCTGTGAGACCCAAGACTCTACACACCACGAATTGTCTCCGACCTACGTTTTTATTTAAACATTTCTATCCTGTGTTCCCACTTTTGTCCTAGACCTTATTGTATGCTTTAAACTGAGACAGGCTTTAATTTATATGAGCTTTAAATATAATAATGTTTGTAATGTTTTTCAGGAAATCAGATGTCCTGTCTGCTCTTACCAGAACACCTGTTTTCAGAGCTTGAAAGCTTCTGCATCACTTTGTAATTACAATTTTTAATTATGACATTATTATTTGCTGGTAATATACCTAACATGCTGTAACTGTAATTGAAAAGGTATCCACTGAAAACTGATGGGGCAGCATGAACAGAGGGAAGAGCTCATTGTCCTAAGTTCTCAATTTATTTTGTTTAAAACTATTAGTAATTATTTACAAATTCAGGCGAAATAGAGGAGATGGGAGGGGGGGGGGGTGGAGCTGACAGGAGGTCTGGCAGGAGATCATGTCCCATACAGTGAGGGAGGGGTACTAAGGGGAAGTGTGTTAATGCTCCATCTGGCACCAAGGGCTGACCTTGAAGGAATACAAATTACATATGAAGACATTTGACAGAGTGCTAGTGAAGCTAGAAAAGGTTGCACAGACACACACATGTGTGTGTATGTGTGTGTTGGTGCGGTTTGCTTTGAATGTACAGTAGTACAAGGTAAAGAGCTGCAAAGCTTAACCATGGCAGAACCAACCACATTTGTGTAGCTTTTGATTGTTACCCTTGCTTCTTAATTTGCATGTAAAACCCAGCAGCCTTCATTATGCATTTCTCTGGAAAGTGCTCTCTTATGTAATAAGTTGCTTACTTTATTGACATACAAACATTTATTATTAAAAAATAATTTCATTGCTTCTGTTAGCAGTGGTCTGTTATACTTTAATAAGGGAATTTAGTATTCAAAAAAAAAAATATGGAGAATTCAAATAAGGCGTAACATGTTTATAGCATGTTGACTGACTTCATGAAGAAAAACACCAGAGTAAGTACTTTTGTAAATTAACATCAGTCTGGCTGTACAGTTCCTAGTGGAATAAATGCTATAAAGTCAAGTAATAATCAAACTTGAAACATTTTATTAAACATGGGGTTACTTTTGCTCATGAACATTACCACCATAAACAGTTGCTTTATCTCCAGCGTCATTTTCATCTTGAATTTATTAACACACACACACGCACACACACACACACACACACACACACACACACACACACACACACACACACACACACACACACACACACACACACACAGGGTTTGTACGACTTTCAATATAGCACTACACCATTCAAACAGCCTTGAGGCTGCCATGATCATGATCATATCTAAGATATTAAAACATATTTGTTTTTAATATTCCAGATCAGCAAAAATGATTTATGACTTTTGTCAAAAATGCCAATACACAGGAGTTGTCTGGACAACACTCTACTTTTATTAAAGTGCTAGTTTTATCATTATTTGTATTCAGGAGGGTGGCATGGTGGCATAGTCGTCAGCATGTCAGCCTCACAGCAAGAAATTCCTGGGTTTGACTGGGAGAGTGTTTCTGGGGTGGGGGGGATCTGCTTAGGTTTTATTCCAAGATTTGCTATTCCATTTGTGGGGATGGTTTGAGGTTGCATATAATATGAGTAGTATTGATACAACAGGCAGGTATGCAACTGCTTGGCGCCCCAGGCCGGTAGGGGGCCCCTGAGGGCAGTCAAACTTTAAACTACAGCACTGGCAATGTGCAGGGGTGATGGATTATGTATAACATCATGGTGATGAATGCTGGTTGGAGAGGGCCCTTGTGAATTCTTGTCTAGGGCCCCAACAGACTCTAGAATTGCTATTGTGTATGTATCCTACTACAAGTACAGCAAAACTAGAGCTTCTCCTATTGTTTTTGAAAACTATTAAAAATTATGATTAAATCATTTTCAAAATCTGTTCTTTCAGCACTATATACTACACAGATCTGGAATGGTATATATGGGGTGTTGGGACCTCCTTTAACTGTGTGAAATTAGTGTGTGTCAGGCAAATGGTGAAAGCCAGCTTCTAAATCTGTTAAGATTTATGTGTGGTGGCCTCCGGAGGGAGGTAGTGGGTTAACTTTGTAGTGGAGATTTGACATAAAACCGACATTTTATGTAATGAACTCATGGAGATTGACTTGCACGTTGTATTATTTTCATACACATACACAAGGTTATGCCACTTCCGTAATCCAGCAAACTAACATTTTTAAGTTGGGGAACAATAAGCCCTTTTAGAGTAAAATCCTTCACCAAACAATTAAAATCCTTTTCGTTATGCTTTTTAATAACCTTTGTGTTTGATACAACAGCTGGGACTGACTGTGTCTGAGTGTGCTGATGTGTGTATATCATACTTTAATTCTCCAGTATCCGTTCACAGCACGCTTCGGCTCCCTGGACTCGAAGTCGATCATCACTTAGACAGCATCAGCATTGGACCGTTGCTATGGATACTGAATGGTCTGTTGTGTGCAGAGTGACTGAGGGAGAGGGCTAGACTGCAGTTTGTGCGTGTATGACAGAGAGCGGGGTGGGGTGGGGTGGGGGGGCGCACAGCTGTGGCCCTCTGGCCTTTGGGGTTCCCAGCCGAGAGGAACACAAATAAAATAAATTCTGGCCTAATCAGAATGTGTCTGTCATGGTTTTTGTCTGATTGTCACCAGTGTATTTGGCTTAGCAATTCAAAGATATATCAGCCAGAAATATTAAAGGTATCATACAGTATATTAGTGCAACACTACAATTACAGCTATATCACAGGAAGATAACAGCCCTTGAGTACTGTAAATCTCTACTAGTACAAGAACTGACTTGACCTTTCACTTAATGTCTTAGCCACTCTTTACTTGGGGCCATAAAAATGTCTGTTACAATAAATATTGTCCTTCAGTCTACATGCATTAAAATCAGAACTTAAGTAGTGTGTATACTGTACTCCCATCTTTTTCACTCTTTATTCCTATTTCCTGAACATTACTTGTACATATTTCATCCCTGCCACTGCTTTTAGTGCTGTGTCTACACATAAGGCACACCAAATCAAGCCAAATATGCAAATACATGCTAATATAATTCTCCTGTCCACATCCGCTCATTAATGTGCACCGTTTATGAACCAGAAGGGTATCATTTATTCATTTAAGGACACACGTCCTATTTACAAGTCTTTATTATTCATTGACAGAAGCCCAAATAACCTCATATCAATTCTGTGAAACATCCCAAATCAATCCAGGATAAAAATAAGTAAATACATAAATAAATAAAACCAACAGTTCAGTGGAGCACTGTGAATAGAGTATCTGGTCCCACTGTGGTGACCTTGTTCACAAAGTGATCATTATCTCGAATGGTGTGATGAGATCTATCGCAGTGGTCAGACAAGGCGCAGTTCTTTATTCCAGTTCTAGCCACAGCGAACATGGTCACTCTAATACTCCAGCCAACAGATCAATAGATTAGATAGAGGCTTGCCTCAATTGGATTTCCTATTGTTTAACTGTTTATATACTCGTCCTCGTCTACACCCCCCCAACACACACACACACACACACACACACACACACACACACACACACACACACACACACACACACACACAC
>JAQMYF010000027.1:7040743-7082769 GCA_030014195.1 Neosilurus mollespiculum
ACACACACACACACACACACACACACACACACACACACACACACACACACACACACACACACACACACACAAAGTACCAGAGAACTGATTACATGACTCCTTGCCTGAACTTTCATTGCTATGTTTCATTACATCAATTCTTTCCTAAGTGAACAGAATCAGGTGGCATCCAGGATTTATTACAGTTTAATTTGCAATAAGCACTGCATGGCATATTAAAAATTGTTCATAATTTAATGTGCTAGATATGAAACTGTGGATAACATGATTATTTTTATCATTATTATATTATTTGAAAATTTTTATATATACATACACACACACACACACACACACACACGCAAATATATATATATATATATATATAAAATAGTCACCACTATTTTTGCCATCATATGACAGGACCTGGACATAATGAGCACAAGCTTTGCTTTTCCCTCTTCAGTGAAATGGGGCAGAAACAGGTAATGGAGGACCCACACTACTCACTCAGGCAAAACAAAGCACAGTTGTTGTCAAGGGAAGGTTGTTAGTTTTCACAAGAGCTTCCAAGTGCAAACTTTACCAGTTTCACTGCTCAAAATCTGCTTCCCTTCACACAGTGTGTGGATTTTGAAGGCGCTACAGACAAAAGGAAAGAGGAGTCAGAAGGAGACATAGCGAGTGTGTAGGTGGGAATGTGTGTGTGGCTGTGAGAGCTGAGGGAACACAGTGCCTTCCGCACCTGCCAGTAAGAGTGTTGTTCTGAATATTTAACAGCATGGCTTCCACCAAGCTTTAATTGGTAGATGATAAAATAGTATTTTATTCATGTGCACAACTTAATGAAGCTCCGACTTACCTATTAAATCAAGGTTATACAGTCAGTACAAAGCACAGCTGTCATCAGTATAAGGTGAGGAATTTTCAAAAAGCTTGTATGTACTCCTGCTTTTAGTATTTCATTGAATAGTCAGCTTTGTTCTTCAGTGATATTTACAAAAAAATAAATAAAAAATGTAACATGCAACATTTACAGGAATCTTTGTTTTTTTGTGCATTAAGTAGAGACTCTATGAAGAAAAAATCTCTAACATAATCAAAGAATGTGTGAAGGATGAATGTGCTGCATAATTTGCCTAATTATTTTCTGAGGAGCTAGTAGTTTCAAAGCCACAGTCATTTTTCAAACTATAATGAAGTGTGATATTCTGTGCGTCATCATGCTTGTTTTCTTTTTCTTTTATTCTTTTTAATTAATTGTTTATTTAGTTATTTATTTATTTATTATTAGTATTATTTTTGGTCCAAAGTGACCCAACATTCTAAACCATGACTGTTTGGCTCTTGTACGGCCATGGCAGCATACCAGTGTGACTTTGTGCTATACTATTGGAATTCAATTTAAACTTGACCTATCCCATTAGATTTAATTAAATTACATTTTTTTAGTGAGGCACCTGTGACTATAAGTGGTGCTAACCTTGTGTTTCATAGCTCCCACTGTTGTGAGTACCAACAAGGGGAATGACTGAAATATACAGTCATTAATAATATTAGCACTGACCAGTGAAGTGAATAACATTTATAATTTCATTACTGTAGTACTTGCCAAGGGATAGGATGTATTAGGGAAAAAGTGGACAGTAAGTTCTCAAAGCTGATTTATTGGAAGCAGGTAAAATGAGCAAGCATAAGAATCTGAGTGACTTTGACAAGTGTGATGGATAAATGACTGGGTCTCTTTATCTTATCTCCAAAACAAGACAACCAGTGAACTGGCAAGAGTGTCATGCACATCGGAAATGAAAGCTAGTATGTCTGGTCTGATCCTACAGAAGAGTTACTGTAGGGCTGTTAATGCTGGAGATGATAGAAAGATGTCAAAACACACAGTGCATTGCAGTTTGCTGTGTATGGAGCTCCCCACCTGCAGACTATTCAGGTGGCGTTAATGTTATGGCTGATTAGTGAAGTGTAAGAACTTCCTTAAGCACATTACTAAAATATCTTATAATAATAATATCTTCAGCGAACAACAGTATATCGAATCCTCTTCATCATTTTGCCTCATAGCTGCATACGTTAGCTGCTACGTTAGATAGATAGCTAAATTATGAGACATCTGGGATGTTTATCTTAGTAGCAAATCAATTGATTTCAGATTAAACTCTCCTTATTAACAATGTGTTTTCCCTCCTCGTAATGAAACACCCTGCAATCCATAAAGCCATCCAAGCTTCGTTATCCAACAGCTAAGCCTGTTTATGAATGTGTCAGATTTTGTTCCTCATACCTGTCTGCCACAAAATAGTGATTAATTCATTTTTAAAATGGAAGATTGAACAGCTGAAACAGCGAAACAATTAGACCAAGTGATTTAATTATACTCAATATGGCATTATTGCATTTAAATTCATTAAAGCTTTGTGCCTCGACATTGGATGATAAAACATGGTTGTATCATGTACGTCAATTAAAATGCTTTTACTTTTCTTTAAATGAATTAGAAAAAAAATCCTCTCTATAATAGGTTTACGCAGGTATTCCATGTCCAGGTCATTCCTTCCTTTGTTCATTCATTTAATTCGACGAGTGCACGCTATCACAATTCCCCATTAGCTTCAGATGTGTGTTAAAGCATAACATCAAATAATTCATTCATTCATTTTCTAAACCACTTAATCCTAATTAGGGAGGCTGGCGCCCATCTCAGCCTACTCTGGGAGAGGGCGGGGTACACCCTGGACAGCTCGGCAGGCCATCACAGGACCAACACTCACACGACCATTCACACTCACACCAAGGGGTGATTTGGAACAGCCAATTAGCCTAATGTGTATGTTTTTGGACTGTGGGAGGAAACCGGAGTACCCGCAGGAAATCCACGCAAGCACAGGGAGAACATGCAAACTCCACACAGAAACGCCCGAGCTGGGAATTGAATCCAGAACCTTCTTGCGGTGAGGCGGACTTGCTAACCATTCTGCCACAGTGCCGCCCACATCAAATAATATAAACTGAAAACATTGAAGTGAGTCACTGCTTCATGGAATTACATGTTACTCCTGATTACATGATTCTATGGAAATGGGAGTCTTTTGGTACAAGCATTATGACTTGATATCATGTGACTAATGGGAAATATTTTGTCCACGTTGCACTCTGAACACATTGTAAGTCTTAACGTCTCTTCAAGCTAATGGATGTTCTTGGTGACTCATGGTGACTCATTTGAGTCTACTATAGCGATATAAGATTTTATATTTTGAATACAAACCTCACATCATGGACTTTAGTTTTAATGTGAGCAGTCCATTTTTTCCCCCCTGATTATTATTACAAATGATAAACTGAATTTGAATCTTGTTAGTAAGTCTATTTCATGATTCTGTCAGAGATCTCCTCCTCCAGCTCTGGCAAAGACGTGGAGCAGTGGTAGATGTCCTGAGCAGCACTCCCACCTGGTAATGGCTGTACTGAAAAACGCTGTCTGCTGTGCTAATGATGACATGGTCATGTTGAGCAAGGTCACGCAGCCTTTTCCCAATAGAGTGTTCATCAGTGGGGTGCTTTCTACCAGACAGGCTACATGAGCCATTCTCTCTGCAGAGACTCCACTGCATGTAACTCACCTTTTGGGGGCAAAAGAAATCAGATTAAATGTTGAATCTACAGAGCCCCAGTTATACATTATTGGGGTTATGGTTGAGATATAATAGATATAATATATAATTGATACAATAGATATAATTGATCTGATTGAATACTTTCATGTAAATGTAGTGTATAGTTTATGAATTGTGAATTGTAGGCATAAATCTACCCCCAACCCACCCATTTTGTGCTTATGATGACCTTATCTGATGTGTGAGATGAGGGGGTGAGATCAATATACAATCAAACCGACTGCTGAGAACTCTAGTACCCGCTCCTTTTCTTTCTATCTGCCTGTATGTCTAGATCTATTGATGTATTAATGCTACATTATAGAGAGTATAATAATAGATTAATGAATGAACAAATAAATTAACAACTCTACAAAGATTTCTAGCTTTTCTATGAATTCCATACCTCCCGCTTGATTATTCTGATATTTGCTTACAATATTGATATTAGTATAAGTATTGGCATGTGATAAAAAACAATTATTGAAGAAATGGACCAATAGGATGCATTAAAATACTAAGAATTGCTACATAGTCAGAAATAGTGGTATACTAGGAGTCCATTTCTTTTCCCTATGGTCCTATTCCCTAATCAACATTAATGCCCCCTGGGATCTCTAGGTGAATATACTTTATTGGCGGCCATATATAAGAGGTACAATAACAACAAATGCACTTGGAGAGTGCAAAACTCTACCAATCCCCCATATGAACCAAAATGTTGAAAATCATCCTATCCCACAATGTTGAAGAATTCTTTGAATATGTCCTTTAATTTGGATCATCTCCAAAATCTTCTCATTATGTTTTGAGAATTACTGCAGTTATCCCTAATGTTGCTCTTGATATGGCACTCACTGCATAATTTCCTACACAAGATTAATAGCTTACCTACTATTTCTGATTAAAAAGCAGCACAACAGTGTCACAAATGCGATTGGTTGCTACTGATTCATATTTGGATTCATTCAGAAATAGAAGATTATATCCTTAAGAGTAAATCATTTAAATCTTGCCCTGTACTCCATTATTTTTTACACGTTTCTATTAATAAATATAGTCCTAATGAATAATAATTAAATTCCAGTAAATTTAGGTTTGCTCTGCCTATGAACACCATTTTCAGGGTTGAAAGTCTTGTGCTATCTATGAGTGAAATGATGCATAGGACAAGATGAAAAAACATCATCAAAGTGGACTATTTTAGCACACAGAAGAAAATACATACAAACTCCCTTCCAGTGTTATCTCATTATAGTCCATTTGCTATATTCACTTATTAGAACAAGGTTTGTCAGAAGAGAAAAATCAGTTTGCTTAAGTAATGGTGTCTTCAAAGATAATATAATTGTAATTGACTTTTCAGACACATAAGTATAAATGGGTAAGTAGGTTAGGTGGGACATTACTCATGATCGAGAGGCAGCAGAAGTGTTGTTGTTGTTGTTGCTGTTGTTAAATACATTACTATTTAAGTACAAACTACTTGTCTTTATAGGAGCCTTTTTATTATTACCTGCAGCATTTTTCATAATGTATACTCCTTCTGAAGAGGATATACACACAACTTGTTCACTATAAGTTTTGGGGTAGTGGGGTTTGAACCCCTGACCTTCAGAGCAGTTAGCCAGCACCTTAACCACAGAGCCACCACTGGCCCATAATTATACATTAATGAAAACAATTATGAATACTTTATTATATTTCTGAGGTAGAAGTTAGCACGTCCGCCTCACAGCAAGAAGGTCCTGGGTTTGAGTCCCAGGCCGTGAGAGGGCATTTCTCTACTGAGTTTGCATGGTCTCCCTGTGCTTGCTTGGATTTAATCCGGGTAATCCAGTTTCCTTCCACAGTCCAAGGACATATACATTAGGTTAATTGTCTGTTCCAAGTGGCCACTAAGTATGAGTGTGAATGGTTGCGTGTGTTTGTGTATGTGTTGGCACTGGCAAGCTGTTCACGATGTACCATGCCTTTGTCCAGAATTGTCTGAGATAGGCTCCAGCCCTCCCGCCACCCTAGTAGGACTAAGTGTTTCAGCAAATAAATAAATGAAGTAATTCATTAATGGCTCCAGAATCCTTCGACCCTAGAAGGGTAAAGCTGTTCAGAAAATTATTAAAAGAATTCATTCATTCATTCATTCATTCATTCATTCATTTTATAAGCCACTTAATCCTAATTAGGGTTGCGGGGAGGCTGGCACCTATCTCAGATGACTCTGGGCGAAGGCGTGCTATACCCTGAACATACCATTGTATGGCCAACCCACATACAACTATTCACAGTAGAACGAGTAGAACATGCAAACTCCACACTGAACCTGGGAATATAACCCGGAACCTTTTTGCTGTGAGGCAGATGTGCTAACCACTGCGTCACCATGCCGCCTATTGAATGAATGAATATTTAATTTCTAATAATATATTCCTTTAAATTCTACACAGTGAACCTTTAAGTGGATTATAATTATCCAGCAGTCTTCGACATTCAGCTTTGATATTGAGATAACAAATACGTACATACGCAGCTGGTAACAATTGCTCATTGCCTGAAGCAGTGTGTTCTACAGTGTTGAATGGAATTAATGTCTCTATAAAGCAGCATGAACCTGTATCACATCAACATTGTTATCATCACCATTAGGGCACAGTATGATTTTCATTTCCATCAAATTACAGTACCAGGGCTCAGCCGTTCATGCACTCAAAAGGTAAGACTCCTGCACAAGGAACCACATTTCATGGCAGAAAAACAGTCTGGGGATGTGCTAAAAACTCTAGAAGCAGGTGGTTGCTCCACTGCCATCCTCCAGATCCCTTTTTGTCATGGTGGCTTCTCAGCCTTTGCTGAATGTATGTTTGTCATGACAACCAATTACCCATAGCAAGAGAGACAAAGGTAAGTGAAGCAATCAGAAGACTTGGCAGAAATCATGTCTTCATGGATGTGAACGATATTTAATTGTTTTTGTGTGTGTGTGTGTGTGTGTGTGTGTGTGTGTGTGTGTATGATTGTGTGTGCCTGCTTGGAGAGAAGCAATTAGAGCAAAAAGACCCAGTGGAAAAATTGAGTGAAGTTCACACCGTATGATGAATGAGCAAACTCATACACCTGTCACACTATGATGTATTATCGTCATAGTGACAGGTAGATAGGGTTAGTACAGAGATACTAAAAAACAGTGTCTCAGAGTTCAGTAAGGAACCGTGAACAAAGTGTTTGGTTGCACAGTAAAAGGTTATAAACTGTGTATCTGTGATTTAGATTTTATTAACAAACACACACACACACACACAGTGACAGGCTGATAGACAAGTAAACAGTCTTTCCAATGCCAAGGGTGTTCGATTTTTTATTTACAAAGTCAGCATGCAGTTTATGGATTAGTCTGGTTTGTTAAGTTTAATAGCGTGTTTATTGATTGACCTTTGTACGTACCCTCTTGTAGAGGAGAATCCTTTTAAATCCCGGCTGGATTTTATCATTTATTTTTAAAGCCATGGCTGTGACTATCACTGCATAGTTGTGACCCACTTGAAAACCATTGGGACTATTGTTTATTTGGAGGCCTGTTTAATTGAGGAAATGGTCTAAGGAGATTATTGAACTATGCTCTAATATTATCGACCCCTGGAGGGAGCAAACTGAGTTTAAATCAGTGGAAATTAGATTTTCAGCAACTCATCCTTCATCACTCTGTTTTCTCACTTTAATACCCACCTGTATCAACAAGAGTGGGAGATCATGGCCTAAAAGCATGGAATATTGTTTTTCTTTTTTTTCCATTTTAATTATATAATTTGTTTATGACAAAAATCATAATTAATTCATTCAGTTAAAAATAAATGTCAATTTTCTTACATTTTTAAGAAAATAAAAAAGCTGTGTATATTTTATATATAAAAAGAAGCACTTGTATATGTCTGCAGCTATCTAGTCAGGGGCATTTCAGGTCAGTTAATTCTTCATGTTTATTGCTTACTCCCAATGTAGTTTATATTTAGTGATTATGTAAACCAGCAGCTCATCCCCAGGGCCAGATAAGGCAGAGCACCACCATATATACTGTACATGAGCTTTTCATCAATTGTTAATATGGTGCTTTGGCTAATTAAGTCATCATTCACAACTCCATGCATTTTAAATTTGGCTGAAATACTGATTAAGTTCTTTTGAGGGACCAATGATTTTTTAATGCTGCTATTAGACAGATATAAGCCTGTGGTCCATTGATTTGGCTGCCTTTCCAGATTTTTGTAGAAAGCTTTGCTTCTTGATAAACTTAGAAACACGATTTCTTCAGGTTTCATCTCTTGGCTGCACCCTGCCTCCTTTTTATACCTCAATTGTGCTCCCAGCGTGTTCATAAATCGTGAAGTTCCACGCTTCTTTAAATTGTGGAGATCGCGGACATCATGTCCCAGTGTAAACCCAGGGTAAGTGTGGAATCATCACCAATGAGAGACCATCATAACTGCACCAGTTGCTTATAACATGAGACGCACCTGCCTGTATATAATCTATATACACTAAAGTCATTTGAAGTTAAAATTTAAAGAAGTATATGAAATTACATCACACACACACAAACACACACACACACACACACACACACACACACACACACACACACACACACACACAGTCACAGCCAGTGTACAACTTCAATATGCTGTGTGGGCAAGAGACCATTAATCTGTCAGAGATCATTCTGGCAGATTCACACCTGCCTGTTAAGATGCCTTTCTGTGTCAGATGGATTTCGTAACACTATTATTTCCAGAGCCATGTACCAAAATTCAGAAGTCTGCACAGTGTGCCAGTTTAGAAAGTAGCACTTATATCGGAAAAGCATGAACAGAGAGATGGGGCGGCATGGTTGAGTAGTGGTTAGCACGTCCGCCACACAGGAAGAAGGTCCACGGTTCAAGTTCCGATTGTGGCGAGGACGATTCAGTTTGGATTCTATTTGGAGGCTCTTGGAGTACCTGTGTGGAGTTTGCATGTTCTCCCCATGCTTGCGTGGATTTCCTATAGGTACTCCGGTTTCCTCCCACAGTCCAAAAACACAGTAGGCTAAATTGGCTGTTCCAAAGGTTCCTAGGTGTCAGTGTGAGTGTGGTTGTATGTGTGTTGGCCCTGTGATGGCCTGGCGAGCTGACCAGGGTGTAACCCACCCTCGCCCAGAGTCGGTTAAGCTGGGTGCTAGTCTCTAAACCTAATGTCCATGTCCTTCCCATGCTTGTGTGGGTTTCTTTTGGGTACTCCAGTTTTCTCCAACAGTCCAAAAACATGCACATCATGCTAATTGGATGTTCCAAATTACTCCTGAGCATGAATAAGAATGTTTTTTTTTTTGTGTGTGTGTGTGTGTGTGTGTTTGTGTGTTACACTGTGATGGACTGGTGAGCTCTTCTTGGTCTAAGATAGATTTTAGTCTCCTGGCAACCCTAATAGGATTAAACGGTTTGGCAAATGAATGAATGAATGAATTAACAGATAGATGTTAGAAGGTCAGGATTAATAACTGCCAGATTGACAAATTAGAAAGTTTGATTATAGCAATGCTTTTAAAAAGCTTAGTCTCTCTATCATTCTTTTAGGCACAGAGAAAAAACCTTTCAAAGTTCCTGATGGACATTGTGTAAAAATATTGTATAAATTTCCCCATTTATCCATCTGGATGGGTTGTAAGAACTGATCAAACAGGCAGGATATTACACACTTTCCCCACTACAGACTTAAAAATCTGTTTGCTTTTCTAATGGAGTGTGTTCTCATAGGTGTTCCTTTTGTAAAGCCCTGTGTATGGCGTGTAAGCACAGAATACACAGTTGTATCATTATCATTAGTGCTAATGTAATTTTGAGATGGAAAAAGCCTCAGGGCTACATATAAGCTGCCAGCTAATTTGCAGGATTTGCGTGAGACATGCGTCAATCATGACCCTTGTGTTTGTACTCCAGTAAAGGTGACTGGCTTCTGTTCAGCTTTGTCAGTGTTATCCTGTGTTTTTGAAAGATTCTAGTGGAAAGATGCAGTCATTGGATTTTTCTTGCTGTTCTTCACTATTGTCAAAATATATATTCAAATTAATTGAGCCTTATTTCATAATATTGTCCTATAAAGTACTAAAGCAAATTAGTCATGTGAAAAAAAATTTAAATGATTCAAGTGAAAATTGCTGATTTTTCCCAACATTTTTAAACAAGCAAACATTTCACCTTCTTTTTAATAAAGTGTCTTGTGATAAAGGAGGAATACATAAGCAAATGACAACAAAGTAAATATTGTAATAAATGTTCATAAAATAATAATAAAAAAAAAAAAACCCAGATCACTCACATTGAAAATCTGAGTACAACTTTACATTCATGGCATTTAGCAAACACCCTTATGCAGAGTGACTTACATCTTTATACATCTGAGCGATTGAGGCTTAAGGGGCCGTACCCAAGAGCCCAACAGTAGCAGCTTGGTGGCACTGAGGCATGAACCTCCAACCTCTAGATAAGTAACCCTGGGCCTTACCACTGAGCTAAAACTTTACATATATCATACTATCAGACTCAAATGTCTATAAAATTAGACTCAGGTGCTCCAGATTAGGTGCCATTGATTCAAACCTCCTGCAGGTGGAACCAGTCTTATTTTAACCTGATATCCAGGGTCTGGTGTTCTCTTTGCTATTGAAGTGTGTGGCATCATCATGCCAAGATCTTAAAAGCTCTCCAAGACCTTCAGAAATAAAGCTTGCAGATGCCCATGAACCAACAAAGGATTTAAAATGATTTGACCTATGAGGCAAAAAAAGTAGAAGATAAAAAAAAGAAAAAGAAAATAAAATCTTCAAGAACTTCAAGATTTCAACACTGGATCAGCAGTTACCTCTTGCAGCTGTAAGTGTGAACGTGCATATGTCTATAATCAGAACAAGATTGGAGAATTTGACTTGCGTGAAAGGTGTACCAGGAAAAAGTGTTTGCTGTCCAAAACGAACAATAAAGTAGAACTACAGCTTGGCACTAAACTTAAATACCTATGGAGTGTGATTTGTAATCTGTTTAACAAACAAACAAACAAACAAACAAACAAACAAACAATTTTTATGCAGTGTACCTAATTTTTCACATAACTGTATGACCTGTAAAATGAATAATTTAATTACTGATTGGATTTTAAGTACCGCTGGCTACAAAATAAGCTGAACTGTGATCAAGTCAAGACGGGATTGGAAAAGGAAACAATGAAAACTTCCCTTTTCGATACTATGCTAAAAACTATCACAGAACACAAATGCATAAAAGCCTACTAAGATAAATAATCAAATAAATGATAATGTTCATCACAAATAAAAGGGGTGCATAAAAGACACAATGTAACCTACTGAAGTAAATATGTTTAAGAAATACCAGCACACAAAATAATACTGTTGTTATTTTAGAGTAGTGTATGGCAGTCAGGGGGTGGAGGGGGACAACCTCCATCTAAATTGGCTCATTGAGCATTTAATAGCATGGTGAAATCTGGCAAGTGAAAATGCCAAAAAACAGGTAGCCTGGAGGATCACTAACAACATACTGACAGCTTGAAGGAGCCTTCATGAAATCTATTTTAACCAGCACAGAAAGGTCGATGCCAATCACGTCCTATACATAATGTCCTGTACAGGAGGAAATACCTTATATGGAAAAGCTATTCATAACAACGCCATTATACAGTATAATTAAAAATCTTAAGTTATTTATCAAACCAGGCATGCTGGTCTTTTTTCAAAGCTATTTCTCACCTGATAATACACATAGCCTGACCTTTAAGAATGAGGTGGCCAAGTTAGACCTACTGGCTTTATTGTGGTGGAAATCGAGGGTAGGAAAGATATTAAACTACACCCAGGAAGATGACATAATGCAGTTTCCTCTGTGAGAGCCTGTCAAACATAAAAAGCCCATTCCAACCCAACATTTGTTTGACTTCTGACAAACTACGACATGTTATTGATGACATACAGTACTGTGCAAAAGTTTTAGGCTCATGTAAAAGAATGGTGTCAAACAAACATGCCTTAAATTTACATATAAATAATGACGTTAAATTAAAGATCTCTACATAAAGTAGATATAAAATAAAGCAGTTTTACAAGTACGGTATCTACCGAGTATGTTACAGAACCAGCCACAGTTCTCCTGGGAAACGTTGACTGTCAGGCTTGATTTTTTATTTGCATGTAAATCACAGCAGTCTTCATTATAGTTTTGTCTGAAAAGGGGTCTCTTATACATAATATGCTGATTTCTTTATTGACATACCATACTAACATTTTTAAGTAACATTTCATTTTGTCCTGGAAAAGTAATGTTTGGAAATCTAAAGTGTTTTTGTACTAACTTGCTAATATATAAGTTATAAAATAAAAATCTATAGCAAAGTTTATACTAAAAAAAAAGTGACTAACACTTTCAAACAGTAGCATTAGAATCACAAATAAAATATGCCACTTATAGCACATGCCAAAGAAATCCAATTTTATACTTCCAAATAATAAATGCTGTTAATGCAAAAATAAACCAATAAATAAATAAACAATGTTGTGTTCATTCAGTGGGACTAATAATTTGTGTAAAGTGCTTAAACTGTTTGTTCCTCGATTCCTTGATTTCGGCAAAATGAACTGTCACATTGCACAGATGTGAGATGCTAGTGGGCATTTCATTATTATTCAAATTCAGTTTCACATCATATTGGATTGGACAGCATACAGACTAACAACAACAGTAACAAATATAATAATACTTCCGGGTGGCATGGGGGCATAGTGATTAGCACATCCGCCTCGAGCCCTGTGCCAAGTGAGGGTGTTTCTGTGTGGATTTTTCCATGTCCTTCCTGTGTTTGTGTGGTAATAAAGGATAAATGAGATGATAAATAAAGCCCAGCATCTTGCACAATTGAGACATGCTTCCGTTTTTGGCAAACTTCTTCCTGCATAAACTAATCCTTCACAACTGTCCAGAAACCATTGTGATGTCTCTGATAGTGGCAGTGGTAGCTCAGTGGTTAAGGCTTACTGATCCAAAGGTCAGGGGTTCAAGCTACCACTACCACCAAGCTACCACTGTTAGACCCTAGAGCAAGGCCCTTAACCCTCAATTGCATAAAAAAAAAAGAATATAAAAATGCAAGTTGCTCTGGATAAGTGCGTCTGCCAATGCAATAAATGTAAATTATATAACTAACAATACGCATGATTAACTCAGCTCTGAATTCAGCATTGAGTAAGGCATAGTATTAAATATACTGGTAATGCTATCTTTTCCCCCAAAATGTCCCCTAGGGTGTGGGTGTAGGCCAGGAGCATGACCACATCTAGTCTGGCACTGAGGAGTTTGTTAAGAAAGGCACTGAGAAAAAAAAAGAATTGGAGCTTTATGGAACTTAGATGCAGTAGTTGCCGTAGTCACACCTCCAGAAACATCTCTGCTTTATGCATATTGTATTCAATAACATCAGTGACTGAAAGCATTAGCTTTGGGAGTGAAGCACCAATCTTACAATAATACATGCCGTTGTTTTTTTCCTCTTCCTATTTCTGGCAATTTGTTAGACTTCAATATAATCCTCAGGGTGAGATTTATGAGAAGTGGGCATGCTGTGTATGGAAACTTCAGTGTATCGGCTTTTTGCGCAATCATCAAGCGATCTGCGGGGGTTTTAATATAGTTTGCAACTCCTGAGTGTCATATTCCTACTGTGTGGACATCTCTACCGCAGGGCTGTTTCTGTGGCTATGCTGTTTACATACACACACTGGGGGAAATCCTCTAACTAGATGAAATAATTTAATAAAATCTGAGTAGCAAAGCTGTTACGATTCTTCGTTTATGGTGAGCCTGAATGAATTTGATGTACAATAGCAAGTTAGTGCTCAGAGTACAGTATTATAGAATAAAGTATACCTCAGTGTATTCTCAAAAATAAGGACTTGCTGAAACAGCACTGTGATCTGGACTTGGGATATTTGTGCCAAACAGTGTACACATATCTGTGTGCAAATTATATTTAGGGAAATGAAATAAAAATTAGTGTGACGATTATAGACTTTATATTTGTAATAATAAGAAGAATATTAATAATAATGTTTATGCTGGCGGCACAATGGCGCAGTGGTTAGCGTGTCCGCCTCACAGCAAGAAGGTCTGGGTTTGATTCCCGGGCTCGGGTGTTTGTGTGTGGAGTTTGCATGTTCTCCACGTGTGTGTATAGGTTTCCTCCAGGTACTCCGTTTTGGCGCCACAGACCAAAAACATGTACAACACAGTAGGCTAATTGGCTGTTCCGAATCCTGCCTGGCGAGCTGTCCAGGGTATACCCTGTCTTCGCCCAGAGTCGTCTGAGACAGAGCGCCAGCCTCCCTGCGACCTTAATTAGGATAAAGCGGCTTAGAAAATGAATGAATGCATGAATGAATTCACATCACAACAAGAGGCTCCTAGAGTCCTAAACTTGTTGAGGGCATTTCTGTGTGGAGTTTGCATGTACTCCCCATGCTTGTGTGGGTTTTTCCAGTTACCCTGGCTTCCTTCTACAGTCCAAAGACAAGCACATTAGGCTAATTAGCTGTTCCAAATTTCCCCTTTGTGTAAGTGTGTGTGTTGGCCCTGTGATGGTTTTTCAAGCTGTTCAAAGTGTACCCTGCTTTTACCCGGAGTCAGTTTAGATGGGCTCCAGCCTCCCCGCCACCCTGGTAGGATTAAACGGTTCTGCAGATGAATGGATAAATGTTATTTGTTCATTCTTTACTGCTTTTCTGGTATAGAAGCAGTGATGGCTTTTGATATTTGATTGGAAAACAAAAATATCTAATATTGAATATCACATTTTAAAAGTGGCTTGATGTGTACCCATTTGATGTGACTTTAGTCCTCAATCATATATACACTAGTTGTTTTTTTCCCCCACAAGCCCAGCACCATAAACCTCGGGGCAGCAGAGAGACTCATTGCAGGGCCTCAGCTCCATTTGGCAGGAGTGCACACTTGCATTTGAAACTTCATCAAGGTAATTTTATTTGATTTGGATTGCCATTCATTCTTCCCTTTTTATTTGTTTCCTGAATCAACTTCAGCCGACAGCAAATTGTGTTCTTTCTTCCCTTTCAGCTGTCGATTTACACCGAGGGCTCATTCATTAAGGCACACCAAGTGCTCAGTTTGGAACGAGCTATAAAGTCAGAGGAAGGAATTAATCTGATTATTCATCTGCCCCTTCTCACTCCTGCTTTCTTTACTTCAATTATCCAAAATACACTTGGTAAACTTGTGAATAATAACAATGCATGGGTTCTTTCCCCTTTCTAACCTTCCACACAGTATAAAGAGTAAAATATGGGACTCTCCAGATCTAAGCTTACACACGTCTATAAGTTTGTGCTTCTACAACAAGGCAAATATTTCTTAATATAAATAAGAGACTATTAGGCATAGCTATATCATGCATAGCTATTGTTTACTTTCAAAAACAAGCACACTTGGAGAGTGCAAACCTCCATCAAGCCCAGCAAACTTACAATGTTAAAGAATCCTTGAAAAAATTTCCAGATGCCAATTTTTACCTGGATCATCTCGAAAATCTAAAAGAGTCTTCCTTGTCAAAAGGTCCATTTATACCATTGTATAAATCTCATGAAAAGCCACACATACCTTTGTCAGCACCCCCTGCCAGGCCTGCAGTAATATAACTATATTTTTTTTAAGACACCTTTAAAAAAATTCCTTGAATCCTGAATTCACTGAAAAATCATTTCTGGTAAAAATTTCCCTTTCCAATAACTTTTTGCATAATCCTGCTAGCAATCAACCAAACAAACCGCAAGTAGAATAAAACTTGGTGAATGTAATTACACATATTGTAAATGTAAGTAAGCAAGTAAAGAACTAAAAAATTGATAGCATAAAAAGGTAGCTGGGTGTAGCCAAAGGAGGGTGTGGTACAAAAGGAGGTGGGTGTGGTTAAAGGTGGGTGTGTGGCCAAGAATGCTATAAATACCAATGTACTTACTCACTCACTCATTTGCAGAATCGTCTAATCCTAATACGGTTTCAGGGAGGCTGGTGCCTATCTCAGCCAACACTGGGCTAAGGCGGGGTACACCCTGAACAGCTAGCCAGATGACAGCAGAGCAACACACACTCACTCTCTCTCTCTCTCTCTCTCACACACACACACACACACACACACACCGAGGGTCAATTTGGAACAGCCATTGTGCATGTCTTTGGACTGTGGGAGGAAACCGGAGCACACGGAGGAAACCCAAGCAAACACGGGGCGAACATGCAAAATCCTCATGGAAAGGCCTGAGCCTGGGGCTTGAACCCAGGACCTTCTTGCTTTGAGGTGGATGTGCTATCCACTACACCACCGTGCCACCTCAGTGTCCTTAATAACACCTTAATGAAATCTCTTCAGGTTGAATTATTGCGATATACTATACTTGCCCAAAATGTTTATACAGAGAATACTCCCTTTCTCTAAGAACCCTTATACTGGATTAGAGAATGGATATGGAAAAACACATAGCAAATCAGGTCTGCCAAGGCATGGATCTCATATATCATTTGATTACAAAGCAGGCAGTGGAAATATAAATAGCAGTGACACAGTAGTAGGATGATTTAGTTTCCGGTGAGAGGAGAGCGAGACTGATGGATTCAATTTAATCTGCATTGGCCCGGGCTTTGCAACATGACAAATTGTCAGTCACCTTCTGCTACTGTGGGCATGGCATAGATGAGAGTTTCCTGCTGCCCATTTACTCTTTGTGGAATTAATTTGTTGCTTTAAACCCAAACTAATGTCACCAAGCCGGATGTTCTCAGTGTGTTGGCTGTGCAATCACACAGAAGTAGAGTGCTCGAGGACACAGTGCAAGGACATGAGAGTGCCTATAATATCATTATGTGGATTCTTGTTCTTACAGAGCCTCATGGGGGATCTGAATTATTGCTTTGGGTTTTCCTTTCTCCCATAGTCCTATTGTCTGAAGCAGCAGTAAGAGGGAAACAGATAGACAGGTGGAGATTATTTGGTGACTGCAGTCAGTCCAGATGTACTAGTGCTGATCATTAGACTGTGTATTAAAAAATTGTCTACAATGTTAAATACTCACACCCTGGAACGCAAATTTGCCCCAGTTTATTTGTTTGACTCAGCAGAAGAGAATAACACACCTTCTGCATTCTGCAGTAACATGCTGTACTTGTTTCCCAGGCAACAGAGTAATTCTGGTATCAAGACTTTTGTTGCTGTCAGTATGATGCTATTACTGTATAATCATATTGCTGTTTTGATATGAGACTAGACTTTTTATTACATATACAGCATCTCTAAATTATACTGTAAAATAAATAATTAAATAATTAAATAAATAATTTGAGGTCCGGTGGTAGGGTGCTGACTTATGGATCTGAACGTCGGGGGTTCAAGCCTCACTGTCACCATGTTGTCACTTCTGTCCCCCCAGTGCAGCGAATTGGGTTATCAAAGGCCAGCCATGTCTCTCACTATCTGATGGTTTCTGCCCTGCAGTGGCCTGGTGAGCTGTCCAGGGTGTACTCAGCCCTCGCCCTTAGTCGGCTGAGATGGGCGCCAGCCTCCCTGCAACCCTAATTAGGGGAAGGTCCCGGGTTCGATTCCCAGGCTCGGAGATAAACAGTTATTTTTAATTTTCAGAGTTCTCCCCATGCTAGCGTGGGTTCTCCCCATGCTAGCGTGGGTTTCCTCCAGGTACTCTGGTTTCTTCCCACAGTCCAAAAACATGCACAGAAGGCTTATTGGCAGCTCCAAATTGCCCCTTGGTGTGAGAGTGAGTGTGAATGGGTGTGTGTGTGTGTGTGTGTGTGTGTGTTGGCCCTGTGATGGCCTGCTAAGCTGTTCAGGGTTCACGAACTCTAGCTGGGATTTCTTTAGCAGTCTGGAGGTTAAGAAAGGAAATATCAATCACTACTATACTATGACTCCTCTAATTCTTATCAGCGACAGTTTCCAAGACATCATCAAGTAAGGCAGCAGAGAATGAAAATGATTTTCTTTTCATCGCAGTGAAAAGGCATGTAATGGTATCAGTGCAAGCAAATGGATTTATCTGTGCATTGCATTCAAAAAAGCGCTGTGCCATTAGCTGGAGTTTTCTTACAATTAGGCAGGTAGCCTCCATTAGAAAACTGGTACTATGCTCACAGCAGAGACATGATAAAGTTAAGTTACTGTTATTGCAATATATAAGGATGTGATGTCCATTAACTTCTGATTACAGCACGATGCAAGCTGTTTCGATTCTACTAACCACCCCAATTTTCCCCGCAGTTGCTATTTAGTTGCTATGTGTTACTGAATGCCATGCTTTTTTGTTCAGTGAGTTTAATATCATGGCACGCTCATGAGAAAAGGTTCAAGTATAATAGTAGTAAACTGATTTAAAAAACTTAAAAAAAAAAACTTTAATAAAATAAATTAAATAAATATATAACATTTATATATAACAGTTCATTGTTAAGTAACTGTATTTTTATATTTATTCATTCATTTTTTAAGCCGCTTACTCCTCATTAAGGTTGTGGGGAGGCTAGTGCCCATCTCAACCGACTCTGGGCGAGGGGGGGTACACTACCGGGACAGCCCGCCAGGCCATTGCAGGGCCAACACACATACAACCATTCACACTCACTCTCACACCTAGGACTGTGAGAGGAAACCACAGTACCCGGAGGAAACCCACGCAAGCACTGGGAGAACATGTAAACTCCACACAGAAACGACCGATCCCGGGAATCAAATTGCTGTGAGACGGATATGCTAACCACTGCGCCACCATGCCACCCTGTATTTTTATATACAACAATTATTTATATGTAGTGCATGGGAAAGGCACAATCTGATTGGCTCTCTATCTTGGGTAATGCACATTATCCACCTCACAACTCAGAATAATGCTTTTGCAGTATACTTGGCATCTCTCATTTTGTGTATACATATTGCTATTTATAACTTTGATTGCAGTGACTATACACCCATTTCCATTTAAATTTAATTACATTCACACTATATCCATTATCAATCTTCCTTCTCGAATGAGCCAAAATATTATGATCATCTCCCTAATATGTTGTTGGCCATTTCCATTAGCTCATAATATGGCATGCTAGCTAAAATATGCATGTGTAGTATTATTTGCTGTACTAGTGTGAGATCGGACCCCTGATTAGCTATCTTGTGTCTCAAAGTTTGCTTTAATGGAATCATATGCAACATAGTCACCAAAACAGAAGGCTGGGTGACATTTTTTAAACATCTGCCAAGTTTTAAGCTTCCATTTCCCCCTAATGTTTTCTGATGTACAAATGTGTATGGTGACGTAATTGTTTTGTGCATTACAAACTCTCTGGATGTCATTATTTACATTTTAAAAAGACACATAACTAAGGATTACCAAACTGAGAATTTGAACTGAATTGAATCGAACTGAATGCAGATCCTTATATAAGCATCAATGAGCCATCTGGTATAAAGCCTAAATTATGTTTTTTTTCCTTCCCTTTTCCTGCAAGGCACAAATGGGAAAAGATGACATATACCCAGGAGGCATATTACACTGATGACTGTAAATTTCTTGCAGCAAAATGTACTGAGGATGCACAGTTGCAGAAAGACTTATAACTGTATTAATTTCACCAAAAATTAATGCCCATATATATATATATATATATGGGCACTTTGGGTTATGAGACCTGATGAGCCATTTGTGAAGTTGTTGTAAAGCCCTTGATATATGCAGAAGTGTAAATGCATCACAGTAATTGAATCCTGTAAAACTGTGTTAATGTGTTAGGTTTTAAGCCAATAAAACTGTTACATTCAAGCTATTGATCTGTCCATGGAAGGCCTTAATCTTTGCTTATTGTGTCGCTTAGCAAGCAATGCTTACTCTCAACAGATTACACTGTGTGGTGGAAGAGCTGTTTATAGCAAATATTATTAAAAATAAATTAAATTGTTTACTGAATGCTGGATTTTATAATATGGCAATTGATTTTATTATATGACTTTGCCATTTTTTTAAAACAAAAAGCCACTTGAAAGTGTGAATTACAGTGATTTTATCATGAGTAAGGGTGTTTTAGGCACTCTGTTTCACATTATTTCTCACACCCTTACCTGTGATAAAGTCACTGTAACACAAACCCTGGAGTGGCTTATTGCTTTAAAGACAAACACTAAATAATGTGAGTTGAGAGCTTTGCTGTCATCTAGCTATATTTAGCCCATGTGCAACAAACAGTTGTATGTAAATGTAAATAAATTCCATAGAAATTTTGGACAATATTTGAGCAAGCAAAATAAACTTTTCATTCTCTTTAGTAGAGTGCCTACAGATAAAGCTGAAATACCTGAAGAAACCCCATGGAAACATAGCTTTTACAATGCATTCAACCAAATAACAATAAAAATAATATTATTATTTGGAGAAAATAAGCACAGAAGTGAGCACTTTAGCAGAAATAATGTATTAGAGGGTTCTACACTAGTCTCTGACATCGATTTGCTGAAAATGTTGACAACTCGTCTTTCAGTTCAAGATGTTTGAGGATTTTATTGTGTATATACTGAACTTTCAATATCATTAAACTAAAGTAAACTAAATTAAAGGTCTACCTCTGGTTTAACTTCAACTTTCAGTCAGATGGCCTTAAAATTAACCCTTTAGAGCAACAGTGGGTTAAGTCCATTTTTGTGAATTTTCAGGAGAGCACTTGAAAGCTTTAAGGCTATGAAAAACATTTGTATGATTCATACTCTAATGCCTTCAGTCTCACTGAATACTTCTCCTACATATTTGCAGTTTGCCAAAAATTACGGTTTTTGAATTAAGACTAAGAAGATTGCAACAAACCCGGGTTGAAATTGTATTTTTCAGTAAAACAGTGGTCTAAGTGTAAATGTCCAGGAAATGTAGCAATATTACGAAAAATAAGGAATAATATTCAGTTAAATACTAACAAGACTTTATGCATGGGTGCTGCCATCTTGGATTTTGGACTTGGCCCACTGTTGCACTAGAAAATCAGTGAAATAGCTAAGAGCAATGGTGAAGTGCCCCTATATGTCAAAATTGGAACTCTACCTGGGTTTAGACCAGTATTCATCTGAAAGATTTAACTTTTCTCTATTCATTTCTGCACTTTAACTGAAAATTGACAAAAATGGATTTGGCCCACTGTTGCTCCAAGGGGATTAATTATCTCCATGCATTCTTTAATATGATGCAGGTTTCATAATTTAATCAGTGACTGCAAGCTGCCCAGTCCCTGTGTGCTTCACAGTTGGTATGAGGTTGTTCTCCTGAAAAAGATGGGTGCTATGACTTTGGAAGAAAGAGTATTATTTGTTTTCCAGCAAAAGTTTTATTATTTTTATTATTATTATTATTATTATTATTATTATTATTATTATTATTATTATTATTATTATACACCTCTTATACAGATTAAATTCGTCCAATCTCTTTCTGACTCTAGACAGATGCACTTTCACTCCAACAGTTGGAAGAATTGCCTGGAGATAGTACAATGAAATTTTTAGGGTTCTTGGACAATTTTTTTTCACATCAAATGGACTACTCTTGGGCTGAATTGGCTTGGGTAGCCAGACTTGGACAAATTGGCAGTCATTTGAAATTTAAGCTTGGAGTAGAGAATTCTCCTTACAGAGGAAAGGATTTGTTTAAAATAAAGTAGAGGTCTTTTTAAATCCTTTGCCAGACTCATAGACTTCCAGACCAATTTTTCTGAAGGCCTTTGATAGTTTTTTTTTTTTTGGCATGATGACAACCCCACTTTTAAAGCGAACTGAACACCAGATCTTAAATTTCAGATTAAAATATGACCATATTAACCATATTAGAATATGGTTCCACCTGCAGAATGTTCTAATCAATGATATCTAATCTGTAATACCTGACTCTAATTTTGTGGAACTGAAGGTGTGATAAATGTAAGGGTGTGCTTACATTTCCATGTGATTTATCAACATTTTGTTTATTTATATTATGACAACGACTACAAACTTTAAATTTGATGTGACTTTTTTGGAGTTAGCCCCACAATAGACTGGTGACTTGTTCAGGATGTACCCCTCCTCCAACCTGAAGTTGACTGATGAAATAATGTCATAGGTAATCGATCAATGGATGTAGTTTTGGTGTATATTTCCACCAGTGTATTAAAGAAGGTGAAAATGTAACTTTTTTTATTATGTTGAAAAAAAAAAAAAAATGTTTTTTAATTAAATATAAAATATTATTATGCTGGTAAATGCTTGTTGATACGAGAGGTTGGAGGATTATGGCCAGACAGTTGTAGCTGACAGGAAGGCTGTGCTAACTTATATACCCACTCTTTACAGTCACTGTGAGCAGAAAAGCATGAGCTTGAGTCCCGGGATCTGGTTTGTGTGGGGTCCTTCAGGGTACTCTCCCTCATAGGATTAAGCCATTGTGCAAATGAGTCAGAGAGAGAGAGAGAGAGAGAGAGAGAGAGAGAGAGAGAGAGAGAGAGAGAGAGAGAGAGAGATATTTTATTGTGCTGAGAGGTAATATTGATGTAGATACACAGTGCATAATTATATGTCTGTAAGTGAAATAATAAGAACTTATAAAATATTTTATATAACATATAAACATATAAAAATATATAACATATAAAAAATAATAAGATATTGTGTAAATATTCTGTGATGTAGAAATATTTCACTGGACAGTGTGAATAGTGAGTAAAATAATAAATATATTATTATTTATTATATTTTTATATAAGATCATAGTGATTAAAATTAGTTAATAGGTTAATTAACAGTGTAGGGGGGGAGGGGTAAGAAGAATCCAGTTGGTTTTAAACAACTTTTTATTTAATTTAATTAATTTATTTATTTTTGTGCTTGATTCTTAATTAAACCTGATTGGGGAATTCTCCAGGGTGCTGAAAAAGGAGATAGGGCGGGGAATCGATTGCACGTGGCCACGCCCTCTGCATCGCAATTGGCCGGCGACGTCGCGGAGCGTCACGTGAGCGACACCGGCACGCTCAGACCGCTGAATTATAGATGAAAGCGCTCGAGATGAGAAATGTAGATTGGGTCCCGCGCGCGCGCACCCTCGGCTCGCGCAGCGCACGAGCGACGTTCCGTCCGAGTCTGTCGAGCCTCGACCAGCCACAGGGCGCGAGGACATGAATTCTAGGAAGGCTTGAGCTTGAAAAGCTTTATTTAAAAAAAGCAAACAAGCAAGCAAACAAACAAACAAACAAACAAGAACCCACTTAACAACACGGAGGCACGAAAGAGCTGCGATGCTGGGAGCCGTGAAATATGGGACAGCAGTGGTTCTGCTGTTGTTTACTGCATTGCTCCTGTTCACCGGAGCCACCGAGGAGGGGATTCTTACCCAACATCTTTTAGTGCAGTTACACGAGGGAGGGGATGAAGATGCTCACCAACTTGCACTGGAGTATGGCTTCAGGAGTGCCAGACAGGTAAGATACATCATAATAAAACGCACTGAAATAGATTATTATTTATAGTAGAGGCTTAAATACATAGGCGCCAATAAAGATTTTATTTAAAATCTGCCGACAAAAGTGTTTCAGGGCATTTCTTCCATTCAAAGCACAAAATTTGCACAAGAGATGTTCAGCTGACCAGCACTTCTGTCTTTCCTCCTTCTCAGGTGAAATGAGGCTTTGTGTTATGGTCTGTTAAAGTTTACCAACCACCAGATAAGAGTGTTATTATAGTACTCTCACCTTATTACTAATAACACTTAAACACATTCACGCACAAAAAAAAAACATCCGTACATTTAATCCTTACTAGGGTCACCGCAGCCTATCCCAGCCGAGTCTGGGCGAAGGTTCAGTACATTGCAGGACCAACACACACACAAACAACCATTCAGACTCACCTTCACACCTATCAAATGGCTTTAAAAAAAACCAGCATTCATTCATTTGCTGAACCGCTTAATCCTTACTAGGGTCACCGGAGCCTATCTCAGCCGACACAGGTTGAAGGTTCAGTACATCACAGGACCAACACACACACAACAATTCACACCTATCAAATGGCTTTAAAAAGAACCAGCATTCATTAATTTGCTGAACCGCCTAATCCTTACTAGGGTCACTGGGAGGCTGGAGCCTATCTCAGCTGACACTGGGTGAAGGTGGAGTACATCGTAAGGCCAACACACACAACCATTCAGACTCACCTTCACACCTATCAAATGGCTTTAAAAAGAACCAGCATTCATACATTTGCTGAACCGCTTAATCCTTACTAGGGTCACCAGGAGTCTGGAGCCTATCTCAGCCGAATCTGGCCGAAGGCGGGGTACATTGCAGAACCAGCACGCGACCATTCACACATATATTCACTCCTCTCAAATGGCTTTAAAAAAAACCCAGAGCATTCGTTCATTTCATTTACTATACCGCTTAATTCTAGGGTCTCTGGGAGGCTGGAGCCCACACTGGGCGAAGGTGGGGTACACACTGAATAGCTTGCCAGTCTATCACGGGGCAAGACACTCACAACAGTTCACACTCAGGGGCAGTTTGGAACAGCCCGTTAGCCTGATGTGCATGTCTTTGGCCTGTGGGAGGAAACCGGAGCACCCTCAGGAAACCCACGCAAGCATGCGGAGAGCATGCATACTCCACATAGAAACAGCCTTTCCAAGCTCAGGACTTGAACCTAGGACCTTCCTGCTGTGGTGCGGACTTGCTAACCAGTATGCCTTTGCGCTGCCCACAAAAAACAACAGCAAAGAAGAAATGCACTCAGAGAGTGCAGACCTCCACCAGATGACATGGTGACCTGTTCAGCAATTATTTTTGAGCTATGTATTTTTTACACAGTGCATTCTGGGTGATTGCTACCGTCTTGCCATATCGCGCAATATTAGGAAGCCGTCCTGGCTCAGGATCTGGAACCAGATCACGCGCAAAATTTGATATGTTCCTTGTTGGCTCAAGACCCACACTTAGTTACACTTTTGTGGAAATCTGTCCATTAGTTTTCTAGTTATCGTGGTCAAAGACACACACAGACAGACTCACATGGCCAACCTCATAACCTCCTCCTTTGGTGGAGGTAATGAATATACAACAAAACAAAAAAAAACCCTTTAATCAAAAAAGTTCAGTACTAAAAGTATGCATGCTGAAAGTATTCATATCAGTCACCAAAAACCTGCCATGTCTTTTTATTATTATTCTGGATCATATCTACTGATTAGACCTGTATTAAATTGCTCAAAATGTGTTTGAAACAATAAAATCTTAACAGGTTTCCATTTTAATTCCAGATTTTTGGCAACACATTTTCCTTACATACGTTTCACACTACACCACTACAGTGATTGGTGTATGCATATGTGTGTGTATCTTCATGTACTTCATGTACATTTATAGCAGTGAAAAATATTCAAGTAATTTAGCATTTAATCTTTATGGACCCTGTAAATTCAGCATCACTGTAATCTCCAGCCACACTGAGAATATAGCATGACGTTAAACTACATCACGACATGCTGTTCAGTGAGCGGCATGGTGGCAGAGCGCTTAGTACTTTTGCCTCACAGAAAGAAGGCCCTGGGTTTGAGCCCTGTGCCTGCCAAGGACGTTTCTGTGTGAAGTTTGCATGCTCTCGCTGTGCTTGTGTAGGTTTCCTCTGGGTACCCAGGTTTTCTCCCAAAGTCCAATTTGGGTAATTGGGTGTTCACGATTTCCCCACACACTGTGAATGATTTTGTGATTGTGTTGGACTGTGATGGTCTGGCGAGCTGTTCAGAGCGTACTCTGCCTTCGTGTGCTCCAGCCTCCCTGCAACCCTAGTAGGATAAAGCAGTTAAGAAAGTACCCATTGTTGGATTGTTCTGTATTATCGGTATGTTATACAGTATGTAACCAGTGTTTGGTCTCTTTCTAATTATTGTAATTATAATAAAAATTCAACTGTGGCATAGTGGTTAGCTCGTCCGCCTCGCAGCAGATGTTTACTGTTTTGGAATCCCGGGGTTAGGGCATTTCTGTGTGGAGTTTATTTGCTCTCTCCGTGCTTGCATGGGTTTCCTCCTTGTACTCCGTTTTCCGCCCACAGTCCAAAAACATGCACATCCGGCCAATTGGCTGTTAGTGGATGTTAGTATGTAGGTTGTGTATGTTGCCCTGTGATGGACTGGTGAGCTGTTCAGGGTGTAATCCGCCCTCACCCAGTGTTGGCTGAGATATGCTCCAGCTTCCTCACGGCCCCTGAGCAAATGAATGAGAAATGATGAGAGAAAATACTACAGTCCTTTTACACCACATTAAAAAAAATCCATTCCACAGTCATCCCTTTCTGAAGTATACTCACCTCTTGTATCGTACTGCTTATTTATTCAGTTCTCATAAAGCGAATTTATTAGTGGATGAACAAAAATCTTAATGTTATGAAAAATTTGGACAAATGTCAAAACATGAATCGAGTGTGCGTGTGTGCGTGCGTGTGTGCGTGCGTGCGTGCGTGTGTGTGTGTGCAGTGAACTGTTACCACATCTAATGATGTGGAAAGCACGACTTGTCTGGTCAGGCATTCAGAATTTCCTCAGATTGTAGGTTGCTTGAGAAGACCTTCCAAAAGCTCCACATCCTGTATCACAGAAATAATGCAGCCATCCAACTTTGTAATTGTGCACTTAGGCACTTAGTACTTTATTTCCCCTCCATGCACATTTTATTCTGTAACCTGGACATCTTGAGATGATATTATGCTTAGCACTCATATATCTCATATGTAGTTCTTATATCAGTCATGGGCCTTGTTTGCATTTTACCTGGTGGTCAGGAATAAAAAAACAGGTGTAGTTTTTCTTCTTTTTAATAACACAATAATACACATAGTCAAGAAGCTTTAATGAGAGTGCATGTGAGTACATAATAAGGTCTTGTACCATGCCTAATCCAGTGACCTTAAATAAATATAAAATGCATTAAATATTATGAACATACTATGACTGGATGCTCATATATAAAATACACATTCAATATTTTCATCCAGCATTCATACAACTGTTTGTCTTTTCTTCAAGCTTCCCTTTGGCCAGAGACTTTTTCATTTCTATCCCCGGGACCCTCCTAAAACGAAGCGGAAACGCAGCCTCCATCGCCACCAGGATCTGGATAAGGACCGACGGGTAAGTCTACACAGTCACAGTGTTTAGTTCCCATAGAAACCGGCCCAGTTACCATCCCTGGAAAACAATAGTTAATAGAGGAGGGTGATGCAACCTAAAAATTAGATCACAATGTTTTCAAAGGTCATAATAATAATATTTATCACAGCACACTGTACATAATAGTATTAAAAAGGTTATGAGAACATTCTATCTTGTTAAACAGTATTTTTTGTTTATTTGTTTATTTGTAAATCAGTAAATATGAATGTCTGTGCTGTTCATCAGTACTTATCATCAAGGCCAACCCCAAACCGAATGTCATAACGGAGGAGTTTAAATGTCACTAAAATTGATTGATGCAAAAAGTGAACACTCTGCATTCATTGTTTTTATGTTCGGATAGCGTATAATAATAAAAAAAGGTTTGTGCTGCTAAACTTAAAGTAATATTTTGCTCACTGGAAAAGGAAGGCATGTAATGTGAAATAATTAATCATTTGACCCAACCCTTTCTACAATAAAAACTACAGAGGGTATAGTGTAAGGAACCTCCCCTACTCAGCATGGATAGCAACTGTTCACTATATAGGTTCTGATATTAAATACCCACCTGCTTGGCTTATGATATGTTCTTGGCTGGAGTTTGGAAAATAGTTTCATTTGAAAGGCCACATATGGTTTCCTATTAGTGTTCCACAGTAACAGTTTTGTTAATCTGCACTTATTTCAAAGTTATAAGTGCTCAAATTCCTGTGACCTTGAATTTGACATTTCAAGGTCACACAAATTCAGAAATATTTGTCTCATATGAAAGTCCATAGATAGTTTACTCTTAGTATTCCAGTAGCAGCATGTCCGTAGGCACTCGTTTTAAAGTTATATGCTTTCTATCTCCAAAAATGTATGTCCTTGTTTTGACCTTCAACTTTGACCTTGACATGCCAAGATCGAATCGTTTCTGGGACTCTGGTAGGGTAGTGTCCCCACCAAGTTTAGTGAAAATCCATGGGTGTGGCCTGGAGTTTGTCCACAGACAAACAGATAAACAAACAAACGCCAGTGATTACAGTACCTCCACCAGAACTCTATTTTGTGGTGGAGGTAATGAACAAAACATGTCAGTAGCTCATTGCAACTTGTTGTAGGAAACATAGAACTTGGCAGCACACTGCGCCTGTTAATAAAGGCATGATCAGCAGATAAATCAGTTAAATTGCATGATAAACAGTATACTACTCCCAAACTAAGTATTAAAGCACGCAGCAGTCCTCAAATGTCTCTTCAGAGAAAATGCATTACGTATTGCACAGACATGGGTGGCCAAAAATAAAAGCGGATGTTTCTGCCATATAAGGCAGACATCACGAGATATACAGTTAACTGTGATGACAGACAGGATCTTATTGCATACTTAAACTCGTTTTTCTGAAATAATTCTTATTTACTTTCCCCTTTTCCTCTGACACCACGGGAATCATGAATTCTGCTGCTTCCGCCTCAACAGTATAGTAATTCATGAGTGTAGATTTATGCAAATTGCTGTGTTCGATGCACACATGGCCTTTAGGATAGACAGAGGCTCGTCATCATACACATGTGAAAAAGAATGAATGTAGTGTTTATGCAGCTATTCGATGAGCATTCCGGCAGCAGCGATGCATTTATCAGCAAATTTACACACAAGACGTGATATACTTGAAAGGGCACGATTTCCAAACACATTGCCAAGCTTTTTTTTTTGTACATCTCTAGCATGTTGTAGCTGATAATCCCTTAGGATCTAAGTGGAGGATAAAAATTTGAACATTGCTAAGTCTATGAGAATTTGTATGAGCATTATTTTAAAATATTAAATATAAATTTTAATAATCGTTCACTTTTAGGGTTGGGTGATATGGCCTAAAATCATATTGTAATATTTTCAAATATTATATATATATATATATATATTTGAAATGTATGCATTATGTTCATATATATATTATGCTTTACATTATTTATATATAAATATGCTTTGAAAATAATGTTCATTTATAAAAGGAACATGACAGCACATGTAGATTATTTATAGTGTACAGATGCCGGAGAGCCAGGGGGCGCTCACATGCCCTTGTACACATCTGCAGCCTGTCCCGGCTGCACCTCTTCTATCTCAGGCTGCTCATTTATGGCACTCGGTCATGTGTACTAATATCAGCTACGGTTTGTTTTGCTGCTTCGTATATCATTCTACATTATAACGACTTTTCACTTATGGACTCATGGGGTAAAAACATTGGAGCTCCCTGTTCATTTCTGGAAGAAAGCTGATATTTGTGCTAAATTGCCATACTCACGATATTCAGTTGATTGACAGTATGAAAGGTCATATCACGATACGATGATTAATATATCGCCCACCCCTATGTGTTTTACATGTCTTCTTTTTTCTCTGATCCCCAGCTTGCACTTGGGTCAGGTTGTTGTCTAAGACTGTACGCTGCTGTGGGTGCCACTGGGTGTCGGATTTCATTTATTTGGCATCTGTTTGATCCATGATTTTTTGGCACCGTTTGTTGACTCTCCACTGAGCAGGCTGATTTTGCCAGAGTATTTTGTGTGGTAGCTCGCTGTCATTCATTCTTCACCATTGTAGTCACTGTTTCTGAATTTGCTTCTTAGTTGGCGGCTGATGTTCACCTCGACGTAGAATGTCCTCATTTCAGAGGTGGTCACAAAGCGAGACTTGTAGAATTTGGCATTTAAATATGTCTGATTTGAGTAGCATCCAAGTTTCTGATCCATTGGGGAGGATTGGCAGGACCAAGACGCAAAAGAGGCAAGTCTTGTTGGAGATGTTGGTGGTGGTCTTACATCAGATTTACATCTGATTTGCACTGTAGGCTACCCAAAGAAATATTAATTAGCAGATGTAGACCTGCACCTTCAAGCAATCAAGGGTCAGATTTTGGTTAGCCAGTGTCCAATGTAGCCTCAGATTTCTACTCTTGGCTGAGGAAATTGAAACATGATGCTGTCTTCTTCTGAACTAGTCAAACTGTCTCAGTGTTCAGAGTCTCGTAGTGGTCTTTTGGTCACTGTGGTAACAAAAAGTGTTTATTTGAGTTACTTTATCTTTCCTGTGTTGTCAAACCAGACTGGTCATTCTCATTCGACCCCTCTGATCACCTCTCACTGGAGGTTTTTTCACACCAAACACTACACAGATCCCCAGAGACTTTGTGAAATACTCAAACCAAACCTGTCTGGCTCCATTAACCATGTCAAAATCCCTGAGATTGCATTTGATGGGAATATTCTGTTCTGATGAGAATATTAACTGAAGCTCTTGACCTGTCTGTGAATGACGTTACGCATTATGCTGCCACATGATTATTTGATTGGATAATTGCATGAATGAGCAGGGGCACATTTATTGCCTATAATGTGGCCGGGTGATGAATTTATTCTGTACAAAACATTGTGAATAAAGAAATAAAGTACAAGTATTGAAATGAACAGTATTTTGCACTTTTGAGTATTTCAAGTGAACCTAACAAGGCTTTTAACAGCTGTTTTAACTCTAAAACGATCATTAGGGTAAGCTTCTCAACAATTACTGTGTCAGGCATCAATGAATGTTAAGCGAAGGACTGTTCAAAATGGCACTGGTTAGCCTTTCAACAATCAATACAAGGTCATAGAGGAGCTTTTTGAAGTCTTAAACTGTAGTCAGGCGTTTGCTATAGAGTGCCTCATATTGATCATGGACTCCTGTTTTCTTACACAGGCTCAGATCCTTCTCACTGTCCAAGCTGTTGACTGTTTACTCGGATACAATCCCAGTGTTTGCTATGCCCTCCATCCTCTTTATCTGTTCCATTTCTGTCCTTCTAGGCAGCTGAGTAACTACCTCATTATTGGCTACACACAACCTTTTACCTACCACACCTCAGAGTATGCACTTATGACTATGAATTGAAATAACAATTTGCAGTATAATTTAGATTACAGTCTATTGATATGATGTCTCGGTTGTTTGATATGACGAAGGATCAATTTCAAACACTGGTTGAGGAGGTCTTGCGTACAATTTTGAAGAGCGGAGGTGAGTGCAAGAGATCACACAGGCTGTTGTCAATAATGTCCTATAGCTCACACCACAGGCGCCGAAGTGCTGGGCCTGATAAGAGAGGGAAACCCATAGATCATTGTTGATGATTAAACAGTATGTGGTCTCTGTGTTGTGATGATACATAGCTTACCCAACCTACTGGATTTTGTTTAGGTAGGCTTTGATTTCGATTATGTTATTTTTTTTTTTTCACTCTTGGTTTGAATGCAGTGTGCATTCTTTAATATGCTATTTTTGCTTAGGTATGATAACTTACTCAGCAGCTGCATACAAACTATCTGTTGATGTTTTTAGAATGGGTGCTGCACTATAATGAAATCTTGGGAAACTTCTAAAGGTGAACCTTTTCCTGTTTTAGATATGCAGCTCAGGCAACAAAGATGTCTATTATATTAATTCACTACACAGTGACTTTATTTATACTGAAAACACAGAAACAAGTAGACAGTTCACTCTGTTAATTGTCATAGCTTAAACTGGCACTTTTCAGATGCCTTTTATTTCTTATTCTGAGGCTTTATAATGCACCAAGCAATACATTATACGCACACACACAACTGCAGGTCTCACTCTATCAATAAACACACTAAAGGAACACCATAAATAGGTACTAGTAATCACACTCAGGTGAAACTCACCAGTGTTACCTGATAGTTTTGCCCAACTCCTTTTCTGCATGCAGAGAGCACTCTATCACACCTTTGCTGTCACATAAGGAAATACATTCTGTGCTAGTAATCTATGTATGGCATTATGTGTAGAAATTTCAACACTATTTACTATTATTATAAGCCATGCTTACACCCCTCCCTGGTTGGCGGTGGTCGTATGATAGGGAAGGCAATACTTGATGGGTGGGAATTGGATATGATTAAAATTAGGGAGAAAAATGGTGAAAAGAAAAAAAAAAGCCTGGAGAAATGATGGTGCTGAGAAAGGAACAGGAAATTTACACAAGATTTAATGGTTTTAGGACCAAAGGGTTTGCTTAATACCGGTTTATAGTGTTTGGTGTTTTCTTTGTTCACTTACTCATGTACACTGAAAAGGGAGAAATGGTAGTGTAGTGGTTAGCACTCTTGCTTCACATCAAGAAGGTCTTGGGTTTACGCACCGTGGTCAGCAAAGGCGTTTCTGTGTAAAATTTGCTTGCATGGGTTCCCTCCAAAAGCTCTGATTTCCTCTCACTGTCCAAAGACATGCACATTAGGCTTATTGTATATTCTTTAATTTAATGCCCCTAGGTGCACATGTCAGTATGAATGGTTGTGTGTGTTAAGGCGATGGTCTGGTGAGCTGTAAATAGCTTTTGCCTGGAGTCAGCTGGGGTTTGCTACAGCCTCCCCACAACTCTAATAAAAGATCAAGCAGTTCAGAAACTGAAATGAAATGAAAATGATAAAAGATGCTAATAAAGAAGAAGTTGTTAATGTTCTGCAGTAATAACTGTAGTTCCTGTACCAGCATTTAACACATGTGCCTTACACCAAAATTTTCAATTCTGATTGGTCATAAGGTGTTGGTTAAATAAACCAGGAACTACCTTGTCCCATGGACATTCCAGTTGCACAACATTATGTTAACAGTAAATGTTAAAGTGATCCTGAATTAGAATAAGATCAGGCTTCCCTGTTTTAAATTACAGTGAACCATTTTACGGTCATTTTCAGGGACTCCACACTGACATTTAACTACATGGAACACATTTTTTAAAAAAATGTGTATGCTGCGTGCTGAGTTAGAAAAGAGGGCACTGCTGGGAATTCTCACTTCTAATTGAGCAGACATAGTCTGTTTCAATACTGTAGACCTCTCAGTCTCCTTTTATTTCATCTCCGTTAAACCAGTTCTCTTGAAGCTTTGACAAGAATTTAATTAAAACAGTATTTAGCAAGCTACCTGCTCCTGCTATTGAGTCAGATATCGTTTCTGCCACACGACAGCTGGTGATATGCACTGATCTGCATATCTGACTGCGATTTACAGAGGGGGAACTAATGAAATCTTTTGGGAATTACATGTCAAAATAAGCAAAATATGATAGTACTAAAGCCCCCACCACTATTAATTTAGTATATTAAAATTCAACAGTACGTTTTACACAGCTCCTTTAGACAGTTTAATTAGCAGGCTACATTTAAATCCATGACAGACAGGGGTTAGAGTTTTATACTCTGAATTTACTGTCAAAAATGATTACATTTAGCCTTCATAGTAGACACATTTTTATATGAAAAAAAAAGGTTTGCATGTCTTTTTGGTACGTATTTCAAAAAGTGAGATCAGTACAATTTGGATTATTTTATTCCAAATGTCTCTTCGCATCAAATTTCTTTGCAGTAATCAGGAAGGCGACTGTATAAGACATGAATTTGTTAATTTCTTAGCTTTCACTAGTATTTATTCATTAGTATCTTTAGTATTAGCATTTATTTATTTATATGCATATATACCAGGGCAGTGCTGACTCAGGGATCAGAAGGTCAGGGGATCAAGCCCAAGGTTAACCAAGCTGCCACTGTTGGACTTTTGAGCAAGGCCCTTGACCCTCAACTGCTCAGCTGTATAAATGAGATAAAAATGTAAGTTTGCTCTGGTTAAGTGTGTCTGACATATGTATTCCATGAATGAAATAAATGTAAAAAATTGGTGTACAGATATCACTGAGGTACATATAGAACTGTGGGCATTCTGAAACAATATAAGCGCGTACATATTGGTACTTTCCAGTAACTGTCAAACTGTGCCTAGCAATGGTAATCGTGAACATTTTAAGATCACTGAGCTCTAAATAGAACTGGACCGTTGATTTGCTAATTAAACCACCAGTAATATTGAAGCCATGTGCCAACCATATTTGTCCTCCCTACTCATGTACGTATTTTGTAAACAAAAACGTGCTAGTTATGTAAGGTAAGTCTTTATTTGTCAGTATTACATGAGTAAAGAGACATTAGGCATGCACATGAAACTTCTATAGTCCCCTTTGCCTCGAACACAAATAATGAATAAATATCTCTATTCAAATAGATTATATTCTGTATGTCACAAATGAGCAAGTAGTGATTGTTTAATGTTTAATTTCAGACACATAAAAAACACCTGAATCACAAAATCATCAGGATTTTACTATTGCAACTGAATGAAAATAGGGAGGACCAATATGGGGGCTGATGACTTCAACTTATTGGACTAATGAGCCCTCCAGTTCAATGCAAAGCTCAGTGGCAGATACAGCTCAAGATCTTCAGTCAATGTTTTAAAAAAAGGGCAGTCTTATAGCATGATTGTTGGTGATAGATGCGCTGGTTGGAGTGTTTCAGAAACTGCTGATCTCATGGAATTTTGAATATAACAATCTCTAGAACAAAATAAAAACCTACAACAAGTGGCAGTTCTAAGGGCTGAAACACCTTATTGGTGAGAGCGATCACAAGGGAATGGCTATACAGGTTTAACGTCATACAAGGGTGACAGTAGCTCAAGTAACAACCCTTTGCAGTCGTGTTACGCAGACAACATCTCAAAAACAATGAAGCAGCAACAGATCAGATCATATCAGGTTACCATCCTGTCAGCTGAGAACAGGAACTTGAGGCGACATTTGGCACAGATTCACCAAAATTAGGCAGCGTTCACTGTAGCCTCAAATCACTGTTTTGCAGTCAAATATTGCATATGAATGCAATACAACTGCAGTCATATGTCTTCCAACTTTTAATATGGAAACTTTAATATAGAAAGTAGCAAGTGCTTTACATAAGTTATATCCCTCGTGAGTTAGCTTCCCAGGACTTACATATTTATTCATCAAGGTTGGGGATAAAGATATTTTGTTTCTTTTACAGATTTCTGTTTAATTACAGACTTTCTCATTTTCTCTGTATTTTCACATTTATTAAATGGAATACCTTTTATTTAACCTAATTTGTGCAGAGCAGTTGTGAGGATTTGTTAATTCTGTTGCTGTATATAATATATAACATTGTATATATAGTGATAGCTGGGTATCAAAGAGCATTCAAAGCCTTTCTTCAATCAGTCCTGGTCCTTCCTTTAATCTGCGTAATGTCTGTTTGATGAAAACAAGAGAACATGCAAATCCAAGAGCATAATACAGGCAGTCTTTGTTCCAAAGCCTTATCACTCCACACGCTGTCTGCTGAATGTGCATCTGGTCTCTGTGGGTTTTAGCTTCTGTTGTGATATGGAGTACAGCTTTAGAGATAGATTTAATACAGTGATAAATATGGGATTTCTGTCCAAAAGGAACTCTAAAAAAAAATTTTTTTTTTTTACATGAAAATGAGATTTAGGGTAAATGAGTTCAGCAAGTAATAGGGTCGACGGTTTATTTTTTTATGTCTCAGGTAAAAAAAGTGATTGTCCAGGAGGGATTCGGACGTCAGAAGAGAGGCTATCGAGACATCAGGGACTTTGACATCGGCTTGAATGATCCACTTTTTACCAAGCAATGGTACCTTGTAAGTAATTACATTTACGCTCATTATTTATCTTCCTGACCTTCAGCCCCATAACTGTTCAGAGCAATTTAATCAGAATGGCTAATCCTCTAATTTAAGTATATATATTTTTATTCATTGCCAATCATTGTCAGAAGTAATCCTCGAGCCAACATCTTCAACACGCCTTCTCTATTCCTCCATGACTTTGTCCTGCTTTGTAAATATATGCGCTTCATGAAAACAGAATGTCACCTTTATTGAGCTTGTCAGTTTTAAATGTTTCCCCAGCACCAGTCTATTATCAGTGACCTTTAGTTTGCCCTGTAACGTTGTGCTTGTGACTAATTTCATAATGTCTACACATATCTGGAGCATTCAGCTCATGCAAAAGGGTCCATATTGTGCTGTTGATTAGATAAATACAGGGCAAGCAGACGGCACTCCCGGGCTGGACCTCAATGTGGCTGAGGCCTGGAAAATGGGCTACACAGGAAAAGGAGTGACCATTGCCATCATGGATGATGGTATATAAACTTTAATAATTTAAGTCCCATCTTTTTTTTTTCCATGACATACTTTTGAATGATCTAATTTTTTATATGTTAATTTATTCCACTGATAAAGCATCTTTTACTATTTTAATAGGAATTGACTATTTACATCCAGACCTTGCTTCCAATTATGTAAGTACACGTTATCCTGTTTCATATACTATAAGGATGTAACTGTATACTAAATATTATTTCTAAACTGGTAATAGAAATATCAAAAGGATGTACACTATTAGTTTTTAAAAATGTGTTCATTGAAAGATGTCCTTTGTAAATCCTCTGATTTCAATTCTTAGATGTAAAGTAAAGAAAAATTGACAATATGCAAAGCTCCAGTGCCTTCCTGTGTTCAAATAAAACAAATTGCTTGGATGAGAAAAGAGGGGACAAGGAGTAAAGAGTAAAAAAAAAAGAAATAATAATAATATTTAGATAAGATTAATAATATGCATTGGGACTAGGATCCCATGGGAGGTAGCAGGTTTTTTTTTACTTTCATGCGGGCATGAGCAGGCAGTCATATATGAAGCTCTTGGGACAAAGAAAAAACATTTTCTCTATAGATAGCATTCACTCATCCTTAGTGGAATGTGGTAGTTTAAATTAGGCTATTTAAACTACAGCCTGCATTCATAATGAACTAAAATGGTATAGCTGAGGTTGAGGAACAATCAAGACCAGAATGCTCCTACCATGCTTCTGTGCACGCCATGGGTGTTTTTCCCCAGTTATCCATGTATTACCAGGGGCATTATGGCAGTGCTCTAACAGTATTTAATGAAAATAAAATGCAAAAATTATTACGTAACTCACTAAATCCTTCTGCTTTAAACCACACGCTATACAGTCAGTGTTATTACATTACACCCATAGTGTAGTTTGTCTCTGACCTAAATCCTGACCACAAGTGTGCAAGGACTTCCATCAAACTTGGTGGGGGCACTGTCCTACCGGAGTCCCAAAAAAGATTTGAATTTGGAATGTCTGGGTAAAAGGTAAAGGTCAGAACAAAGCACCAAATTTTTGTAGAAAGACATTTCCCATGTTAAAATTGAAATTGCTTCTATATGAGAAACAAAGTTACAAAGACCAATAGATGCATGAGGGACAGATAGAAAACCATAGACATAATTTCAAACAGCATTATCACCTTTGGCCTTGAGTGACCTGGGAAGGTCAGCATCAAGGTCACAGGATGCTGAGTGCTAAAAAATTCAAAACAAGTGCTGATAGACATGCCATTACTATGGAACACTAGTCATATATGGACTTTTAAATGAGACAGTTTCCTTTAACCTTGGGTAACCTTAAAAGGTCAAACACCAGACATCTTGTAAATCCTTTAAATGAGATAGGTTTTTTGGCTAATTTGGTCAGGTCTATGTACTTTAGAACATATCTTAAAACAAACACATGGATAATTCAAACCAGTGCCCATATATATACATTATCCTACATTATCCATGCTGATTGGCGGAGGTTTTTTGCACTCTACAAGTGCCCCTCTAGTTTTGTTTTGTCCTATGGATAGACAGTTGCCTAATATTTGACAGCTATTCTGGATAGCACAAAGGCAAAGTTCCTCCCCCTGTTTAATCAACTCCTAATGTGTTTTAGTGCTGTTTGGAATAAAAAGGGCATAGATGCCTTAGCATTACCTTCAGTTATAATTAATTATAGCATGATACTCTTAATCTAGGTTGTTAATTTGTTTTAATACAAAAAACTAGAATCCAATTGGCAGTAAATGTCATATATTTTAATTTTTAATGGATGTTATGCATGCTATTCCTGAGCGTCTATGAAACAAAACACAATCTTTTTACTCCAAACATTATTTTAGAGTAATTTTAATCCTTTCTCCAGGAAAGCCTTTTCCTTGTCATAACCAGCTTTAATTGAAAATGTCAGTGATTCATTAATATTCATAAGCAGACCTCTAATGGTCATAAATATTCATTAGTTGAGACATGGCCAGTACAAATCGAATGGCATGCAGGAAGAAGAGGAGCAAGCTACTTAATGGATTGATAGAAGGGTTTATTAACAAAAGCCTACATAATTGTGGGACTCAGGAGCCAGCGAGGTAGAACAGCAAATAGCATTCTCAATGAAGGGGAAAGCATTTTGCATGATGACTTTTTGAAATATGTGATTTGTAATCTGTCTCTTAGAAGAGAAAACATAATATTATTAAAGCTGTACTGAGGGAATTCACTTCATCACTACTAGTGAATAATGTTTGCAAACTACAAAGCTAAACTTGAGTCGTGTTCATCTGAATTGTACACTGAGATTCAAACCTGTCTTGAGTGTGATCTAGACAGTTGCAACTCTTTTACAGTACCACAAATACCAAAATGTAGGTACACAAATAGATGCAAATAGTCGCATATGTTAAGCCTTAAGAAATATTCAGTGTGCGTACTAGAGAAGATATGATTGCAATAGGTGTTTAAAATATTTATTTCCTTGCCTTCAAAGACAAATTTGGCTCCTGCATGTAATCCTACCTAGGACTAATGAAGGGTTTTTCTTTTCTGTAGTGAGATGGGATCAGACTGCACCTTAGCAATTAAACATTCTGCCATTCTCCCGTCACAAATCTCGGTCAGTAGAGATTTCTAAGCTGACTGCCACAGATGGAATAAATATCTGTCTATTCTTTATGCATCTTTCTCCTACTCCAGTGAATACACACTCTCAAAGCAAGCAAACAAATTTAACAGGTACATGTGCTATGTTCAGCTTATGCGAGGTCCTGATTCAGGGTTGTGAGTGTAGTAGGTGGGCTGTGAGTCTCACCATGTCTTTGAACATGGAGCCTTAACCCAAAAATAACCTTTGCTTATCTGTTACTGCTGGGTGATGCCAGCACACACTCCGCTGGGCCAATGTCTCCTGCCGAGCCAAGCTGAAACAGTCATTTGCTGCCTCCTCCTCCCTCTCTTACTCTCTCCTTTCCTCTTCTCTGCTCTTTCTTCCCTCCCCTCCTCACTGCTACTGTTTTATTTAGCACCAGTTCCACCCAGAGATCCAGCTCCCTGTTCCCTCTGAACTATCAGAACACATGCAGGCATCTTTGCTGCAGCTTACACAATATACCAGCTCTACTGTGCCTGAGGACCAAGACACACTGCTTTATTAGTCTCTATTTTTAGTGAAGGAAGATCATTTGCAGCCTATAACAAAGTAAATCTTAATACATTTGCTTGGCTGAAGTGGTGTATAGGTTTTTTGACTGCATTTGACTGCGTTTTTAGGTGGCAGCCAAATGGAGATCTGCCAGAACCCTCCTCTTTCTTCCTTTCTCTCTTGCTCTCTCTCTCTCTCTCTCTCTCTCTCTCTCACACACACTTACTCTCTCTTTCTCTCATTGTTTCTCCATCTTTCTGCCAGACATAACAGATAACAAGCACAAACTGTCAGTTCTCTACTCTATGCAGCTTTATTTATATTTTTTCCCCAAGTTGCCATGGCAATAGCTTCATATCGTGTCTGTGTGGGTTTCCTCCAGATCATCTTCATAATTTTTTTACAATGTATTTTAGTGTTATTTTCATGCTGTATTACCCACTTTTTCTTGAAATTAATTTTAATGGACAGATGTCCTGACCTTTTCCTATAAAATTACCTGATATAATTAAGAATTGATTGTTCAACCATCAATGATTGTAAGCTGTCCTGGTCCAGATGCAGCAAAACAGGCCCACACCTTGATACTACCACCACCACCATGTTTCATAGTAGGAATAAAGCACACAGTAAAATCCCCACCGTAAAATAACACCCAAGGTATTCATTTAACACTCTGGGTGTTAATTCAGCATTGGGTATTTTGCTGTGTACTTATGCTGGCATGCAGTGTTTTCTTTGCTCCAAATATAACACTTCTCATTTAAGCTATAAATTCCTATTTTGGCCTCATGCATACACAAATATTTTTAGCTGTTTGTCTCATCATCTCTTTGGAGAACAGATGCTTTCTACCTATAGTCCTGCCATGCTCACTATTGTTGTTGGTGGACTCATGATCTTTAAAATAAGCGAAAATGAGAGGGAGCTTAGAAGTTACATTGGGTTCCTTTGTGATCTTGTGGACTATTCATACCTTGTTCTTTGAGTGACCTTTGCTGGTTGACTAGTCCTGGAGAGGGTAACAAGAGTTGTTACTAATGAACAAAGTTTCTTTACATTTGAGGAAAATTACACATATAGGAAGAAAGGAGCTGTATTTCTTGACTGTGTGTAATCTTGTCCTCTCTTCTGGGGTCACTGGCTTTCTGGTCCTTTTTTAAAATTGATATACAAATGTGTTCATTCAGTATTTCTCAACTTTCAGCTGCCCATTGGTTTTCTCTAAAAATTCACTTGACTGTAGCCTATAGCACAAGTCAAGCCTTTCAACTTAATTATATCATCATTAATGTCATCCTTTCCTACCAAAACCTGTTGCCATGAACCACTTCTTCTGAAATTAGATGGGCAGGCCAACAGAAAATAGAAGTTGGAAAGAGGTGAAGTGAAGAGCACAGCTTGACAACCTGCACTCAGGCATAGCATGTTGTTGTCACTGTATAGACCTCATAGCTCATTCTTAGCAGTGGTAAGGAAACCCTGATCATCAGTATAGCATGTTTTTCTGCCTGTTTGGGTCAATATAGTTATAGTCTAGTGCCCTGTATTTTAAGAAAATACTGTTTGGGTTGTTTTGGAGGATTTTATCAGGTAATGATCACACTTTTCCCTGATATAATGGTGATGGTGCAGTTAGCCAGCCATGATATTTTAGATGTCCAGTAATAAACCTGAGGTCTTTTGACATGGGGGTTGCCACCGTTCCTGCAAGTAGTCTATTCTAAGGGAGTTACAGAGAGTGTTTGCTTGATTTTTAAACCTCTAATCATACATTTAACGTTAACATTATTTCATTCCAAGATACCTGTTACCGTATGGTTTTGCATATTTATGCTGCATGTCAGAATTATTTCTAGAAGTTAGTATTAGGGATTTTGCTGCAAAATGAGATATATACCTTTCATCAGATTAAAAAACAAAAAATCCCTAAATTATACAAAGTAAAGTACTATACTGTGAGGAAATGAAACCGATAAAAATAATAATGATTATTATTAAACAAAGATGTTTTTTGTATTAAAAAATGTGATTATGTAAACAACATTAAATTACAGGCTTGTACCAAATAAGAAAAACTCGTTTTGCACTAAAGCCCTCATATACATTTCTTGAAGCATGATGGATTACTATTAATATCACACTGTGCTCTCTGTCATGGGTTGAAATACTACCGTAAACTAGTGTATCACACCACCCTGCATTTGGATTATTTCCATGAATATTTCTCATTGAAATCTGTTGGACACAAAAAAAATTACATTTTATCAAGAAATCAAAAAGGACAAACCCCTGAAGAGTTTCTGATGTGTGACCGCAATAAAGCACAGACAAGCAAGACTCCTACCGTAAATATTAAATGAGCAACAATAAGCAATAGTTAGCAGCACATAAATAAATATATTTCAATAAAATCAATTTCAGTAATAAATCAGTTTAATATTATTAGACTTAGTGTGGAGGGCCTGTCATCCAAGTACCTGTGAAGTAGCAGTTACTATAGAAACCATAACATATTAGAACAAATGCATTATTATCTCAGAATTATTTATGGTGCAGCCAGAACTGCTGTCAGAGCAGTGCTGTTCGAGAAAATTGATCCACACCTCACTGATTGGAAAATTTAGCCGCACTGTGAAATTAATAACTAAAATGCTGCCTTATTTAAAAATAGTGAAAATGGGGCAGATGGTCTACACCATAGCTACATAAAGTTTTAATGAGCTATATATAATTGTAACAGACTTTTAAATCATACTGGAAAGTTCATTCATTCATTTATTCATTTTCTGAACCGCTTATTCCTAATTAGGGTCGCGGGGAGGCTGGCGCCCATCTCAGCCG
>JAQMYF010000027.1:7102247-7112509 GCA_030014195.1 Neosilurus mollespiculum
TATATTGGCCTTCATCTGGTCCTTAAAGCTAATTAAATAGGCGTGGAGCATCAATGCACTGGCTCAAAGCTCTCTGTAATTTGTTTAATTGAAAGCAAGAGACCTTTAGAGGGGCAGGTGTTCAAAAGTTTTAAAGGGCACATGGATCAATTTTTAAACCACTAAATACAGCATGTCCTGCTGAAGCACAGTAACTATTACACAAGTAGAATTTTTAGCATTAATTACACTATACAGTGCTGCGATGACCTGGCGAGCTGTCCAGGGTGTACTCTGCCCTCGCCCAGAGTCGGCTGAGGATTAATCGGTTCAAAAAATGAATGAACGAATGAATGACACTATACAGTGTATTCAGTAACATTTACATTTTGCAGAAATTGTAAATGGCAGTGTGAAATATTCATAGCCTTGCTATGTCGAAATACCATGCTATGCAATGCATGTACTTTCTGTCATTCTGTTAGAGATCACTGTCCATGAGAGTCAGCACAGTTTACATGTTTACGCTGGATGCTGTCTGATTTCCTCAGAAAGTATAGCGCTATAAATATAATGTGGCAGCATACACTATGTGTCAGCCATAATATTAAAACCACCTGTCTAATCATGTCTGCCTTTTGCCATCAAAAGTGCTCTGACCCATGGTACACCCTTTTAGTTCTGATGCTCCCGTGCCCATTGTGGGTATTTTTGGTGATGAATGGGATCAGCATGGGCACTCACGATGCCTTGTGTATTCTGACACTATTCTTGCATAATCAACATGAACTTATTCAGAAATGTGTGCTACAGTGTCTCTTCTGTTGAAACTAGAATGCTAGCTTTCACACTCAATATGCCAGACGTTCAGACATGGGGAAAAATTGTATAATCGACTTCTACTAAGAGCATGATGACTTGAAACACACAGACGACCCACACCCCCACACACTCTCTCTCCCACACACACACACACACACACACACACACACACAGTACTATGCTCTCTCTCTCACTCTCTCTCTCTCTCTCTCTCTCTCTCTCTCCAGCTACCTATTGATCTAGAACTAGAGAGATAGATAGATAGAGAGATAGATAATCACAGAAGGAATTTCCTGCCACATACAATATTGTACTTAGAGCCCTGAAATAAAAGTCTTTCAAAAAACAAATCATGGGCATCAAGGAGCAAATAGAACAAAATGGTTAACCCTATATATAACAGGCTACTACAGCTCCTTGCTCCACCATATTAGAGACAATACTGCTATGCAGTATATCAAAGAACTGTTAATGTAATTCCCACAGGCAGTAGAACTATGATTTGTATTATTAATTTAGCCCTCTTTGTGATGGCAGTGACTTCATCATGTCATTTTCACTTCACTTGTGCTGCCAGACACCGTCTTTAATGCACTGTGCCTGGTGTTAATGAATGTTGACATGGCCTTACTGTTGCAAAGCCACAGTGTTTGCTCAGCGTTAAATAATGTTGTAGCTGATGGCGGAGCAGGTCACTCGCTCCACCCGATGGTAAATACTGATTTCGTACGCTGAGTGCATGTGTGTTTTGTCACTTGCCCGAACATACTTACAGCACTGTAGTGATACCTTCAACATGCTAGGGAGGGGAGAATGGTGTGAAAGATGAAACACAGGCAAAATCAGGTCCAGAAAAAAAATTTAATCTTTACTTAAACATTATTTCAGAGAATAATTCATGTCTTTTTGTAATCTGGAAATTAATGTATTACATAAAGCAGTAAATTACATAAAGTTCTGCATGGCGGTATATAATATTTTATAGTGTCATATTATTTCTGAACACATGGTTTAATCAAGGCCACCTCATTTGTCTATTTGTTCTTTTCTAAATGAAAATGTCAGGTTTCAGAGAGCCTGGGCTAAAACTACTCCTCTGGCATTTTGGCTTCTGTCACAAGCCCACCACTCACTGGATGTTTTTAGTATTCCACACCACTCTCAATAAAGCGTTGTGCTTGAGCTATAATATCAGGGGACCAGTCTCTAAAAGACTTCATGCTATGGTCAGAGTGATTGGAATCACATTACCTCCAAGCTCCTGAAGTGGATCTGCATAATTTTAGGTATTGTGCTACTATATGTTTAGCTGATTGGATAATTGCAGGTTCAAGTGTATGGGTGTATTGCTACCAGAGTGGTTGGTGAGTATATGCTGTAGAATTTTCACATAAGTGTGAGTTCCTGTCTGACAAACATGTTTTAATGCTAATTTTAAGCAATTAAGCAAAGAATTCAGGTGCTATTGGAAAGTAGAGCAGATCATGACCTTAAATTGATGTTGCAGGTGAGCAATTTCATAAAAAAGCAGTCATTTTGAAGACCGCCCAGATGTACATAGACACTCCCTATGTCCGAAATCACTCACTCATTTATGACCCCCGACTCATTATGTAATGAGTTAAATACAGAGGACTATATAGTGAGCTCAACGGTGTTAGAACACTGTCAAGCACTACTTCTGGTATTTTGCTGATGCCTTTAATTCAATTCGAGGGATTAAATTTTAATTAAAATTTTAATTAAATTTAATTGAGCTCCTCCCATCTGACAGGCATTTTTTCCAAAGCTGAAACGCAATGTATGATGGTGTATCTTGCCTGGTTATTGATCATCGCTTGTACACTTTTTTCACAATGCATTATGGGATACATTGACTGCACTATATAATTCTTACTATATATTCTGACACCACTTTAAAATTGGGAACTCACTATATAGTGCATTATGTTGTGAGTGGTGAAAGATTTTGGAAACAGGGATTGTGAATGTTGAGAGGCAACAAACTGAAGCTAACAACTAGTGCCGATTTCAGTATGAGATAAGAGATCTTTATTGTTAACTGTTGCATGAACAACCAACTTCTGAACCAGTTTATGTAGTAGAACTGTATTAAAAGCGGTGCTGAAGTCTACGAACAGCATCCACATCTAGGAATTACTGCTGTCTTAGTGTGTGAGGGCTGTGTGCGGGGCTTTAATGATGGCATCCTCTGTTGACCCATTTGCTCTGTATGCAGTCTGATATATGCAATCTCAAGATCAGCAGGGATGGCAACCTTAATGTGAGACAAGAGGAGTCTCTTGAAACATTTGGTAATGATGGGGGTTAGGGCAACTGGGCGATAGTCATTCAGGCAGCTCATTGTGCTCTTCTTAGGCACTGGAACAATGGTGGCTGTCTTGAGGCAGGTGGGAACCATACATTGCAGTAGCGAGAGGTTAAAGATGGTGGTAAAAACTTTTGCTTGCTGATCTGCGCATGCCTTAAGTACTGAGTTTCTTCCGAATTCTTTATTCTATTCATTGAAAGTGTTATTGTGTTGGGGGTAAAACAAGTTTTCTTGCATCTTTTCACAGCTTCGACAAAATTCTGGATATGATGTTTGTAATTTTGACCACTGCAAAGTCATGAAAATATGCTCACCAACATGAATGTATGAGTGCTATTGCACATGTGCTGGGTTTGTGCCACTACTCGCTACATATAAAGATACATGCTGCCAAAAATACCACTTTACTTAGTTCAGTGAAGCCAGGAATCAAACTCAATCTGTCTTTTGAGTATAGTGAGGCATTGTGAAAGTTTTGTGCTGACACACGACATATTGTTTGAGTTATTCTGCTAACTCCACCAGATTGGAAGTGGACAGAGGGAAAAGGACTTCAGTAAAACCAAGGAAGACCCCTATCTGTCATGGGCAGTCTTAAATATCACTCTGTAGAGTAAACGGCCACAACACATTCATTATTCCGAATGAATAATTTCATCACTAAGTATTCAGCAGAAAGCCAGATATCCCTCAGCGATAATTTCTGTATGCACATTAATAAAATGTCATATGTCATTTTTAATCACTCCATCCATTTCGCCTTCAGCATGTTTTCCTTGTGTGTGTATATGCATATAGTCCAAACCTCACATGGCGGGACATGCAGCACCTCACAGTACTCACCTCAAAGCGGAATAAACTCCATGATGAGGTGCACCAGTGGAGGAGAAACGGCGTGGGCTTGGAGTTCAACCATCTGTTCGGCTACGGCGTGCTGGATGCCGGCGCTATGGTCAGCATGGCTCGTGACTGGAAGACCGTGCCTGAGCGTTTTCACTGCGTTGCCGGATCAGTGCAAGAGACACAGTAAGTGTTTATACTCCCTGCAGGCTGGATTGGACATCCTGAGGACACAATTATTGGGCTTGTGATCTGCTTAAAAGATTACAATAACCATAAAAGACTTTATATAAAAGATTGCATTAAAAAAATACTTTTTTCCATTAAAAAAAAATCCTATTTATATGCCATTCAGATGCATGTAAGTGCAGTGCAGGGCATGCGGTAACATGCCACTTCCTTCCCACACTGATACTGGGAGTCCCTCTTCTTTCCCCAAGCACCCGTGCTCCTTATTCTCACGTCTGCTATAATTAGTCCTCTCCTACTCAGTGCTGGGCAAAGCATCCTATGGCAACAGCCTCAATTAGACTGGGCCAGTGAGAAACTGTGTGTGTGTGTGTGTGTGTGTGTGTGTGTGTGTGTGTGTGTGTGTGTGTGTGTGTGTGTGTGTGTACATGCTCAAACTGTGTGTGTGTGGGTGTGTGTGTGTGTGTGTGTTTATATTTCTGTGCTTGTGCATGTCCTTGTCAAACCCCCATAGACAAAATTCTCAGCTCTCATATCTTTCCTAGCAGAGCGACGGCAGGAGTCTTAGCCAAGGCAGTGGGTGAGAATAGCAATTAAAATAAAAGTAGAAGAGAAAAGAAAGATAGTGCTGAATTCAAATGAGCACGGACATGCAGGGCAGCCGCCATGTGATAAGGCCCCATATCAGCCCTGACTAATGAATGCCGTCAAACCCTCAGACACAGAGCCAGCACTGACCAATTCTGCAAACAAAAGGCTTTAATTGTTTTTAAAAGACATGGAAGGAAAAAAAAGCCTAGAAAATGTTGTGGATTAAGTGCAAGGGGAAAAACACAAGGAACAAAAAGAAGTAGTGTATGCCTGCAAGAAGAGCAAGTGGATTAAGACCTTTTTTTTTTCCCTGGGATTCGGTAAAGACCTTCCATTTGTCTGACAACTGGTTACTGAGCATCCACACATGTCTGTCTGCCAAACAAATACTCATATCCTAAACCCATATATAAGCTAGCGCTATTGCTTTTTTCTTAGGTCTGTAGACTGCAGTCAAAAGCGATCAGTCAGAGATGTGTTTCCAGGCTCGCAGTGCAGCACCTTTTGTTCCAAAGCATTAATTAATTACAATCAGAACAGCAGCACGGCACTCCTGCAGCTGCCGCTCTATTAATAATCCAAAGTGGGCTTTAATAGTAAACACAGCAACAGTTCCAAATTGCCCCTAGGTGTGAGTGTGAATGGTTGTGTGTGTTAGCCTAGTGATGGTCTGGTAGGCTGTTCAGGGTGTACCCTGTCTTTGCCCAGTGTTGGCTTAGATCGGCTCCATCCTCCTCGCAACCCTAATAGGATACAACAGTTCGGCAAACATCACCTGAACATCACTCTATGTGCATCAGTAATAGAGATGTTATGCAGTGCGGCTGACTGTATCAGTGTAGAACTTTTACTATTCATATATAGTTTATACTTTAGGGAACGGAACTTGCTCCTATGTTTGAGTGAGAGTGTGAATGGCTGTGTGTGTGTGTGTGTGTGTGTGTGTGTGTGTGTGTGTGTGTGTGTGTGTGTGTCTTGGTTATGAGATGGAATGCCGAGCTTGAGCTCCAGCCTTCCTACAAGCGTAGTAGGATGAAGGTGTCCAGCAAATAAATGAATTAATGAATGAATGTATGGACATGGTGCAATCTGATTGGTCAGCTGTCTCTGGATAATGATTAACAGTTATGCTCCGGAGGCCAGGTGGATGTTACTAAATAGGACTATTTAATTCAGTGACATCCAACCACCCTGAATCAAATAATTGTTTTAGTATATACGACGTGGGAACATAAGCAAAAAAAGCACACTAAAACAAGATTGTTATGGCTTATTTTTTACATTTTTAAAATCATGACAGATGCATGAGCTCCAAGCACGCTCACAAGTGGGGGTGCGAGCTGTGTAATGCCATCTCTTTGAACCTCATTAAGAGTTTAAGTATGTACTATGTGAAAACAAAGAAAAGCTAAATAAATTGAGATTTGTATAAGTTATTTTTACATGTTTTATCCATGACAGAAGGAGGTCAGTTGAGCTCTGTGCATTGAGCCAAGCTAGTGCTGTGTAGCCAACGGCATCTTTTGAACCCAATCATTAAGAGATTAGTACCTACTAATTAAACAAAAAGTGCTGAAAAGGTGTGTTTACACTCATTAAAAGTTTTAGCATATACTACACAGAAACAAAAAGTGTGATGATGGCCTGTCTGTCCAAAGTGACCATCTGTCATTTTGATTCAAGCATTATTTTCTCAGAATAATGTTTTTTAATCCTAAGATATCAGACCAATCAGATCATGCCATTCCAGTGTAGCATACATTGATATAATCCATCCTGCACTGTAGGGATAATGCTGGGAACAAAACGAAATGTGAAAATAAATTTGATGGTCCTGTGTAGTATACACCAAAACAATTATTCTTCAGTTATATCCACTTCCCCCAGTGCAGCTAACTGGGTTATCAAAGGCCAACCATGTGTCTCACTGTCTGTGGTGAGAGGCATATAAAAGATCCATTGCTGTCATTCGTAAAGAGTAGGCCATTGGATTGCCGTTAACGTGTTTCTGCTCTGCGATGGCCTAGCGAGCTGTCCAGGGTGTACTCTGCCCTCGCCCAGAGTCAGCCTCCCCCGCGACCCTAATTAGGATTAAGCGGTTCAGAAAATGAATGATGATAAATGATATCCACTTTGCTGTTTGTACATAATCGTTATGTATATCCAGATATATCCAGGTTCTGGCAGTTGCTCAACCTCAGCTACATCACTCATGTTCATAATTTACATCAGCCAGTAATGTGTACATGACTAGATCTCTAAACTCCCCTCCCACAGTTATTATTTTTGTTCCTACCTGGTCAGAGGGATGTTCCACAAAGCAGGTTAACTCAATAAGCCATGTTTTATTATAACAGGCCTGGTTATTTTATAGAGATATGTGCTGTGAAAGGCACATTTTATATTTAGGTAAAGCTCAAAAATACACCATTGGGGAATTGCAGATGAAGAGTCAAAGTCAAGAGATATTCTTCCTGATGTAAAGGAGTGGAATAATGGTGTTCAGGTCTGATTATAGCCTTTATATAAACAGTGCACTCATTGTGTCACTTATGTTAATCCAATTAGCACGTTTGCTGTTAAATGTAGTCAGTGGTGATGCTTTCCTCTATGCTGATTGTCTTCCTGAACATTTCTGTTTCACTGTTGCGTGAACAGTGTATTTATAGAATGTATTTTTAGAAACCATTGATTTTCATTTCACATGTTGCAAGCTGCGCTTTTAAACAATGCATATTCATGAGACACCCCCTGCGGGTTTATTTCCTGATGTTCCCCTTTTCCAAACATCCACCAAAGGGCTGCACAATCTTCCTTCTTACTTCTCTTTATCTGAATCAGTCTCCCAGGAAACACGCCCCACGTGCGTACCAGTAGTCTCGCGCAGACCCACATACGTAATCTGAGTGCAGTAATGGACCAGGGTGGGAGACCTGCCTCTGATAATGCCATTATGTCCACTTTATGGCTGCTCATTCTAGCCCTCTGCTGTTATCATCCTGCTGGCACAAAACAGGCTGTCAGAAACACTGTGCCTTTGTGCGAGCGCAGCAACAAAGCAGTCCTCCTCTTATGGCGTGGACGAGCTCCCTTCATCTTGCCAGAACAATTTGTCTAGCAGGAGGGGGGTGCGTTAGTGGAAAAAAAAAAATAGGGGACATAATAGAGTTTCTGCTGATGGCTCTTTACAGCCTGCTCTTATGGAACTATGTTTCAGAAAAGAAAAAACGAATGGATTTCTTTTTCCTGTTCTCCTACTAGGCGTCACGTGGCACACTGATTAGCATGTCCACCTCACAGCAGGAAGGTCCCGGGTTTGTGTCCCGGGCTGAAGCATTTCTGTGTGGAGTTTTCATGTCGTGACCCCTCCACCCCCTGCTTGCATGGGTTTTCTCCAGGTACTTTGGTTTTCTCCCACAGTCCAAAGAAATGCACAGTAGGCTAATTGGCTGTTCCAAATTGCCCCTAGGTGTGAGTGTGAATGGTTATGGTTGTGTGTGGGTGTGTTGGCCCTGCGATGATCTGGCGAGCTGTTCAGGGTGTACCCCGCCTTCACCCAGTGTCAGCTAAGCTAGGCTCCAGCCTCCCTGTAACCCTAATAGGATTAAGTGGTTTGTCAAATAAGTGAGTGAGACAGTGAGTGCTCTCCTACCAGTTATATGTAATAGAAACTCTGTGGTGATAGAAGTACTGATTACTCTGTGAGTTTTATTAAAGCAATAAGCCATGAATAAGTGTGTTTGGAGGCAGAAAGCTTAGAGGTTAAAACCCTCTTGCTAGTGATAAATGAGTGTAATGCACACCCTCAAGTGGCTTATTGCTTGTATAAAACAGCAGCACAAGCATTATGATAAAATCCAGAGTTCAATAAATAACAAGATGGGCAGCGCAATCACTTTGGCAGCGCAAACCTCAGCCAAGCCCAGCAAGCCTTCATATCAACCAAAATGCCAAAAATGGTACAAACGTCTCACAGTGTTAAAGAATACTTTACAAATGTATTTGTAAAGTGCAAAATTTGATCGGGATCATCCCTAAAACTGAATGGAGTCTTCTTTGCCCAAAGCCCTACCTCTGGTAGAAATTTTATGAAAACACAAATATTATTTTTTGCGTAATCCTGCTAATACACAAACACACAAACCAAGGGTAATACGTCATCTTCTTTGCAAAGGTAATTACATTTATTTTCAATAATGATCACAAAAAAAAAAAAATAAAATTCTTCCATCACACAGTGTAGTCTGGTAACATTAAGATGCCTATGTAGAATGGTTTTATTGGCATTGATACAGAAATTCGTGTGGTGTTGTGGTTAGCACATCTGCCTCACAGCAAGAAGGTCCTGGGTTCATGTCTTGGGCTCAGGCGTTTCTGTGTGGAGTTTTCATGTTCTACTCTTTCCTGTGTGGGTTTCCTCTGATTACCCCAGTTTTCTCCCACGGTTCAAAGACATGCACATTAGGGATGTTCCAGATTGCCTCTAGGTGTGAGTGTGAATGTTTTTGTGTGTGTGTTTTGGCCCTTTGATGACCAGGTGAGCTGTTCAGGGTGTATCAGTGTTGGCTGAGATACTAATAGTAGGATTAAGCGGTGTGGCAAATGAGATGATGAGATGATTTGTGCATGTACTAATATATCGATGTCGTAGTCTGATCTCTGAGCTGAAGCTATATGCTGTGTAATTTGCATTAATGACAGCAGTCTGTGTCACATTGTGTTAATCTGTGTATTTTTTTTCATGCAGCAAGATCCAATCCGGTGCCAAGCTTGCCCTCACCATCAGCACAGATGCATGCCAGGGCCGGGAGAACTTTGTCCGCTATCTGGAGCACGTCCAGGCAGTGGTGACGGTTAACGCAAGCCGGCGTGGCGAGCTCATGCTCAACTTGACCTCACCCATGGGCACCAAGTCCATCCTGCTGAGCCGTCGGCCACGTGATTCTGACTCCACCGTGGGGTTCGACAAGTGGCCTTTCATGAGCACACACACGTGGGGCGAGGACCCTCGCGGCACCTGGAGGCTCGAAGTCGGCTTCAGCGGAGAATCTCCACAGAGCGGCCATCTAAACGAGTGGACCCTCATGCTGCATGGCACACAGAGTGCGCCCTACATAGAGCAGGTGGTCAAAGACTACCAGTCCAAATTAGCCATGTCCAAAAAGGAGGAGCTGGAGGAGGAGCTGGATGAAGCTGTTGAAAGAAGCCTTGAGAGGATGATGAGCAAAAGCAACTAGCCTCAGTCTGAACTGCATGATGCCTGCCTTCTCGCTCTTTCTCTCCCTTTCTCCGTCTCACTTTCAGTGTATCTCTCTTTCTCTCTCTCTCTTTCTTACTCCTATATTTTAATCCTGTGGTCACAAGTTCCCTGTTGAATGATTGTTTCATGTAGGCCAGCATATATTTAAAAAAGTACATTCTCCAAAATTATCTATTCTACAAGATATATATCTCTTGTATTCTTTTTATAATTACTAGAAAATATATATACACACTATATGTGTGTATG
>JAQMYF010000027.1:7112547-7123322 GCA_030014195.1 Neosilurus mollespiculum
TTATTGCTGTCTCCACACACCTAAAGACAACTACTGTACAGTTTGTGACTGTAAATGATTCTCTGTGTTATTCTGCCTAAAGACTAGTACCTTGCTAAAAGAGCTTTGAAAATTATGTTATTATTATTCTTTTTTTTTTTTTTTAAACAAGACTTATTTATATTTAACAGGAGAAGTAAATCGTGATCACAACTTGTGGCCAACAACAAAACCTATTTCATTACCTTCATTGTATCTAACAATAAATCTGTTCTGCAGTTTATTAAAGCATTTGAGTGAAGCTGAGGATGTTTTTCAACACACGAACAAAAGGTTTTTCAGAATTAATTACAGAAACAGATTTTCAGTAATAAACAGAAACGAATTGCATCCATTCATCGTTTGATTTTATTTAATCCCAAGTAAAGGATTATGGTTATGTTTCTCACATGCACTTTTTTTCATCCTCCCAGTCATTGCTCTTTTTTTTTTGTTTTTTTAAGAGATTATCTTTTTATTATTTTGGGTTTGCAACTTAGGGGGTGATCACATTAGAGGTGCGATAGAAACTCGAGAGTCGAAATGCAAGCAGATATTATGTGGCTTAAATACGTAGTATATCGTGCAGAAGTTGCAAGAAGGTCGCACACCAATTTTTGTGATTGATTTGTGAGGTTTGCTATTGGTTTGTGGGGAATAAAAGCGAATCTCCTGTCGTAAATCAGTCGACTTTTGTTCGCTTTTTGTACTCAGACCATTCGGGGGGCTTTTGCATGTTATTAGCATAAATAAAATACGAATGATGACAAAATATACGGAATATTGCGGATGCCTGCAAGTCTCAAACTTTCTGCCCGGAAATCTCCAACTTGTCGCTTTCCCTTGTGAATGAAAAATTAATAATTTGCAAGAAAAGCAACAACTTTGCAACCTTTTCGCAGCATGTGTGAAGAGTTTGAGACTATTTTGCATCTGAACCTCGTTTTTCAACATTCGCAGAAATTTCAAACAATGTTAAACAAATTTTTGGGATGAGTTCATGAACCAGGCGAACAAAATACGATGCTGCGAATATCCCGTGACAAATTTGAGAATGAAAATTGACAGTGGCGAATTGCCATTCGCACCAGTCGCTTTCCTCTCACACCTCGACTGTGATCACCCCCTAACTGTCCACAGATTAATGTGAAATTTTTTATGATGGGTGGGTGTCCACCAAAGAATGTTCTCTTTAAATTTTGGTAAGAATCCACACTGATGATATCAAAAAATTCAAATTCAAAAAAAAATCCCTATTTCTAATAATGGGCGAAATTCAAAAATAAGTCATACCTTATGAATGAAATGTGCCACGTATATTCAGAATCATAAGCTTTGATCTCATACCAATTTTCATGCAGAGCTGATCCAGATTGCACATTTGGCAGAAATTTAACATAAAAAATCTAATTATTTTTGGAAGTGTGATAGTACCATAGGCTCACAAGAAAGTACTGGGTACTTAATTTTAATAGCTTGGTGAAGGTTTGCGCTTTCTGAGTGCTCTTGTTAGCGCTGTCATGTTTTTTTTTTTTTTATCTTGATATAGAGTTCAATAAGAAAATAAATAAAAATACCCTCCATGAGCTGCCAAAATAATTTTAATGTGAGGATTCTCCAAGAAATAGTCCTGGAGTGGTAAACAACACACTTTCTTTAGAATACCCTTCATCTGGTGGTTTGATGATGGAGGTGGAGAGCGCTGTCTAATCCGTCGCTTCTACGGTAAATCTCTGATACATGGTCGAATTGGTTATCTGATGAATATGAAGGTCATAGTATATGATGTAAATCCCATCACACAGTTCAGTGAGTTCTTATACCCTGTAAACGGGGGAGGGGGGGTTAATTTCTTATCAGGATAGAAATAGAAATGTGCCATTGGTGTACAGAGGTGATCAGTGAGAATCACTTTGTATTGATTTGCAGAGATTTTTCAATTTAAGAACACAAGAAGACCCAGAAACTCTTTGCCCTTTCATAGAATGGCAACCTGTTCAGAATACACCCCACCTGTCACCTAAAGTCAGCTAGGATTGGCTCCAGCTTCCCTGGTGACCCTGGTGGATAAGCGGTAAAAATAATGGATGGATAATAAAAACCTTGTTTTTTCCCATTTAAATTGTCTACGTTTCAAAATGGGTTAAATTAGATCTTAATGCCTACTTATTACTCTCTTACTTATTTGCCAAGCTGCGTAGCAGGGAGGCTGGGGCCTATCTTAGATGACACTGGGCAAAGGCAGGGTACACATTGCAAGGCCAACCATTCACACTCACACCTAGGTGCATTTTAGAACAGCCAGTTAGCATAATGCGCATGTCTTGGGACTGTGGGAGGAAACTGTACTACTGGGAGAAAACCCACTTAAGCATGTGGAGAACATGCAAACTCCACACAGAAACGCACGAGTCAGGCACTCAAACCCAGGACCCCCTTGCTGTAAAGCAGACGTGCTATCCACTATGCCACTGTGCCACTCACCGAATTATTAATTACTCTGATATAATTTATACACAGAGGTGTGTTATTGTTTCAGTGAGATTACAGACAGACCCGCACCGATTCTGGTTTAGAGAGAAGATTAGAGAGTAGATTATGCAGAGGTCACAGCTGTACTTCACTGGGCTGCCTTCATGAAAAATGGATGAGTGTCATCTCCAGCTGGCCCACTTAGACAAACACATTTGCTTCATGGTGCTGAGTGAGAGAGAGACTTCACAGAGTGTGAGTCCATGCTTTAGTGATATAACCCTATTGCTTCCTCATGCTTTTCTATCCTAGAAAGAATATTAGATATAAATGCTGCCCTGGCCATGATATGAAATCCATATTTGTAAGAACATAAACAACACAGTTTTAATATCACAATAATTAAGCATGTTGATTATTTATTCATGAACGAATACACTGCAAACTTGTGCAACTCGAAATTTTTCAAATTCACAAACAGCAGCAACTTTTGAACTTAGGGCTTCTTGGCTTTTGGCTGTAGACTGTAACCTGTTAAGGTACTGGCTTAGGAATGACAAGCAATGCCAAAAGCAGTCCCAAGCCTTTTCATGTAGCCCGGTCACCATGCTTCTTTTTGCTTGTCTTTTCAATCATGGTCTCCACCACCATAGAGGTTTCCTCATACCCTTTCACTCGGAGATCAGGGGAAAGCTTCTCCACTGACTCCACTACTTCCACCTTCTCATAGCTCATGGAATCTGGAGATATGCTGGAGCTTGTGGTCAAGGGTGGAGGTACTTGTTGGCCACTTTTTCCTTTTTTGCTTTTATACTTGCCTTGCTGTGGAGTTGGACTACTTCCTGAACCATTACCGTTTTCCTTCCCACTTGAACCATCATCTTTCTTTCCAGTGTGGTTGTCCTCTGGGGGACTGGGAGGAATTACTGGCAAAAAGGGGGGAGCAGGGGAGGGACTAGGTGGAGGAGAAGGAGTTTTAGGCTCACAGGGCTCAAATGGAGGGATGTCGTCGTCACAAATGGTGACGAAGATGTGGCCAGCAGAGGGTGTTGTACTGTAGAAGCAGGGGTCCAGGTAGCTGGATTCGCCTGTCACCAGGACATAGCGGCCTTTTGTGTAGAAATCAGTGATGGGCTCAGGCTGTCTGTGCCTCCGCATGTGGTTGCGGACGATGTTGCAAAGCGTGTCAAAAGCCTTGCTGATTTGGGCACCATCAGGGACATCGTTACGAGGTTCAGCCTTTGGTAGAGTAGCTTGCTTGAGCTCTTCAACCTCAGTAGGGTCAACAGCTTCTTTCTCTTTTTCTTCTTGCACATCCTCCGTCACATCATTAGAAGGGAGCTCCTTCTTTTTAATCAACTTTTTCTGACGGGGCTTGACGCTGGCGATGTCCTGGAAGGCTTGAGTAATATCTGAAAATGAGGGTTAATCAGAATCATTGTCACTTATAAGGAATTTATCGTAGTAGTTGCTGACATTGACACACATTGGGGGAAAAAAAGACTAAAGTAATAAAAAGTTGTGCAAGGAACTATAACTAGGGGAATAAGAATGCTCTGCTCATAAGCAAACATTCCCCCGAGGCACAGAGCACAATATGAGGGAAAAGTAGATTTGATTCATTTCACTGACACCATGCTTGCGAGTATTGATTAACAGACACACAAATTTGAATACAAATCCCAGTTACCATGTGTGCCAAATAAAAAAAAAGACCTTTCAATGATTTATCCGCACTCCAATAGCACATTATATCTACCACCATGCTCCCATTTCACTCATCTGCTTTATAGCAGCACTCATTTACTGAGCATCGGTGCAGTTTACAATGAAGGCCTTAATTATTTAACGATAGGCAAGCTAATTGCTGTGGCCAAAATCAAGATAATAATCAGCATGCGATCACCAGAGCAGCCCTACACATGCAAACACAAAGACTAATCACACCTAAACCCATTTTCTCCACTTAAAACACACAATTGGTTTAAATGAATCACCCGAGTGTTGTTTTAAGCACACAGCAATTAGTCAAACGATTCAAACTCACACAATGTTATGCCAGAGGAGTTTGTTGGAAAGGTCAGCATCATGCATTATTGCTAGCAGATCCTGTGCACTGATCCATCTTCCTAACCAAAGCACCTTAGACAGACCGAAATGGAAAGCAAGAGTGTGTGAATCAACCAATCGATAGTCTGGGATGTCAGGAAGAGGGGGGGGAAAGTAGTGATAGAACCCAGGGCCCCAATACAGGAAGGAGCTCTAAGATGCCCAGATCACATGAAATGCTTGCTTTTAGGACTTCAACTTATTAATAGAGGAATATTGTCCAAATAAATATATTGACTGGAATTTCCATCTGTAAAAATAAAAGGAGGATCTTTAGAGATTCAGCTCTCCTCTTATCGACAAATGGTATAGTCTGTCTCGGTACACAGATCCAGTGCAAACATGTCTTTCCCGAAGAGAGACCTGAAGTAGATAACGACTTTCCTTTCAACATCATTTACAGTGTCGTTAATGCATCTGTGTTTACCCCAAACTGCGTCATATATTCTAAATACAATATGCATATATTTCGTAAGATTTGTGAAATTTACAATTGCAGCAAAGCCAGTGTTTTATTTTTTCATTGCTGCCTATTTCCCATAAATATACTCCAATTTATTTATTTATTTATTCATTCATTCATTGATTTATTTATTTATTTAGATAATATTGAAGTACCTTACTCACAGCAGAGTGCATTTACTGTAAAAACAATTCCAGTACCATAATTATATTTACAATACATTTGGCTGAAGCTTTTATCCAAAGAAACAGTACAACTGAGTAATGATACTTAGCAGCTGAAGGTTAAGGGTCTTGCTTTATGCAAGGTTTAGTGTTTTCAAAAGGTTCCAGTCAATACAACAAATCCTTAACCACCACAGCCGTCCAACGTCTTCCAATAATTCAACCACCTCTTAACAAAATTGATATATTTTGCTGGTATACAATCCTCCTTTTAAGGGGGATTGTATTTGATTAATATAATAGGCAATGTGGGCAGTGGTGGCCAGGTGTTAGGGTGCTTATCCAGAGTGACCTACATTTTGATACAACTGAGCGATTCAGAGCTTAGGGCCTTGCTCAAGGGCCCAACAGAACCTTACCAAAGGAACCTTAGTGGTACTGAGTTTTGAACCCATGACCTGCATATCAGTAAGCCAGAGCCTTAACTACTGAGCCACGACTGCCCTTACCCGCTTTTACAACATTGGCTACCCACAATGCATCATATCTTCTGGTATTTCACCGTAAACCAAGGCTCAAATTGCTCTTTTATATACAGAACGAAATTAGAAAATTACAAAACACTATACTCAAAATTTGGAGATCCTATGATGCAGTGATATCCGGCAAAACACCCCATAATTCATTTCAAATCGGTTGCCCTAATGGTTATAAAATCTGCAGCACATGAAATTTAGCATTCTTAAATTAATATATATTAAAGGTACAGGGTGTAACATTTTAGCAGGCACAGTGGCGCAGTGGTTAGCACGTCCGCCTCACAGCAAGAAGGTCCCAGGTTGGATTCCCAGTTCTGGTGTTTCTGTGTGGAGTTTGAATGTTTTCCTCATGCTTGTGTGGTTTTTCTCCGGGTACTCCGGTTTCCTCCCACAGTCCAAAAACATGCACAGTGGACTAACTGGCTGTTTCAAATCGCCCCTAGGTCTGAGTGTGAGTGCGAATGGTTGAATGTGTGTTGCCCTGCAATGGTCTGGCAAGCTGTTCAGGGTGTACCCCGCCGTGACCCTAGGATCAAGGGGCTTAGAAAATTAATGACTGAATGAATGTGTAACTTTTTGGAGGATCTTTTAGCAGAAATAAAGTATATCATCAATAAAAAAGTCAGTCTTTGTTGAGTTAGAATAAGCTATTTATATGTTCGAGGCCATCTTGCACAGCCATGTTTCTATATTAGCCCAGAACCAGACTTTATAGGGACTTTATAGGGGAGGGGTCGTTAATGAGATTTCAGCTGATTGCAATCTGGAACCTCACCACAAGATACTGCTAGATACCACTAAATCTCACTCACTGTACCTTTAATATTATATGATATGATATAGAATTGCCAAAATGTTAAACTCATCACGTTTATTAGCTTTATCTTTGAAACCTTAAATGACTGAATGAACATAATAATTATTATACACAGGGCAAGTTTCCAACCAAATGTTGTTTGATAATTCACCCAGTTGAATAAAACCTAGCCTAATCTGTACCTCTTTGCCAAATTAAGGCACAACCATATACATTTGCATAAATGTAAAATTTTCTATTTCATGATGCCATTTTCTATGTTCCAGGTTAATAAGATTAAAAATAGCTCAAATGGACTTACACACACAGATCGCTACACCCCCACCCCCCAACCCCCTACCCCAAACATCACCCTCCTCTTCTGTCACCTTTCCCTCGGCTGGTCACGGTGAGGCTGCGAGTGTGAGATCTGTAATTGGCAGTGAGCAGACTAATGGGGCTTCCAATTATAGCTGAATTCAATCTGTGAAATAGAGTGAGACAAGTATGATAATAACAAAGCAGGGCATCATGGATACCTATTTCAAAATGTGCTTTAGTGTGAAACAATGCAACCATCAATATATAAAAAACTAAGCTGTATAATTAACACTTCATTAAAAAAGTATAGTGTACATATAGGTTATACACACCCAGTGATGTAATAAACACATTCAAATAAATAGAAAAAAAAAATAATCATGATTTCATATTTGAGACTGAATTTGACATAGACCTGAGTTCTTAATATTAAGAAACAACAGTTCCATTGGGTTCCTGAGGCTGTACTGCCTCCCTGTGGCTACATCTCATAACCCAGTATCATGGAAAGATATTTTGCAAAGTATGCAGTAATATAATAGCTATCCACAATCATATAACCTGCTGTCTTCGTTCTCAATGATCCTCTTGTATCTCTCCAGCTCGTTCTCCAGTGAGGTCTGATACACGGCCAGCTGTCTGCACTCATTGGTGTATTTATCCAGCAAGCGCTCAGCCTCTTCAATCCCCTTTCTGAGGGACTCGATTTGCTCATTATACAATTGGATCTCTTCATCATAGCTCTCCTGTGTGATTTTGATGGCCTGTTCCAATGCTGAGATCTGGGAGATGGAAAGATGTGAGAGATATGATGCTGATACATCCTGCCACCAAATATCCAAATGAAGGGTACAGGGTGAAAAGGTTTATGTACTGGAATGTTACCCAACCCAAAGATATTCAGTGACATTAGTCTTAATTTTATATTTGATGATTCTGAACCATTTTTGAATGAGCAGCTTTAAATGAGATGGGTTTTTTTTTTGGACTTTGGGAGTTGAATACAAAAATAAATTGTTGACATTCTACTGCCACCTTGTGGTTCGGGTGGACTGTCTACAGTCAAGAGAGTTTTACATTGCCATGGACTGAGAGGATGCTGTCCAAGTAAGAAGCCCCAGTACCAAAATCTACATCATTAAGCTTGACTAAAATTGGACAAAGCAAAAGCCTTTTGGAGGAAAATCTGGATACAAGGACCAGACTTATGTGGAAGTCACATTTATTGTGAGAGTTATTGCAAACAACACACAATAATGACCCCCAAATACACATCAAACCTGGTTGGAATTGAAGTGTTCGAAGGACCTTCCCAAAGTCCTGACTTCAATCCTACTCTACATATATGGGCTGGGCCTAAAATTTAAGTCTGTGCCTGGAAACAAATTTACCTGAACTCTTTCAAGAGAGGTGGTGAAATATCTACACCAAATAACTAGAATCTTGCTTATAAAGAAGCCTGTTGATGGCTACCAAAAGTGCCTGCTCATGCTGAAACTTGCTAATGAATATTCAACCAAATATTTGGTGGGTTGCATGGTTTCATTTCACCCTGTACATATGGAAAGTTTGACACAATTAGATTTCACAAAAGCTGAAATATCGTTGAAACTGACCCTCGTCCCCCAAAAGAAGATTCAGAGAAACCATTGAAAGCCTAGTAATGCCATGAAAGTCATGTACAGGCGGAGAGAACGTAAACGTTCGACTGCAACTGCATGTATGTATGAATAGCACATAGTATATTGATCCCAGAGTTGCATGGTGGCATAGTGGTTAGCATGTCCACCTCACGGCAAGAAGGTCCTGGGTACGAGTTCTGGGCCCAGCGAGGGCATTTCTATGAGTTTGCATGTTCTCCTCGTCCCTGTGTGGGTTTCATCTGGGTATGCTTGTTTCCTCCTACAGTCCAGAAACATGCACATTAGGCTTATTGGCTGTTCCAAATTACCCCTAGATGTGAGTATGAGTGTCAGTGGTTGTCTTTGCAATAGACTGGCAAGTTGTTCAAGATGTACTTTGCCCAGAGTCAGCTGAGATTGAGGCTTCAACCTTCCTGTTACCCTAGCAGGTTTAAGCAGTTTGCCAAATGAATGAAATTATTAGAAGAGTGAATAAATATTGATGCCAAGTTAGCCTTTAAAGCAATTATTTTTGGTAACTGCATTATCCTAGAAGAAATTACAGCGGCTTGTATCTATCACACTGGACCAAGGTTGGAATTACACCCTGGATAGGATGCCAGTTCATTAAAAGGCAGTATGCATACACACTTGCATCGAGTGGCAACTTGGCTGCAGAAGAGTGATAAAAGCCACATGGGCATGGGAGATTTAACACATACAGAAACTCCGCCCAGATAATAACGAGTTCAGAATTAACCTCAGGACGTTGGAGCTGCGGATTAACAGTGACACCTTGTACAACGCCGCACCACCCACTGATCTGCCTACAGTCCGTAAATGAAAGAAAGTGATGTCTTGACCTCTAAACTCGCAGGACTGGTTGACATGTCAAGTGTTTGATTTCTCTCTTGTTTGCTAACATACATTATACACACAATTATTTGACCTATAGTGGAAAAAAAATAATATGTTTAATATAAATAATAGTCAGAGACATTTAAATTGGACATATGTGTGATAAACGCAGAGCAACATGACCAATGAGACTGACCCGCTTCGCCATCTCTATGGTGACCTACCTCGGTTTGCAGCTTGTGCTTTTGCGCTTGGAGCTGACAGAGCGCACTCTTATACTCCTCTAACTGCTTGTTCAAAGCAGGAACTCTCCTCTGACTTATCAGCTTCTCCTGCTCCTTTGAGAGACACAGAGTGAAAGAACAGGCAAAAAAAAAAAAAAAAAGAACCACTTAATTAGGGACACTTGCACACCTGCATATTCATGCAATCATGTGGTCAAAAAGCAAATTATGTGATTATCTATTTGAGCTGACAGGAAGCTTAGAGTCAATGAAATAACTGCCTTTTAATAATAGGACAAGCAGGACGTCATCTCAGAATGCACAAAACTCCATGCACAAAAGCTGCAGCAGCAGAAGGCCAAATGCTTTGTTGGACCACCTTTAGCCTTGACTGCAGCATGTAATCACTATTGCTGTCACCTTGGTACTGTTGTGAAAAACTTAAGCAATATCTCCCCATCCAGTCTTGGGTTCTTCATTCACTGACATCTTGAATTAATGACAAGAAAATCAAACCAAGGGCGGCAATGTAAAGTAGTGGTTAACACATCTGCCTCACAGTAAGAAGGCCCTGGCTTCTCGGCGAGGGTGATTCTGTGTGGAGGTGGCATGTTCGTTTTTTGCTTGTGTGGGTTTCCTCCAGGTACTATGGTTTCCTCCCACAGTCCAAAGACATGCACATTTGGCTAAGTAGGTGTTTCAAATTGCCCCTAGGTGTGAGTGCAGCCCCTTAATGAATTGGTGGACTTTTTAGGGTGTACTGTGCCTTCAAAGTCATCATCTGACATCATTTTTTGTCAAATAATGTTGCTGTGCCTTGACCTGACCAACTGAAACAACAACATAATGGTGATTCACACTGTAACCCAGGCTAAAGGTGGTTCAGCAAATTTTGTGTGTGACTTCTTTTTGACCAGACAGTGAATACATCAAATTAAATGAATCACAGTAATACACAACCTTGCTAAAGGTCTATTTAATATCTCTCTCTCATGCACTCTCTCTGACTCGTGCTCTCTCTCTCTCTCTCTCTCTCTCTCTCTCTCTCTCCCTCTCTCTCTCTCTCACACACACACTCTCTCTCTCTCTCTCTCTCTCTCTCTCTCTCTCACTCACACACTCTCTCTCTCACACACACTCTCTCTTGAACATGCACTCTCTCTCTCTTGCACTCTTTTTCTCTCTTTCA
>JAQMYF010000027.1:7123709-7137622 GCA_030014195.1 Neosilurus mollespiculum
CTCTCTCTCTCTCTCTCTCTCTCTCTCTCTCTCTCTCTACCCCCGTCTCTCTCCCTTCCTCCCGCTTGCTCTCCCTCTCTCTCTCTCTCTCTCTTTCATACATACACACACACACACACACACACACACACACACTCTCTCTCTCTCTCTCTCTCTCTCTTTCTCCCAGTCAGTGACAAGCTCCACTCTCTCTTCTCCCCTTGAGGCACTTTCACACCACAATGTCACCTTACCTCTGAGATCCCCAGCGACACACTGGGCATCAAAACAACAGTCTGGTTGATCTGGTGAAGGATGTTCAAGTACGTCTGTATCTCGGCAAGGTTCTATGGAGGACAAATGATGGGAAGAATAGGTTTTTTTAAAGGATGGTGAGAAGTCAGTGAGAGACTGCTACTCTGAAGTGTGGAGTCAATAGAACATTCCAGGTCATAGGAAATGAGTCATCACTGTGTCAGCAATCGCAAAACACGATCTGCTTCCAAATGTTTCACTTATTACATTTTCACATAAAGTTTACTGATGGAAGTGTCACTATTCATCTTTAAAATTCAGTAGTTTGATGTGGCTGCTTTCTTGGGATTTTAAAATCCATTTGTGCATTTAGGACAGTTTGAAGGTGTAGTGAAGGTTTCGAGTATTCAGATAATTTATTCATATCAAAGCTTTTAATTACAGTTGTGGTAATTACACATAATTACTCGATATGCAGCTATGGATCTGCTTGGATGGTTATGCTATTATTAGCTTATTAGAAGTTATTCATCAGTTTGTTTTTTTTAAATCGCTTTTATCACTTGCCACACAGAAAGAGTGGGACAGCACACTTCTCAGCGACCATCCTCACATCTGCAGAAACAATGCCATTACTGGAACCCTTACTTGACCTGACACTTTTTACAATAGGACATGATTGGAGAATAAATGCATTGGTAACATGGAAGGATTCATTATCACTGTGCGTTGGTGAAAGTTTAATTAGAAGGCATTTCAGAGATTGTAATATGTATCATGGGCTTAGATTGTTTAGTACAGCAGGAAGTTGGTCAAGCATGACTTGCATTTTAGTTTCCTGTTGATTCTCCTTAAATTATTATCAAAGTTTGTGCATTTGGTTGTTAGCAGGATTACGCTATGTGCGATTAAGTTGTTAGCAACCAGCGCTATGTGGGGTTAAGTTGTTAGCAACCAATTGTGGACTACAGGAGACTGCAGGGTGGAGGCCACACCCCTATCCACATCGAGGGGACACAAGTGGAGAAAGTCAGTTGCTTCAGGTTCCTGGCGATCAACATCAGTGAGGATGTGAGCTGGTCACATCACATGGGTGTGATCATGAAAGCAGCGAGACCGCAGCACTTCTTTCTTCGGCGGCTGAGGAGGTTTGGCATGGACTTCAGAATACTTACCAACTTCTACCGTAGTAGCACCATCGAGAGTATTCTGTCTGGCTGCATCACCACCTGGTACGGCAGTTGTAATGCTCTGGACCGCAAAGCTCTACAGAGGGTAGTCAGAACAGCACAACGCATCACCAGGACTGAACTGCTAGCCATCCAGGACCTCTACACACAGCGCTGCAGGAAGAAGGCCCAGCAGATCGTCTCCGATCCCAGCCACCCCAACCACACATTCTTCACGCTCCTGCCGTCGATCAGACAGTACAGGAGCATCAGGACTCGCACCAGCAGATTCAGGGACAGTTTCAACCCACAAGCCATCAGGCTACTGAACTGCTGAAATACCAGACAATCTGCACACAACATTTTGCACACTCATTGTACAGACTGTACATGCACACTACTACCTCTGCACTACAGCCACTTCAATATTTCTTTTTAGCTCTCACCACATAGTGGGGCGGGAGTTATTGGAACGGGGGGCGTCCGTCCGTCTGTCACACTTTGGTTTCTGGACGATAACTTGAGAATGCTTGCTCGGATTTTGATAAAATTTGGTATGAGGGATTATCTTGCAGGTACCTCGCCTGGGATTGGTGCACACCAAAACCCTGCATAATTGATGATCCAGCTGGACTTAAATTGTTTAACACAACAGTTTTGATTTTGGTTTAAGGAAGACATAGATCAACTTTAAAATATACATTCCTGGGTGGCAGGAGCTTTGGACCCCTGTGGTCTATTTTTAGTATTCTGTATTTATCCTACTGTATATATTTCAACTTCTTTTAGCTTATATTATTATTTCGTTATTTATATAGTTTTTATTTTTTACTTTATATTTTATTTAAATGTTTCTTCATGTGCAATATTTGTTTCTCGGCTCAAATTCTAGATTCAGTGTTTTTTTTTTTGAAGGATTCTTTAACATTCTGAGATTTTTGATCTTTTGAAGGGAGATTGCTGGGCTTGGCAGATGTTTGCATACTCTAAGTGTTCTTGTTAACCATGTAGTAGTATGAAGTGCTAATAAAAAAGTATATTTGTCAGGAGTTGGGTTGTATACTAATGAATATTCATGTATTGGATGTATCCATGCTGCTGTTTATTTTACTGTGTTAACAAATGGATCATTCATGACAGCTGATCCAGGGTCAGATTTCTCATTCGTGTTGCACTGCACTGGACATCGCGTTACCGATCAAAATCAGAATCAGCAGTAGATGGAAATCACTGGGCTGTTTTTGAAATAGTAGCCACTCACAGTGTGTTGACATACTGAAGATGACTGATTTCACCAGTCGAGCCGGTGACCTTGAATTCCTGCTGCGAAAAACTTCTGAGATGAATTTGGCAAGCAAGGCATACACCCTTGTTACCTTTTTATGCCTCTCCTTTGTGGCGTTTATGTCATCCTGCAGGAACTGTGACTCAATCTGATACTCCAGGTTACTCAGAAGTGTGACATCGGCCTCCTATAGATTTGATGAAAGACTCGATGAGAAATCAGACAACCTCCTTGAAAGTACAATTTCTCAAGAAGACAAACTGTTCATCTAGGATTGGAGAGGTGTGTGTGAGACTGGTGCACCTTTGCTCTATTTGTGTGAATAAATTATGTAAACCTCCACCCCCCCCAGTTACCCTTGACATTTGGCATTTAGAAGATGAGAAAATTAAGCAGATTTCTATTATGAGTGGGTTCTCACTAATTCTGATTCCTGTTAGTCATGCCTTTTTTTCATTTCATGGTTAAATGTATTGTAGATAAGCCCAAATAGCCATAAGAATGATCCATATTTGGAGAGGTTTATATGGAACATCAAATAAAATTATTCTGACATTCTTGTACCTTATTGAGCTGCTCCAGAGTCCCTCGTAGTTGGTCTTGGTACTCACATTCATTTCTGTATCTGTGGGCAAGCCAAGTAATTTAAAACCCTGCTTTTAGCCTACCTCATGATGAATTTCTATATATAAGATTGAAGTAAAACACATTTATAAAAATATGTAAAAAAAAATATAAGTGTCATAAAATTTGTTTTTGCTAATATCGTTTTATTATGCATGGCTCAATGACTCAAAATCTCCGGGGCAGCCGTAGCCTAATGGTTAGAGAAGCAGCTTTGGGACCGAAAGGTCGCTGGTTTGATTACTGAACCAGCAGGAAAAATGTGTGGCAGCGGCAGAAGTGAGCTCCACCTTCATGGCTGAAGTGCCCTTGAGCATGGCACCTAACCCCCAACTACTCTCCGGGCACCCCAAGTGTGAGTGCTCACTGTTTACGTGTGTGTGTGTGTGTGTGCTCACTGTTTACGTGTGTATGTGTGTGTGTGTGTGTGTGCTCACTTGGATGGGTTAAATGCAGAGGCAATAATTTCCCTTGTGGGATTAATACAGTATAGCAAAATCAAAAGAAAAAAATTGTTCTATTTTGTGTTTTGTGTGTGAATGAAATGGAAATCAATTACAATTCATTATATTTAAAATAATTGGTTATTTCAAATTTGGTGGAACTATTCCAGAGACACTAGCAACCATAACTAAGGTATTATTGTCTTCCCAACAAATCAGGTTTGGAGAACAATGTATATACTGCAAAATGAGGAGGTTATATATGTGGGTCATTTTTGCTACACTGGCATAATTTTTTGATGACATGTCCTATATGTATTAAGACAGCAATCTAATAACAGATTAAAAAATACAATAATACCTATTTAAATCTTATAAAGTCGAAGTAAATGACTTGCACATCTATTACTAAGTGTTGAAAGTCTTATATCTAACCTTTCTCGAAATTCTTCCAGCATGCGCTCAGCATCCTTGAGTTCTCTCTCCAGCTTGGCGCGTTCAGCTTGAAGTTCTCGGACACGCTCTTTGTTGGTGCCGATCTGCTCGTTGAAGACCTCTTCTATCCCAGCCGTCTCTTCCATGTGCTGCAGCGTTTCCAGCTGCTTACGGAAAACAGCATTGCGCTGCTCCAGCACACGGGCCCTGTTGATGTAACGGGCAAAGCGACTGTTCAGCTCCTGCAGGCTCTCCAAGCTGGGCTCCATGCTAGAACTGGAGAAAGAGGCTTCAGGCCCCGCTTCGCCTAGATCCTCAAATACATCTGCGTGTTCATATTTTTCCTTGCGCACTTCGCGTGAGTACCAGGTCTTGAACATGCTTGGTGGTCTCTTCCCTCCAGTCTTCCAGTGATCCCAGTGTTTTAGTTAATGATGACTGTGCTGCTTACCCTCTGACCGCTCACACCGTACTGGACATTCTGCGAAATAGCAACAGGAACTGTATTCAAGCTTAGGTTGTCACGCCATGTAACGTTTAGAGGCTTCCAGTTGGATCCTGGTGCCTCTGTAGCAGCAGCCTCAAAGGCACTTGCATTGTTGACTATGCAAAAGCAGCAGGAATGCGAGGACAGACTTTGCTGCGTCAAGCAAACCATTGTGACATCTGCCTTGTTTTCCATTCAGCTCTTCCACATCAATTACACACGTTCATACAAATAAGCCTATCAGTGCAAACAGAAACGGCCGGAATGCTCTAGAAAAATCTCCAGGTGGCACCTGACTCTTGTGTGATGGGCAGAATGCTTGTTTTCTCAGACTGAAAAAATTTATGTTTGCTGAAATAATTGCTGATTTATTGACAGACAAGTCCCATATGGCTCCATTGTTGTCTTCATACTTTAGGTAATAACATGGTTCCCCGTACAAGCAGGGAACAGTAAGGGTACAGACATCTTATACATAAAAAACAATCACTTTGTTCCCTCTGTAACACACTACACACTCACTGCACACTCACTAAAGGTCATGCAGTCTAAGTATATCAAAAATAAGTGTGAGCTTGTGAAATGATGGTAATACACTCCTGCTCTGGCCCTTGTAAGAAAAGTGCCGGCCCTATTTACCCAGATGGACCTGAAGCCTCTGGCTGTGCTCAGGTGAGAGCTAGCGCATGAGTGATTAATCAGCCAAGAGCAGTGAGTGTACGGCTACTCTCTGTCATCACATATCATCATCAGGCCACTGCATACCTCGAATGCCTCATTTAAAACCAGCAGCCGACATGCTTGTCCTTTGCTGGAAGGGGACTGTGCTCTTTGTGCTCTTTCAGACCGAATGCAGTTACCACTGTCTGTAGAGGAACAAGGCATCAATGCAGGACATGTACACGTTCTACTCTTCATAGAGACTGAAGGATGTTTTTTGGGGTTTTATTTTTGTATGAGACTTTCTTTTTCTAATTTAACAATGGTGTGATGTTGTTGGGAATTGTTTTGGCACTGATTGAATAAAGAACATGAGAGCTTACCAGAGGTCATTTGTTTTAGACCTGGAAAAGCCCGGCAAAGTCACGAGTGCTTGCATTATCAACATGACCTTGTATTCTGCATGCACAGATATTTCCATTTACAGTTCAGTAGTGTCTACTTCTGCATTTCATCATTTTCACACATGCAATCATAAAAACAGCTTGCATATTGACCTATAATAGAAAACTGCAACCTAAATAACCTGATTCTTTTACCCTCATATTCCTCTCTCTCTCTCTCTCTCTCTCTCTCTCTTTGTGCATGAGCCTACTGAAGAACTACTTGCCCCCCTTGCCCTTTCATTTCTTGCCCTCATTATAATTCATGAAGCTCCAGACTAAAAATAGTCACTTAAACCCGAAGCACAATATAATGTCTTCAAAATAAGATTTTTATTTATTTATTTATTTTTTTTGTGACAGAGGCAGAAAATAATATTATTTTACATTGCCACATTACAGCCCGTGTAAATGGCACACTGGATAATGCTACACGTGACTAGCATTATAACACCATGAAACTAATACACTCGGTGTTCCCAGCATTTTGTTTGTTTGTTTATTAGTGAGTGAGAGAGAGAGTGAGTGAATTACTTAACTCGTCAGTACGTTAATTTGATTGTGAGTTTGATATTAATATTGAGTGACTGAGTGAGTGACATTTCCATTTGAAGATGTGTTCTTTAAATATATCTAAATTATGTGACCATGGAGAAAAGACATTACACTGAGGATCATCTGTACACTTGCACATTAATAAAGTTATTAGAATCTATTCCGCCTTGCGATGGCCTAGCGAGCTGTCCAGGGTGTACCCCGCCCTCGCCCAGAGTCGGCTGACTCCCCATGGTCCAGCCTCCATCTGACCCTAATTAGGATTAAATCGCTTAGAAAATGAATTAATGATGAATAGATCTATTCTTGTCAGTTAAACCTAGAAATCTGTCTCTGGGGTGGCTAAAAATTCACTGAAAATGAACTACTGAAATTTGGAAGAGCACCACATGGTCTTCTTCTTCTCCATCGGCATAGTTTCCATGAGTCTGAATATGCTGTAACCTCAGATTCCCATTCGTAGTTGACACAAGCAGCCCATCAACCTCATTTTATAATGGTTTTCTGTTCTCTACGGTTGTATATAGATTGGTTATTTGGGTTATGGAGGCCATTCTCTTCTGTGTCCCTCATTAGCCAAGTGTATGAAACCCACAGGAGATTTTTTATTTTATTTTATTATTTTGATATACTGTATTAATCCCATAAGGGAAATTATTGCCTCTGCATTTATCCCATCCAAAGTGAGCAAACACACACGTAAACAGTGAGCGCACACACAGTCGGAGCAGTGGGCTACCACACACATTGGGGGCGACTGGAGAGCAGGTGGGGGTTAGGTGCCTTGCTCAAGGGCACTTCAACCATGAAGGTGGAGGCAGGGAAGGTGCAGCTCACTCCCCCAATGCCACAAAAATTTTCCTGCTGGTTCGGTAATCGATCCAGCGTCCTTTCGTCCCCAAAGCCGCTTCTCTAACCATTAGGCTACGGCTGCCCCATCAGCTGTTACATAGTTCCTACTGGACAGAGTCTGTCATTTCATACACATTTCCATTACTAATCACTGTTTACTCTTCTATTTATCAAAAATCTGTATGTATAATGCACTTTTTGGCAGTCACACATATTAATTGAGAAGGAACAAACTAAAAATTAAAGATTGTTACATGCTCTACATATTTAGATGATAAACTAAACATCATACTCAAATTGCATTCAGTCTTATCTTAATCTTGTCGGAGGAATGTTTTCATTTGTCAATTTCTGTTAGTGGACCTGCAATAGACCGGCGAGCTGTTCAGGGTGTAACCCGCCTTCACCCAGAGTCAGCTGGGATAGGCTCCACCCTTCCCTGCAACACTAGTAAGATAAAACACTTTGGTAAATAAATGAATGAATGAAATGTGGACCAGGATTATTCCCTCTTTAAATGCCATGATTTTCAGCATTGATGCAAACATCACAATTCTTTTTTATTGTATCTGCTTACAGCTGGGACAAGCATGCATGCCAAGATTGAAGAGACTGTGAGTTGTTATAGCTTATAACGTGAATCAGGCCAGGTAGGACCCGATATATATACATGTAATAACTTTAAACAGCAGGCGAGATGTCCTAAGATAAAAACCACTTCAGGATTTTCCATTTTTCATATATTTTGTAAAACTCTCTCAGTGATAAATAATATTGTGTTGCTTTAACCATATTGTTCTCACTTGAATAAACATAGTCATCATGCATTAGACAAAAACAGCATGCAATCGCTGTCTCCACTTCAAGCAACCAATAATTAATGATAAAGTGTGTGTGGGTAAATCACAGTGCAGGGGACAGGATTCAGAAAATATAGGTGGGAAAATAAAAGCACTGCTCCACTATGCAACATCATGCCTCTCTCAAGCATTATGATTCATTCAGCTGAAGGTTATATAAAAAAATTATGAACATCCCTAATAAATGCATGTAGCAGTGATAGAAAAGAAAGAAGTATGTAAATCTGTACATTAAATGACTAATAGAAAATGTTTTAAGGTGATTGGTGGTATTATCTGAGATGGATCCGGTGCCACTAAGCCCACACTTCAGCTAATCATGAGCTGAACGTCTGTGTTCCCAGACCAAGAAGCATTGTGCACCATTTTCCCCATCCCCGATCTCTACCTTCCCCATCACAGGATCAAAAGGAGCTACTGCAGTTAAGCCTGATTGCCCTCATGGAGGAGGTGGGGTAGGTCGCTGCACTCTCATAGCCCTTCTACAATTATAAATTAAAAAATAATAAATATAATTAAAATACTTTTGCAGGCAGGCTCACACTTATGCCTAGGGTAAATTTGGAATAGCCAGTTAGACTAATGTGCATGTCTTTGGACTGTTGGGGGAAACTGAATTACACAGAGGAAACCCACGCAAGCATGGGGAGAACATGCCAATTCCTATAAATATATATATTTTTATTATTATAATCAGTCTGCCAAAGTGCACTGCACATGATTTTCATTCCACAACATTACAAACTGAAATGTGAAGTCGACTGATGTTCACTTAGATAAGTGATGTCCAATCTTATCCGCAAATGGTTGGTGTGGGTCAGGTTTTCCCAGGCCAGCTGAGAGACATAGTCCCACCATTGTGTTCTGTATTGACCCTAAGTGTTTCATTAAAAATACAACCTAATCCTCTGCACTTCATTAAATGCACATTCATATCACTGAGTATACTCATCTGTCTTACTATTTTATACAGTAATCATAAGAGATTCAAAGTCTGTAGATTTTCCCCATTTTATCAAATCAAGACATGCAAAACTGCCAGGTTCAGTACGGTACTGAAGGGATGAACACGATTCATCCAAAACATGTTCCTTCAACTAGTGTTTTGATAATGGAGGTAGAGAGTGCTTTCTAGCATGTCATGTCACACCAAAATCTCTCATAGGTGTTTAATTTCCTTGAGAGCTGGTGAGTGTGAAGGTCATAGTATATGATTTGCATCATTTGCTTCATACCCCTCAAAACATTCACTGAGCCTATTCATGTCCTGCACATGCATGGGGTATTACCATTCGGGAAAAGGATAGGATTCAGATCAGTATGATCAGTCAGAAGAATGTGCCACACACTTGTTTCCCAGTCCAGTTTAGTACAATCAGAGAAAAATCTAAAATTACAGTGTTGATATTTAGGCTAAACTGGACCCAACTAACTAAACTGAGATATTTTACTCACATTTGCAAAATCTTCAGTTAAATAATGTTATATAATGCTCTGTATAAAGTGTATACTTAAATTAAAGCCTATGCATTGCTTGTGTGGGTTTCCTCCGGATACTCAGGTTTCCTCCCACAGTCCAAAGGCATGCACATTAGGCTAACTTATTCATTCATTTTCCTAGCCACTTAATCCTAATTACAGTCATGGGGAGGCTGACGCCCATCTCAGCCGACTCTAGGCGGGGGCGGGGTACACCCTGTACAGCTCGCCAGGCCATTGCTGGGCCAAAACACACACAACTATTCACACTCACTCTCACACCTTGGGGCGATTTGGAACTGCCAGTCATCCTACTGTGCATGTTTTTGGACTGTGGGAGGAAACTGGAGTACCCGGAGGAAACCCACGCAAGCACGAGGAAAACATGCAAACTCCACACAGAAATGTCCCGAGCCTGGGAATCGAACCCAGGATTTCTTGCTGCGCGATTAATCTAACTGACTGTTCCAAATTGCCCCCAGGCAGGAGTGTGTGTTAGCCATGCGATAGACTGGCGAGCTGTTGGAATTAACATTTATTATAGCCCTACCCCACCCCTAGACTATATTTGGCTGTTCCTTAACAGTAAATAGCGCAATTAATGATTATATCAAGGGGAAATCCTCAGCAAGACAAACATGTTTCATTTCCTATGTAATTTATTTTAAAATACAATACGCACACAAACATACACACACGCACACACGCACAGAGAGAGAGAGAGAGAGAGAGAGAGAGCGCTTCAGCCTCACCCGCATCTTCCCTCCTTTACGCACATCCTACAAGCGCGAGAGAGCGCGCGCACACACACACACACACACACACACACGCACACGCACCCCGACTTCGTATTTTCTTCAACACAGGAGCAGAGATGGGAAATGTTCCGGAATTCTTAGATCAAGGTGAGAATGACGGCACTAGATCATTTATAATATTAATTTCATTTAACACTGTGGATAATGTTTAATAACCTTCAATAGTAATAACGCCTCTATTTCTAATGACTGTCTAATGATTATTATTACTATTATTACTATTATTTTTTTTATTATTATTATTACTATTATAATTATTGTTGTTGTTATTAATATTATTATTATTATTATTATTATTATTATTATTATTACTATTATTCTTGTTATCATTATTATTACTATTATTATTTGTATTATTATTTTTTTTATTAATATTGTTATTATTATTATTTTAATCCGCATTTTTTTTTTGGTCAGAATTGCCAGAAATTATAATCTAGTGTATATGAAGAGTTTCATTTTATCCAGTTTGTAACACTGGGCTCAGGAGGATGAAGAGTTCACCCACAGGTATTAAATTCGACTTCTAAGAATCATGTGTTTTAAAGAGTTTTCCTGATTTTTTTTCCCTTTTTTATGTGAATTAATAATTGACAAAACATCATTATAAAAAGTGTCCTTATGTGATGATGACTGCATGTGAAAATCCTGCAGGGTTCTGAAGTTCATATACAGTATTAGTTCTTTAATCCATTCGACCTAAAATGAAGTTAAGACTGATTTGATTTATTACTTCTTCTACCACTCTTCCGGGTTCATCATAGTCCTTGAAGTCTAACCTGAACTGGCAGCTTGAACTAAATGTCTTGCTGAACATAATGATATGAAATTGCAAATGCTTGCTTTCACCTTTGTGCTCCTCTGTCATCTCACTGCACACAACAGAATATAGCTTCACATTTAACACAGTAGCACAGCTCCAGCCAAGGTCAGAAATCTTTGCTTTAAGATACTTTAATTCAGTTGTGACTCACGTTAAACTACAAATCATGAGCAACTTGGGCATCCTCTCGTCAGAGAAAAAATGTACCCTCAAGTGTCTTTTGCACCAATATTGATTTTGAAACAAACAAGATTATTATAGTGGTTTGATTGTATAGCAATAGGTTCAGGGTGTACCATGCTCTCCCAGAGTCAGCTGAGATGAACTCCCTATGACCCTAATTAGGATTAAGCAGTTCAGAAAATGAATGAATGGATGAAAAAATGTATCTATTGTTTTTCATGTACTCTATAATTTTCAAGTATTATTTTTTACAGCAGGCCCAGTGATGGTACAGGGTGTACCCCGCCCTTGCCCAGAGTCGGCTGAGATGGGCACCAACCTCACCGTGACCCTAATTAGGATTAAGTGGCTTAGAAAATGAATGAATGAATGTTTTACAACATGTGGCACAGTGGCGTAGCACTTAGCACATCTGCCTCACAGCAAGAACATCCTGAATTTGATCCTTGGGCTCAGGCATTTTGCTGTTTGCCAAATTGCCTGGAGATGTGATTGTGAATGGTTGTGTGTGTTGCCTTATGGTGGTCTGGCAAGCTGTTCAGGGTGTAACCCGCCTTCGCCCAGTGTCAGCTGAGATAGGCACAGCCTCCCTGTGACCCTAATAGTAGGGTTAGGTGGTTCAGCAAATGAGTAAGTATGTGAGAGATCACGCAACAGTCAGTAGAATGGCATCAGCAATAGAATACATTCATTGATGTATTTTCTAACAAAGCTAATATTTGCAAAGCTTAGTATTCTTCTTACCACGCCTTCTTCAGCTCCAACCCCTGTACTCTTCTCATCTATGTATCATTCATGCTGGTTTTTATCCATGCTCTCCTTTGGGCACATTTCTGAAATCAATAGTTCCGTGGATTGAATGAATTTTTTTTTTCAGAGAATCATATTTGAGCTGTCAGTATGAATAAAACCACGGAACATTGTTTCTTTCACATTGAAAATAAAAGCTTAAAAGCACAAGATATTTTGTGTGCTGTTCAAGTCTCCCAGAGTTTGAGACAAACAAGTGAACAAGCTTAAGAATTTTAGATGTTTCACAGATTTTTAGTATACATACATCTGTGGGAACAGAAAAGGCCTGAACTTCATGTATTTGTTTTATTCATGATGGGATATTCAGCTACAACAAGTTGAGGATGTATGTATTTGACTGTGGAGTGATTCAGTCTGCTTTAAATGCAAAATCCTTTCAGAAAAATTTAGCACTGCAAACAAAAGAATAGAGCAAACCTTATTAGCATAGCAATGACATCAAAACCACTCAAAATGCTGTCACACAAGGACATAATCAGTGGTCAGGAAAATAACTTAACACCCTGGCTGAGGGTGGAGTAAAACACACACAACCATTCAAACTCACTCTCAAACCCAGGGTCAAATTAAAGCAGTCAATTTGCCATGTCTTTGGAAACCAGAGTACCCGGAGGACACCTACACAAGATTTAAGAGTCTTTTTTGTCATTATGTTCACACCTAACGAAATTTTGTATGAGACTCTCAGCCTTTAAAAGGTACAATCAAGGAAATAATATGCAATTAACAGTTAAGAGCAGAATATAAACACAAGTTATCATATACAAATACTTTTACATTGAAATATGAAATAGAAATGCAAACTCTAAACACCTGTGAATAAAATCTGAGCACTGGGATGTACAGTATGTACATTGAAGGCACTATGAGATGCAATAGATAAATAGCAGCAGCAGAGTGGATATAAATTAGAATGTAAATAAAGTAAAGTGCGGCAGTGCAAGACAGTCACAGGGTTTGTGGATTCAATGTCCTTTTACAGAGAGCTAATGTCTGTGTGAGAGTCAGCAGAGGGGGGGGGGGGGAGTGTGTGTGAATGATTGAGTATGTGGCTGTGGAAAAAGGTGGCATGTGTGAGTGTGACTGTGAGGGAGTGTTTGATGGCTTTCAGAGCTCTGGGGAAGAAGCTGGTTTTGACCCTGGTTGTGCCCAGGTGTGAGGAAGAAAAGCCGTTGTTGGGCCTTCTTCACCAGGTGTGAGGTGTTGACAGACCAGGACAGGTCAGATTAAATGTGGACGACCAGGAACTTAATACTGTCCACACACTCCACTGCCTCTACATGAATGCAAAGAGGAACATGCTCTGTCTTCCTGGTCCTCCTGTAGTCCACTATGGCCTCCTTGGTCTTGCTGGTGCTCAGAATGAGATTGTTGGTTGAACACCAGATTATCAGGTGCTGGATCTTCTCTCTGTAGTGGGTTTCATCATTATTCAATATGAGACCCACCACGGTGGTGTCGTTCACAAACTTCATGAGCATGTTTTTGGTGTGGATAGCAGAACAGTCGTGTGTGAAAAGGCTGGAGAGGGCTGGGCTGAGCACACAGCCCTGCAGTGTTCCAGTGTTCAGGAACGTACCTCTTGAAATCTGCTCTAAAGTCGGGTGAGAGTTGACTCATGAGTATTTTTATGTACGGTCCACAATGCAACTCATAATTCATAAATCCATAGTGCAAACATCTTTGTACCATTCATATATATATATATATATATATATATATATATATATATATATATAAAATTATAATT
>JAQMYF010000027.1:7137849-7166264 GCA_030014195.1 Neosilurus mollespiculum
ATTATAATTTTTTTTGTTGTTGTTAAAAGCAAGCATGATTTCAGTGAATGGATAGAGTTTTTACTGGGTAACATCCCCAGACAAGGGCAATCATGTTTCCAGGGCAATCTTGGATCTGAACAAACCAAGAATACCAAGAGTGGGTCATGTGTTCATGTACAAGAAGGTATGAAAAAGCATGTATGATATGATACAGATTTTGACCATGTCTATCAATCATGTGATATATTGCACCCACATCTACCAGATAATAAGCATCATGTGCCCCAAATAAGTATTATTTGATTTTGATATAATATATTAATCCCACAAGGGAAAATTTCCTCTGCATTTAGCCCATCCAAAGTGACCACACACATAAACAATAAGCACACACACACTTGGAGCAGTGGGCATCCACGTTGCAGTGCCCAGGGAAAAGTTGAGGGTCAGGTACCTTGCTCAAGGGCACTTCAGCTGTGAAGGTGGAGGAAGGGGAAGGTGCTGCTTACTCCCCCTGCCGCCACTCATTTTTCCTTCCAGCCATAAAATGTTCAATCATATTCAATTTTGATCTTGATAATTAAATGTAACAACCAATAGCTGTCAAAACAGCATAATAAAAAAAGAAACACTGTGATTTAGGAAATGCTCCTGTTTCATCCAAACAGTGTCTTATTTACTACTAATAATATTCCTTAAGATACTCTATTTCCTAAAATTATTGCTCACATTCATTTAGATCATTTAACAGCAAAACAAATATTTATTAGCTTGTCTGGGATCCTATTCTTACTCCCGGTGGATTCTCTGTATATACACGTGAAAATAATTAGATATATATCACATATAGATATAAAATATGTGAAGTGGCAAGGTGGCGCAGTGGTTAAAAAGAAGGCATGGGTTCAATTTCCCAGCTTCGGGTGTTTCTGTGTGGAGTTTGCATGTTCTCCCCATGCTTGGTGGGTTCCCTCTGGGACTCCGGTTTCCTCCCACAGTCCAAAAACATGCACAGTAGGCTAATTGGCTGTTCTAAATTGCCAATCTGTTGAGAGTGAGTGTGAATGGTTGTGTGTGTCTTGCCCTGCGATGGCCTGGTGAGCTGTTCAGGGTGTACCCTGCCCTCGCTCAGAGTCAGCTGAGATGGGTGCCAGCCTCCCCGCGACCCTAATTAGGATTAAGCGGTTTAGAAAATGAATAAATAAATGAAAATGAATGACAGTGGTGACGGTTTGCCATTTATGTTTTAAATATTTTCAAATATTTTATCCCTTGAAATTCACTTTATAGTACATGATTTGCTTTTAAAACTGCAGTTAAAACTATATGTTCTTGTGTTTTTACTGTTACAGGCTTATCGTGTCTGATGTTACGTGAGGAAGAATGAGGATTGTAACATGAAAACACTTCCATCAGTGCCCACTAGTATTGTGATTACTAACTCTAACCCAGGCAATGAAGATTTCTGGCAAAGCTCAAGAAACTTAAAACAAAAACAACAAAAAATTAGATCTTAATCATGGCAAATATTACGCATATGGCAGTAGTCTTTGTGGACCCCCACAGCCAATTGCCCACAGATGGACAGGATCCTTACCTAGACTTTTATGATATGGACTATGGGATCCCAGCTGAGGAAATGCCAGACACCACCCAGGGCATGGCCTATTTTGTGGCCACCATTGTTATTGGAGTGGTTCTTGTGTGCATCATGTTGGTGTGTGGCATCGGTAACTTCCTGTTTATAGCAACCCTGGCCCGCTACAAGAAGCTACGAAATCTCACCAATCTCCTGATTGCAAACTTGGCCATCTCTGATTTCCTTGTGGCTGTTGTATGCTGCCCTTTCTTGGTGGATTACTATGTGGTAAAACAGCTGTCCTGGGACCATGGGAAAGTGCTTTGCGCCTGCGTTAACTACCTCCGAACTGTGTCTCTGTACGTGTCCACCAACGCGTTATTGGCCATTGCCGTAGACAGGTTGGTGAAATTAAATAGTGTTCCCTGGTGGAGGATAATTGTATTGAGGCAGACATCCCTGAGGGGTGATTTAATGGATTGCGAATGACAGCCACCTGTCACTTACGCATGTGTGACATTTCTCAGTGACTGGTCTTTGCTTATGCTCTGTTCACAATAGCTAAAGGTAGAACGTTGAGGAACAGTGGAATACTGCTGTGAAAAAACACACTCAGAGGAGCCAAACAAGCTAAAACTGTTTAATCATTACCACTAGTTCATTCATTCATTTTCTGAGCCCAGTAGTAATTTGTTATGTTCTCTCCAAGCTTTCATGGGTTTCCTCAGGGTACTCTGGTTTCCTCCTGCAGTCCAAACACATTAGGCTAACTGACTGTTCCAAATTGCCTCTGGATATGGGAGTGAGTGTGAATGGCTGTGTCTGTTTGCCCTGTGATGGACTGGTTAGCAGTTCAGGGTGTACCATGCCATCGCTCAGAGTTGACTGAGATAGGCTCCATGAATAAATTAATGAACTTAAGGCTATGCTATCATGGTATGCAACTGTTAACTTGAAGTTGAGCGTAACAGCCATTTATGCTTAAACTAGGCTAAGATAAAACTTGAAGTGCATCTGGATGCAATTAAATAAGAAAGTATGGCTACTGTATAATTATGATCGTTTCTCTGCGTTTAATAGCACACTGTACTTGTTGAACTATATGCATGAATATCTTAAAATCCAAACTGATAATGCAGTACCTTAATTAATCTGAGATGTCCATGAGTCAGAACTATCTGAATTTGTTAAGGATATCTTTAGAACCTTGGGGTAAAACTTGTGATTTTTTTTTTTTAGGTACATGGCAATCATTCATCCATTAAGGCCCAGGATGAAACATCAGACTGCCTACTGTTTGATAACAGGTGTATGGATTGTTCCGGTCATCATATCTATACCTTCTGCTTATTTTACTTCTGCAACCGAAGTGCCTTATGGTGCCAACCGCAGTAAAACCTTCTGTGCTCAGATCTGGACAGTGGACCAGCAGCTATACTATCGCTCCTACTACCTCTTCATTTTTGCCGTAGAATTCTTGTGCCCAGTCCTGAGCATGACCCTGTGCTACATGCGTATCTCCAGGGAGCTTTGGTTCAAAAGCGTTCCCGGTTTCCAGACGGATCAGATCCGGAAGCGCTTGCGTTGCCGAAGAAAGACGGTCATGGTGCTCATCGGGATCCTCACAGCATACATTCTCTGCTGGGCTCCTTATTACGGCTACACTATCCTGCGTGATTTTTACCCAACACTCATCTCCAGGGAGAAGAACTCGCTGGTGGCGTTTTACATTATTGAATGCATTGCTATGAGCAACAGCATGATCAACACTTTCTGCTTTGTCAGTGTGAAGAATAACATGGCAGTGTACTTCAAGAAGATTGTGCTGCTTCGCTGGAAATCCACTTACACCTCGCGGAAGACAGATGTAAGGACACTGTCCATGCCTGTGACTGAGGAAATTGATTGTATTCAGCTGAGGTGAAAAAACCCTGCAGATTTGCCACTGTAGATGTTAAGCAAAACTGGGTCATGTATCGGTAATTTTACGTTGTTTGGGATAGCCAGTGTATAGTTTCACCTTTTCTTTAGCCTTGTTGCTAATTTTTGGATTTCTATTGAATGTAAAAAAAAAATTCAGTCCAACCCCATTCAAAATTTTCTAATTTAAATCATGCACATTATTTATCAACTAAGTATCTCAGTCTGTGCTGGTAATTTTTATAGTGATTTTGGTGATAAGTTGTTTCAAGTAAAAATGTTTAATATTTATATTTAAGGGTTTATCAGTTACCCTCAAGCAAGTGTATATTGAGAGTGTTCTGTCAGAACCACATATGTCAAAATATTTTTTGGTTTCAGGCACATACAAGGTTTTGACAGAACACCCTCGATATTTTTCTAATGATGTTTTGTGATTTTCTGGGGGTGTTATTTTTTCAAGTGCCACTAAATAGATGTATATAGCAGTATTACCTACATTTTGAGTGAATTGCTCATGAATTTGTTCCTTGTTACTTCGAGAACATGAACAGTGGTTTATATCTATTAGTTCACACATCTTTAATTATTTTATTGTGAATTTTTTTTACTTTTCTTTGTATTGTGTCTTGTGCATGAAATTAAGGTAAATAAAGTTCAAATTCAGAAGAAGTTGTCTTCTTAAAATTTATTTGTGCCTGCTTGAAGGCACAGCACTCTAAAAATTTTGTTGGACCACCATTAGTCTTGATTACAGTGCGTGCTCGGAATGGCACTGTTTCAGCCAACTTTGGGAACATCACAATATTTATTTCCTTCCACAGTTGGGTTCGTTTTTCACTGACATTTGAATTGAATTAATTTCATTAGGTTCTCCAGCTTTCCTAAATCATAAAATGAATGAAAAATGAAAATGAAAAAAAGGTTCTCCAGCACATGCCAAAGACTTTCAATAGGGTTAAGGTCAGGACTCTGTGGTGCCAGTTCGTATGTGAAAATCATTCCTCATGAGCCCTGAATCATCCATACATTCATTCATTTTCTGAACTGCTTAATCCTAATTAGGGTCACAGGGAGGCTGGCGCCCATCTCAGCCAACTCTTGGCAAGGGCAGAGTACACCCTGGACAGCTCGCCAGGCCATCCAGTACATTCAGGTCATCAGCTGACTTCATTTTATTGCCACATTAATGTTGCTGAGCCTCGAGCTGAACAGTTGAAGCAACAATGCCATGATGATTACACACTATAATCAAGGCTAAACAAAATATTACAATGCTTGATTTTTTATTTATTTTTTATTTTTTTTGGGCAGTGTATATTTAAATTAAAATAGAGTTCACGCATGATTACAATATGATTATTTATCTCCTAAAGCAACTAATCATAAATAAGTAGATTACTAATTCACTCATCTTTACAATAAATGTCAAGGGTAGCTTCAAGCCTCCTCTGATTATTGTAAAACATGCTCTGGGAGGCACAGCAAAAAGGTTCTGGGTTCGAGTTCTGGAATTTCTGTTTGGAGTTTTAATGTTCTCCATGTGCTTGCATGGATTTTCTCTCGACATTCTGGTTTCCTCCCACAGTCCCAACACATGCACATTAGGCTAATTGGCTGTTCCAAATTGCCCCTCGGTCTGAGTGTGAATGGTTGTGTGTGTTGGTCCTACAATGGGTTGGCGAGCCGTTCAGAGTGTACCCCACCTTCGCCCAGAGTCCCGCCTCCCCACAACCCTAATAGGATGAAATGATTTAACATATAAATGAATGAATTTTTTAAAATCATTAAATTAGCTATCAGTAAATTTCAACAACAGTATAATTGAACTGTGCTCGTTTTACAAAATACTTGTTTGTGCTAGAAACATTGCTCTTTATTTAATTTTGTGTCTTACTGGTGTCATTACTTTCCCACACATTTACCTTTTAAGACTTTTTGTAGCTTTTGTTACAGTAACACTGACTAACAGCACGTCTGCTCGTGTACTGCCTTTAAAGACGCAGATTTAGTGTTTGCTGTTTAATAGAATTAGTATTTACACTAATCTCATGTGTGACATTCACCTGTCGCTTAGCACAGACTGTGTTTATTACTCCCATTCATCTTCTAGTTTGGCCTTTCTTGCTTCACATTCGAATGAAAACATACAGTGGAGTCTGAAAAACACAGATGTGCCCCTGTTAGTCCTAGGAAATTACAGGCATGGTGTGGCTCAGGATTGTTTGGTTAAGGATATTGATATCTGCATCAATTAATGAACATTTATTTTGATGTACGCTGTTAATAATTAAAGGAAAGCTTCTGCTTCTGCTTTTTCCCAAAGCAATAATTAAAAAAATTAAGATATTTGAAACTGCCTATGCTAAAACTTAGTATGATAGTTTTAAAATTATGGCGACAAAACAATCTGACTGTATCCCGAACACCAGATACTCAAGGGCACAGACCTTACATGCCCTTAGGTGGCAACTATTCCATGAACATGGTGCACCTCATGAACTGAACCCGTAGTCCTGTCCTCTTTCCATAAAGACAGTGGCAAGTTTCTCATTTATTCTTTACATGCATGTCATAGCCAATGTGATGGGGCAGTGGTAGCTCAGTCACAAAGCTATGTGTTAGGAATCAGAAGGTTGAGGCTTTAAGTCCCAGTACCACAAAGCTGCCACAGTTGGGTCCCTGAGCAAGGGCCTTACCCTCAACTACTCAGCTGTGCAAAAATAATATGATAATGTAAATCTCTCTGAATAAGGGTGTTTATCATATGCCGTAAATGATGAGTCACAGCAGCTTGGATGGCATTATAAGCATCAGTAAACTTGTTATGACCTTTCTGCAAAGAGCGAGGCATCCTGCAACCTCTGAGAAAGTGTAGTCTTACCATGTACTTAGTAATAATTATAAGACTGCTGATAGTGCTGTGTAATATTGGTGGAACATTGTTGTGTGTGATGTTGTTTCTTTTTGCCTTCCTAGCTTCTCAGGAGTCCCAGTGAATTAACCATCAACACCATAACACTGGGAGGCAGTAATGGTAGTTCCTACAGTATATAAAGTAAACTAAACCAAAGCAGGGGCAGTGGTGTCCCGGTGGTAGGGCGCTGGCTTACTGATCCGAAGATCAGGGGTTGAAGCCGAATACACCCTGGACAGCTCGCCAGGCCATCACAGGGCAGAAACACGCTGATGGAAATGCAGCCTACTATTTAAGAACGACAGCAATGGTTCTTTTACATGCCTCTCACCACAAACAGTGAGAGACATGGCCGGCAATTTGATAACCCAGTTAGCAGCACTGGGGGGACAGCAGTGACTCGATGATAGTGGGGCTTGAACCCCGACCTTCGGATCAGTAAAACAGTCTATTCACTTTCACAAATTTTTACTTCTCTATGTTTCTGTATTTAAAACCTATTGTCTTTTCCTCTCAGGTTCTCAGGTCCATAGATAGTAGGCGTCGTCTATTGCTGGCATACTCCTGGACTCAAGACTGCAGCTACAGGATGATTTTCTAGTTGATATAACAAAGAACACATAACTTGGGTAATGTTATTTATTTGTTTGTATATTATTAGTACTTCATATCTTTTTGGGTTTCAAGCTTTTTGTTTTGTTGATCAGCCATAATTGTCATTTATATTATTTATTAGTTAACATTTAAAAATATTTCTACAGTTTTTGCTTTGTTTACTAAATGAATCTGCAATTAATCTCAGCTCACTTTGTGGTATCTTTTTATCATACATGCCAACAGCGTGAACTGGAGCCATTTCTTTGAGCCATGCATGCTGGGAGGTTTTGGAGTTTTTGTGAACAGATATGAGGACCATGTACTATAGAAGACATATGAGGGCCTGAGTCTTACTGGATACTCAGAAACTATTCCTATGCTCTAGTAGTGCAGTGATACATGACCATTTGCCTCCTTGCTTCTACTTGTCCCTATGCATTTTACATAATCTCTACTATGTCCTAAAGGGATGTAAGAAAAAAATTTCTGCAACAAAAAGTGCCTGATTATGCGGTTGTACATTTGAGGCTCATGCTGGGATTGAAAATGAAGAAAAAAGTGTAGCAGAAAAGAGCATACTGGATTTTACAGCGGTCTTACATATAAGCACATATTATGATAATATCATTCCTTCATTCATTTTCTGAACCGCTTAATCCTAATTAGGGTCACAGGGAGGCTGGCACACATCTCAGCCGATTCTGGCGAGGGTTAAACCCTGGACACAGGGTGTTATAATAATAGTCACAGGTATTATAATAATAGTATTGGGATTTAGTTAAGGGATGATATGGAATTTCATTGAATTGCTTGTTCAACTCATTCATCTTCTGTGAAATAAACATTACCTCATCATTTCAATGGATATACAGAATGATTCAATCATTCATGTGAAAACATTTCTACAATGTCAACTTTCAGGACACTTTTCTACTAGATTTTGTTGTCTGAGCTAATGTCGTTACATCACCTACCCCTCAGGACATGCCTGCTAAGTAGCAATGTGTCTCAAAACTAATGCAGGCTATTTGGTTTGATGGAGTCATTCTGCTACAACTAATAACTCTTGTCCTGTCTTGGCTTTATGGGCAGTGAGCATGAGCATGAGTAGAAATGATTGATCCCACAGTAGATAATCGCCTCTCCTAGGCAGTGAAAATGAAAATTCATCTCGAAAATCAATGGGGATGTTCAAGAAATGGATCTAGGCTTGTACAGGGGTAAATGTACACGGCTTATATAAAGGAAATTGCGAAGTTAACCAAAGTACAAGCTTTGTATTTAACGTACCTTTCATCTTAGTTAGAATATTTACGGCTCCTTGTATAAATGCTAATTTAATTAAAAAGTGAATTACACAATAAAAGTAGTTGCAGATCCATTTCTTTTGAAAAATTTTACTGTCACAGATGTGCACATCCATTGTCTTTAGAGATTTGATACCTCTGCCAAGGAAATTAATTTTTACCTTTGTTTTGTGTGATGGTAAGCAGGATTACTCAAGAAGTTATTTGTGGATTTTCATGATTTTTCTTTTTTACCAGACGTGGCGCTTGATGGTGGGGTATATATTATTATGTAATTAATACTATTATAAACATAAGCTTGGTTTATTACCCATTTCATTCTCATGAAGTACAGGACCTGGTTACTGTTTACCTGTTCACTCTGACAATGCTATGCTTAGTGGATTGCAGTATCACATTTGAAAAGGTTGGTTGCAGAAAGGCTTCCTTAGTGTCCTCTCCATTCTATGTCTATAGACTGACACATGAGTCGAAAGTGTCCGGGTTTATGATCTCAGCTCACACCTCTTAACAGAGCTATTCCTCTTGGACAAATATTATTGTCAGCACCAGTCATCCAGCCAAACACTCTATTAATTTCTGTACCTGAGGGATTTGTGTTTTATAGCATATCAGTTGAGTCAGCGGTGGCCTTTGTGTTTGTTTCTCTTCGCAGCCGGGAATAAATGGCCTCTGCCTTTCCCTGGAGGCTAATCTTATTCGACCATTAGTTTTCATCACAGGATGTTGCAGAAAAGGTACTGAAACCCATGCTGATTGCAATCAAGATATGGTCAAGTTCCTTTTTTGTGCTAGTGTCCTTGAACTGACAGGCTTTGTTTTGAAATTGTTCTTAGGAGATCTGTTTCAGCTGTTCAACAGGAAATCCAACCAATTTAGGAGGCTAAATGAAGCAGGCTGAAATAAGTTTTCTTATTAGGAGTGGACTCCTTACAGTACTGCAGTAACATATCACAATAAATAGTCTACAGACGCAGACATTTATAAAGTTAGCATAATATATGGCTAATTACCAATGATTTGAAATCATTCTCCCTTTGCCTATTTAATAATGTAATGTAAGGTAATGCATTCACTTGTGCTAGATTGTTAGTTTGTTTGAATTTGTGCAAGCACATTCTAAAAAGAATGCACAGATTTTAACTTTTTTTTTTCTAGAGTAGGGTAAGTAACAGGTAACATTTACATTTTGGAGGTGGTCTGTGTATAGGATCATGCTGAAAAAAAAAGTTAAAAATCCACAAAAAAGTCTATGCTTTTCAGTACGTGGCAAGATTTTCATCAGATGCCCAGTAGAGGGAGACATTTCATTATAACCATTCCAAGCTATAACAAACTTTTCCAAGTGAAAAGTTAGTCATTCAGTTATATAACTGCATGAACTATACACATAATGTGTGAATGAATCTGCATAATATTTATTATAAGCACTGAACCAAAATAATTTTTACACATCATCAAATCATGATATGATCCTATGCTCAGTTCCCCGTTTGGGTTTGTTTTTAGTATTTCAGTTAAGAATGTGATTAGAGAGTGAAAACAGAGAATACTCAGGAGAGTGCAAGAAATAGAAGCAAGCAAAATCTGTGGCTTGTGATAAAATGGCCTAACCTGCTGTGCTAATTGTCCTAGAGATTATTCACACCATTTTTACTGCCACAGAAAACTTGCATTAAATTGAAGAATTAAATGTGTCACACTGCCATGATCATAATAATAGAGTTCGTATTTTTTGTGTTTTCTATTGCATATTTTTCATATTATGGTATTGATATTGCTGCATGGTCTATAATTTAAATACATTTTGTTTTTAATCCTGAAATCAACTAAGTGCCTAATTACCTCATAGTTCTAGTAAATGGTTGTTTAATTGCTCAAAAAGACTCTTTCCCATACTTTGACAGACTTTAGCTCACAGTGTTAGACTAATTAAACAGAAAGGAAACAGCAGTTACAGATGTTAAAACACAGTGTAGGCAATGAGACCAAAATGTATACAAGCATGAATGTGAGCAGCACACTCATAACCCGAAGTAGCAGATTGATGTCGTGAGAAAGCACTGACGCACTCCTGTAAACCCCATCACCCCAGCCAAGAAACATGTTCATGATGGGAAAGGTCTGCAACCCAAATTATGATTGTTAATAGGTCACATGACCAGATGTATCTATGCCGGGATTATTACTTTCTGAGACCCGAGTGTACAAGCAGATATCTTATGTATTTGGATGCTGTTGCCTCCAGAGACCATGATCTCTTTTAAAGATGGAGTGCATGTTTAAATGTGTTTTTGGAGCTTTTATTATATTAAAACACATCAATACTAGTGTACTAGATAGAAATTATATATATATATATATATATATATATATATATATATTATTTCTATATATTTTTTTAATTTGTGGATTAATAATGGTTCATCTACTGGTTAAAATCATCCTGAACCTTAACCTTTTAAGACTTTGGTACATCTCTACAGAATGAAATTTCCAAAACTTTCCCCAAGAGAATTTCCCCAAGAAAATTGTTGATTTTCAATTACATATATGAAAAAGCAAACATTAATACTGATTCATTTGTATCGAGACTATACATTCCTAGATCCAAATACGAGTTTTGTATATTGACAATATATTACTGCTGAAAAATTATAATGATCTCCATGATTTCACTCCAAGCTCGGTTAAATTTAACAGCATGTCTTCCACCTGCATTATTCATGAGCTTAGAATATAGTACTTTAATGAAAAACTACTACTTATTTAGCGTTTTATGTCTATTAGACTGTCTGTTGAAACCGAATGAAAGAGACATGAAAGAATCATACAGTCATAATGTATATGACAAAAATCCCTAAACATTTAACCATATTATATGCTTTTTAAAGGCAAATCACACCCCAAAACAAATTCAAAATAAAGAAATAAGACATGCAAATTTATGTAAACATATTAAGGATTTCACAGGGAAAAAAGAAGTGTTAAGTGTAGATTGTACAAAATTTAAATATACAACATTTATATTCAAATACTCGTCTATCTCTAAGCTGCATAACCTAGAATTGTCACTTACTCCAAGAACATAGACCTTTGTTTCATTTTTATTTATATTTAAGTTATGCTAAATAATGTCAGGTTACTGGGAGCACCTTCTTACTGGGATGTTTCTTGATTGATTAATACACTGAGATCCTGCTGAGATTTTCTAGTCTATTAATAATATCCAAGGCAAGAAAAAATAGTAACTCGGTTCTAGTGGTCAGAGTAATAAATACATGTGAAATGTGATTTTTGTGAAAGGCTTCCAGCAGCTTTAACGAATAATTTATCTTTGTTTAGTTTTAATAGCGTTAGATTATCATCATTATTCCGTCGGACTGTAAATATGTATAATCTATTTTGAGAAAAATCCAGGAAAAATCCAGCTGCAAATGTATTACACTAAAAAAACATTAACTGTCACAACTTCCTCGCAACCCATTCAGACTACAAAATACACTTCCCAGCATTCCCTTCACCGATCTCAGTCACCTGATTTCTGACACTCGTGTTCTATGATCCAGAACTCACCTGTCAGCACTCACATGCATTTACACCTCATTTCTGCCACACTATAAAAGAACTCCTGTGCATTTCTTTTTACCGGTGTGTACCGAGCCGTTTGTTCTGCCTATGCCTTTTCTAGCTCATGACCAGTTTTCTATATTTTGACCTTGGCCTTAGCTTTGATTCTGATACACCTGTTATGTGTACGAACTCTGCCTCCCTCTCATTTATTGTGTCTATCCTGCCTTTAATGCCTGATTGGATGAACCATGTAGGTTTTATATCCACAAGTTTGAACTCGGTTTTGGAAACAGCCTGTGCTTCATTAAAAGAAAGTTTTGTCTGTACATTGTATTGCATTAGACTGTACATTGCAGCATCAGTCAGTGATGCTTCTATATCAACAAAAATGACTCTGAATGTTCTGACTGGCTAAAACCACTAAAGATCTCTACCCAAGTTCTCTCAAAAATTTCTGGTTGGGATCAAACTATGTTTTTGTGCCTGTGGGGAAAAAAAGCTTCATGAAGGAAACTTCACTCTTTGTCACTGCCAAACATTAACGTTTGAACACCTTGAAGCCTGAAAACAAGCACCACATTAAGGTATGAGCTGTGATTCATCTGTGTTGAATAAACCTCTGCATCCGAGGCAAATGCTTCTACCATGACATTGATGGAATGAGTTCCTGCATGTCTATATAGCTCTTAGAAATGGGAAAAAGCATTATTTTTGTTAGACTGAGCCTGAAGAGGATCCCTCTGGATGAGTGGAAATGTATTCAAGTTTTAAAAGAGTTGGAAATATTTTTTTTTTTGTTATTATTTTATATTTATTTTTAGTCAGTCTTTTGTGACTAGGTTGTACTCTTCGTGACGATTCCTTTATAGAGCAAGAGCTACTTTTCTCCAGCCTGTTGTTCTTTAAAGTCACTCAGTATAATCTAACTTCAAGCACAGTTATGTAAGAAATGGGGTTCATTCATTCATTTTTAAGCCGTTTAATCCTAATTAGGGTCGTGGAGAGGCTGGCACCCATCTCAGCCGACTCTGGGTGAAGGTGGGGTACACCCTGAACAGCTCGCCAGACCATTGCAGGGCCAACACACATACAACCATTCACACTCACACTCACAGCCAGGGGCGATTTGGAACAGCCAATTTGCCTACTGTGCATGTTTTTAAACTGTGGGAGGAAACCGGAGTACCTGGAGAAAACCCATGCAAGCATGGGGAGAACATGCAAAATCCACACAGCAACACCTGAGTCCGGGAATCGAATCCAGGACCTTCTTGCTGTAAGGGGTACGTGCTAACCACCACACCACCATGCCGCCTATTTAAGGAAAGTATGTTCTGAATTTGTACATTATGCAGGTATTTGTATTTGTGTCTTGTTTTGAATTCACTTTTACTCTGCTACTTTTATGAAACAGATATAAATATTCTTTAAAAAAAAAAAAAAAAAGAATCCAGTGTACTTTTTGCTACTTGACACAGTTTCTTCCAGGATCAGTATTCTGATTCTGATTAATTAGTATATCCCACTAATAGGGCGGCACAGTGCTGTAGTGGTTAGTACATCCTTCTCACAACAAGGTCCTGGGTTTGAGTCCAGAGCTCGGCAAGGCATTTCTGCCTGTGCTTTAATGGGTTTAATAGGTTTAATCCTCCCACAGTCCAAAGACATGTACATTAGGCTAACTAAATCTGATGGGATCTTACACCCGAGCCTAGTGGCTAATCATAGCCGGAGCCTATCCTGGTTTCTATAGTATGAAGCGATTAGGAGTTCAACTCTTCCTGGATGGGATGCTAATTCATCGCAGGCTACCTTCCCAGTATTATTACTGGTACCCATTTATACTGCTGGGTGGACAGGGACCTTGCCCAGGAGTCTTAACATGGTGAGCGGTCTAACAGGAATTCGAACCTATGACCTCTTGATCATGAGCACTCTAACCATTACACCACCAGTCCCACCCTAGACTAACTGCCTGATTCACATTTGTTTATGAACGGTTGTGTGTGTTGGCCTTGCGATGGACCAGCATGCTGTTTAGGGTGTACCCCACCTTCTCCCACAGTCGGCTGAGACAGGCTCAGTACACCCATACTATGTTCAAGGCTTCAGTGTAGATGATGTTCCTGGTCTCTGTGTTACAGATATTTCCACAATATAATTCCCAAATCAGTTAACAGATGGTACAGATGGGAATAATGACTCAAATCAGTATTGGGTTATGATGTGTAGGTTAGCAGTATGACTCAGTAAATTTCCCCTACTCCACATGTTTGAATAAACCTGAGAGGCTGAAGCTGTTGAAATGACACTCTTAAAACCTGTAGAAAAGGGCATGTGTTTATTGGACAGGTTATTATTCATGGTTAACCCCTACAGTGCTTTGTCTAGACATCGTTACAGGTATATCAGTGTACCTGCTAGCATGAAAATGCTCATTTTGCATTTAAAATAGTACACGAATAAAAATGGTTAGCTTTTCATTTGTCCTTGTTGTGGTGGCTCTGATGGGGAGAAGAAATAAAATCTGCTGGAAAGAATTTTGGCACACCTCATCTCACTCTGTTTCGATGGCTTTCTCGCATGCATTGTTTAATTCCAACAAAATCAAATGAGATTGGCCGCTCTCAGAGTCGCATGGCTGCTTTGCGCTTTGGCTCAACTCAAATCAAAACCTTTTTCTTTAGCAGATCATTTAACAGAGAATCTGTTGATCTGGTTTTTAACTGGTTAGTTCAGCTTTTCAGCAAAGTCTACATGTTCTAATCAATAGGTTTAAAACTTATATAATCACTTACCATCCAAAAATCTGATTAACGCATGTTTTTTTAATCTCTGAACACAAAAGCACATATGTTCATTTTTTTTTAATGACCTCCATCTAAGAAGTTATGTTTTACCCTCGGTTTGTGTTTTTGCTTGTTAGTAGGATTTGTTTGCATGTTTCTTAGCAGGATTTCTCAAAACATTAGGTGTGGATTTTCATGAAATTTCTACCAGATGTGGGGCTTTAGAGGAATAAGACTCTATAAAATTTTGGAGATGATCTGGATCAAATTCTTGATCCAGGATTGTTTTAGTGTTCTTTAGTATAGTATTACATCAGGGTGTGCTGTGCTGTGCTATGTGTGGATTTTTATGATTACTAGCGCCTTCGGATTTGAAAGTTTTCAAGATGATTCAAATCAAATTCTTGATCAAGGAATCTTGAAAGAAAGTATTCTTTAACATAGTGACATTTTTTGATATTTTGGTTAATTTGCCTGGGGATTGCTGGGATTGGAAGATGTTTGCATGCTCTGATTTGTTGATGTGTAACTGTAAGCACTGATAGCTACAATCCAGACATCCGGATCTTAAAATATAGTCATATTTTAGTGTTTTGTTGAATGCTAAATATGTCTAGCCTATTAGCTGGATTTCTTCAAAGGAGAGTAGTTTTTTCCACTAATTTCTCATATTATCCACTGAGCCAATTTTACTTCTTATTCAATGATTCATTCTCCAGCTGCCATGTCCTACACCACCTAAACAGATGAATACACTTGTAGCTCCTTTTTTGTGTGTTTTTCATTAAACGTATTGCTTGAACATAGTCAGCCAAGAGCCTATGATGTCCGTGAGTGAACTGACAATTGAGGAGCCATGTTTAAGTCCAGCTGCACAGAAAGGAGCCTTCACCAGCTTGCAGTGAAACAAACAGGACAAGCCAGCAACCATTAAAATGGCTGCTGACTTCTGGCCAGATGTGCTCTTGCATGTGCACTAATCATGAAGGATTTCATTTCAGGTTCTACATGGCTAAGACTATAATAAATGCATTAAAGAGGGTTTTTGACTTATGCCATTCCACACCCAGGCACTCGAGCCTCCTTCTGTAACTCTTGCAGTTTGAAACAATGAAACTGCACCTGACACATTTCGGATTGATGATGTACAGACTTGCATTACCTGCTGGGTTCTCGAGTCAGGAATTACAAGTGCTTATGTTCTTGAGTTAACATATATAAGTCTTTCCTCTCTCTCTTTCTCTCTCTCTCTCTCTTTCACACACACTGAAAATAAATGAAATACAATTAAGCCATTACATTGCACTCAGAAGAGTTTTTATTCTGAACTTCACGCACCGGGATTGCAGATGATTGCAGATGCCTGTCCAAGTCATTTCCACCTGGCTCACAACCTGACAGGGATCTGGCAGGGATCTCATTGGAACCTAATTGCAGGATTTCTTAGACATTAAAAGCTCCACAATTCTGATGACTTTTGACATGATCATGCCATAGCTTATACTGGCTATGTTTTTACTTTAAACTCCACAGCACTTGAGCGCAGATGTTTCCATTTTCTGTGGATCTGTGTTGCACTGCCAAATTATCATTATCATACCAAGATCATATATTTGGTCACATGGTGTTGTTATTGTAAACAGACACAGTACCAAAACAATATAGAACAAGCATACCAAGTTTGAAAGTCCCAGCTTCAGCATGTGGCAAGTAAATGTCCAGAAACCTAACAAACAGTTTTGCCTCTATGACTTTTAAAAGTAGTCACTCACACACAAACTCATCCTAGTGCTCATAGTAGTGAGACAGCATACCAAGTTTGAAAGCCCCAGCTTCAGCGAGCAGCAAGTAAATGTCCGGAAACTAAAGTGTGATGGACAGACGGATGGAACCCATTCCTATAGCTCCCGAGCCACTATGTGGGCGGGAGCTAAAAAACAGGTGATTAAGAAATACTAAGCCTGTGAGCTGGGGTGGTTTCACCGGAAACATTTGTATTTTGCCAAAATGAACTGATAATGTAAGCCAAACTCAAGCTGTTTGCTTGTGAATGGGCAACTTTTAGGTAATAAAGGTGGTAGTGGTGGTGGGGGTGATAGCTGTACCTGTTGCTCTCCAGGGGATCAAGAATGCAAGAAAAAAATCAATATGCAAGATCAGGGAAGAGAAATAGCACGTTACTCACAGCAGAAGTGCTTACGTAAAAAAGATGTGTGTGGTGGGAATTCAGCCAGGGACACAATGTATCCGGGTCTAACTATTGAGGAACAGAGGAAGGGTTGAACACCCACAAATGGCCGGATTGCACCATGGAGGGAGACAGTATGGCAAATAAGAGACTTTTCTCTCTCTCTCTCTCTCTCTCTCTCTCTCTCTCTCTCTTTATTGTTATGTACTTAATCAATTAAGTTCTTTACTATTTATTTATTTGTTATTTTCATGTATATTCTTCTCCTTTCTCTCTTTATCCTATTATATCCTTTCCTTTTGCTCTTTTTTTCTTCTTAACTAGCAGCATGACATGGCACAATTTAATATCCATGCACAAAGCTATGCTTGCAGTGGGTTTTTAAAGAGGCACAGTCAAGTTCATTTGCACAAATGGTACCCACTTCAGGACCCAGAGGTGGCTCAGTTTTGCCTAAGCAGGTGTGTTTCTCATCATCTGTGACATTTAAGGTAATGCCAGGCTTAACAGCTTCCTGCCCAAATATTCAGCTCAACTTCATCTATAAAACTAGCCCAGAAACAGGTACAAAAGACATATCTTGCTTCCTTTGTTCAGTCTTTGCATGGGAAATAAAGTCAAAAACAATTCTGATGTTCTGCTTGTCCACTCTACAATTTCCCTTTACCTCATCCGGTGTGATAAACATTTGATGAATTGTTGATATGTGCCTCGAAAGACAAGTCACCACTGTTCACATTACCAGAACTCAATTAAATCTGATTAGGATGTATATGATATCTGGAGGTAAGGGTATATTCATGGGTTCTCAGAAACGAAGGTCGGGGGTTCAACACTGTCCCCACTGTCACCGGGTTGTCACTGCTGTCCCCCCAGTGCAACTAACTGGGTTATTAAAGGCCAGCCATGTCTTTCACTGTCTGTGGTGAGAGGAATGTAAAAGAACCATTGCTGTCGTTTGTAAAGAGTAGGCCATTGAGTTGCCATCAGTGTGTTTCTGCCCTGCGATGGCCTGGCGAGCTGTCCAGAGTGTACTCTGCTCTCGCCCAGAGTCGGCTGAGATGGGCGCCAGCCTCCCCGCGACTCTAATTACGATTCAGCAGTTCAGAAAATGAACGATGATGATGATGATGAATGATGAACTGGCCTACTATATATTCTTGGTGATTCATTCTCTTTCCATGCATGCTAACCTTCCCCAGTCATGTAGGTCAGTAGTGTTTGGGTGTTTCTCTCCATAAATGCCACCCATCTGCTGCAATTTCAGAATAAAACAATGAATCTTAACTACAAAGCCAAAAGCTAATGTCAAGCTTGTGCCACTTTCCCCTTCAAGTAACAAGCACTACTCAGTTCCACCCACCATCTTTACAGACACTTCAAGACATTTCTGTTCTTTTTTCTGGCTAGCAAAGTGGTGGAATGAACCTCCTCTTTCTTTGTATTTAATCAATAACTGAAGGCCCACCTCTTCACTAAGCACTTATAAAAATCCACTTGAGCATTTGTGCCTTAGTGCATGCACTAACTCCCACGCGGACATCTCGCAGGTTTTAGCTTAATGGTATTCATAATCCCTGGCCTATTTGTGCTTGCATAAGAATGTAGACCAACAACAACAACAAAAACACTTTTCTAAGTTGCTGTTGAGACTGGTCTGCTATGTGTAAATGATTGTGAGATCTGATGTACCCAATCTGATCCATTACTAAGAGGAAGGGTCACAGTGAAGCTAAAGTACGGCTAGTCATTTGATTTACCCCATCATGTCCCACGCAAGCACATGCTTCCTCTGAAATCGTGTCACCAAACCTAACACCTGTATAGATCTTAGATTATCAAACACATATTTTCCAGCCATGATACCTGTGATAGGGTAGTGGTGGCTCAGTGGTTAAGGCTCTATCTTAGTGATCGAAAGGTTGGGGTTTCAAGGCTCAGTACCATCAAGCTGCCACTGTTGGGCCCTTGAGCAAGGCCCTTAACCCTCAATTGCTCAGTTGTAAAAAATTATATATATATATATATATATAAACCAAATAGGGGAGGTGAAGGTCAACATCAGCAATATGGAGAATCAAAAAAAATGAAATGTAATAGAATAGCATTTTTTTTGCATCCACCATTACCATGAAACCTATTTCATCATTCTTGCACTAGGTGGGAGCAGCCTATTTCAAATTAAAAGCTAGTCATTCCTGACGCAAGAAAGATTGCATGCTAGCTTGTCGCTGTTAAGCGTTGTCAGATAATGTAATCGAATAAAGGAAAAGAGGACAGACGCCTAAAAGAATCATTTTAGCATGCAGATTTCATGGTTGCGCTTTTAGAATCGATGATCACTGATTATTTGGCCCTCGATCACCTTTAAATTTAGTGACGTGAGCCTCAGTGAAAATGAGTTTGGCACAACTGGTCTAGAAACCACATGAAGGAATTTTGGATTTCACTTATAGTAGTAGCTCACAGAGAGGTGTGGTTTTGTGCTGTATATATTTTCATCTCATGTACTGTTTCAAATGTTTTAGTTGCATGGTGTGGTAATAAAACTTATAAAGGAATGAGCAACAGAATCAAGAATTTAACTATGAAATGTAGTTGCTTTCGTCCCTTTATATAAGTGATGCTTCCTTGCTATCCTGGATGCCTTTTGCGTACACCATGAACAGCTAGCCAGATCATTGCAGGGCCTTAATGAAACATATGGTCACAATTCATTTTTATTTTCAGGTTAATATCACACCAAGATCATCAACCAGCTGGCAGAAAGTAAAACTAAGTGAGTGGCTGTTTCATTTCTTGAGCAGTGCTTTCCTGTCTTCCCTTTTCTTTTCAGCAGTGAAGAAGGTGAATGTGTACAATTGCTTTATAATAGAGAATGGTAACATGAGGAACATGCCTTAGCTTTCAGAATTTCGACGGTTGAAATATGGAAGTATGCTTACAGTCAGTTCAGAATCAAAAGGAACTCACCACTTCAGTTCCACTTGCAGAAAACAACCAAACTAATAATTTTGGCTAGCATACAGGGGCTGTCAAATGATTAAATCAGACCCCTTTAAACTGTAAAATAAACTACACAGGATCCCCACAACACAGATTTTTTTTTATTCAAAGCATAAAAAATAGTCAAATATTCGGCTCTTTATTTAAATGTTCACAATATTATTTTGCCTATTTATTAGTGCTATTTATTCTTGAACATGGAGCTTTGTTTCTGCCTGCAGAATTATAACTATTATTCATTCACTCATTCATTCATTCATTCATTCATTCTCTAAGCCGTTTATTCGTAATTACCCCGAAAGGCAGTGTGCACCCTGGGCAGCTCGCCAGGCCATCGCAGGGTCAACACGCACACAACCATTCACAGTCACTCTCACACCTAGTGGTGATTTGGAACAGCCAGTTAGCCTAATGTGCATGTTTCTGGACAGTGGGAGGAAACCGGAGTACCCGGATGAAACCCATGCAGGCACGGGGAGAACATGCAAACTCCACACAGAAACACCCGAGCCGGGAATTGAACCCAGGACCTTCCTGCTGTGAGGCGGACGTGCTAACCACTGCGCCTTTAAATTTATTTATTTATTTGTTTGTTTGTTTCTTTGTTTGTTTATTTATTTTTCATTCAGTGTGAACTCTAGAAACCCAGTTATTGGGGTCACACAAGCCAGTGTGCTCTTAGTGCCAGTCCCAAGCCCAGGTAAATGGAGAAGGTTGGATCAGGAAGGGGACCCGGCATCCAGTCTCTGCCAAATCAAACGTGAATTCAAAACAGAATGCGTGAACTCTTGAGGATGTTCTTAGTGAATCGAGAATCCCAGGAGATTAGCAGTTCCTTAAATACTAAATCAGCCTGTCTGGCACCAACAATCAAGCCACGCTCATAGTCACCTACATCCCAACACCTTTTCTAATATTTGATGTGAGCATTAAGTCATGCTCTCGAAAAAAATGCCTCACAATGCCATAAATGGAGTTGGTGTGTGTGCTTGATAAGTGATAACTGTATAGTAACCACAGTGTGAAGGGAATATTGACAACCAGGAAGCGAGGCATTTGGGCTCAGAAAAAGGAAGCGGCTGTACTGGAAGATTTCAACAGTTTCTATTTGTAGAATTTTTTTCCCCTGGCCTATCACTGACATAAATAGTGATAAATGACAAAGAAACTCATGTTCCATGTCTTGTCTCTCTCTTAATCTATTTTTGGGTTTCAGGAGGAACTTGACACACTGGTTGTGTAAAAAGCATGATATACAAGGGTGGGCAGAAAAGTTCATAGGCTGACCATGATGCAATGGTCAAATTTGACCAAATGTGGTTTATTTTTCTCCCTGTGGTCTCCACACTACTTCCATCTGAGTCACAGTGCTTGGATTCCCCTCAGAATAGAAGCTCTCAGGTTTTATTGCTCATCTTAGTCAGTTTATGAAGTTTTGAGCCCAAAACTTCGTGAACTTTTTTCTGTACATAATATAAAATCATATGTGTGAAGAGTCAATCAAAAAATAATAATAATAATAATAAGAGTCCTCTAATTAAAGTGGTCTTTCACAGTTACTTTCCAGACTTTGACACTACTTGAATGGCTTTGATCCAGTCATTACGTTCTTCAGCTGTAGCTGCCTGTAGATAGTAGTGTATCTCATCTGAAGTGATGATCTCAAACAAGTTGCCCTCGATGTCATGCTTCTTAGCTGCATCAGTGAACAAACAGTGAATCAATGCTTCATTTCCACATATGAAGTTTGCATTGTCTTGCTATATGACCATGAGTAATAGGATTACACGTTTCTACTCCTTTCAAAAGCCAGAATTACAGATGCTGAGTTTGGGTAATATCATTTATTCTTACTGTTGTGACCAGTGAATAGCTTGTGATTAATGATTAATCATATCTCACCATCTGGTACGTAATCCACCGCAGTCACAACAGACCCACGCAAGTGAATCGAACCAAGAGGTTGCTCTTCACCCTTACAAAGTGGAGCGAGAGATATAGAAACAAAAGTATATGAGAGAGAACGATGTTTCCAATATTACCAGGAATTAGGAATTAGGAAAAAGGCTGACATAGCACATGCAGCCTTCCTCACCTTGGTGGGGTCATAGTAGTGGATATAAGCAGGATCATCCCTCAGGATAAATTTCCTCACCTTCCAGTTTTTTCGCCTGTGGCCCTATTTAAAAATAAAGGAAAATGCTTCAGACCCAGATGCTTTTATTTTATTATTATTTTTTTTTTACATCACATTTGATTGTATGTGCCCAAAGTATACTGGTATTATATGTTATATCTGTATACAATGGTCATTCCTACACCTTCTCTCATTCCCACGAGTTTATTTGAGTTAAACATGAAAATAAAAAACATTCAGTCGAACACTTGCCTGTTTCATCAGACAGCCCTGCTTTACTATGGCTCCTCTATACTCCTCCTTTATAAGTACATCTTCATCGCTTGAGTAGCCTTCACAGAAGAAGCCACTTTCTGCCTACAGGGAGAAAAAAAAACCAAAACAATCACACGCACCCAAAGCCACGTCAAAACGCCATTTTACGTCTTGAAACACCACGACTCCAGTGTTGTACAAATAATTTAAAATACCACACATACATCAATTTTTACATCCTCCAGGAGATCCTATATGACACAGATGAAGACACTGTAATCATCAGCATTTGTTTGTTAGTTTGTGAACAATTTCCTGACAAAACTACTAGACAGATTTCATTCAGACACGGTTAAAATATTACCCCACCAAAGTTTTGAAAATGATTTGTTTTTGGGTTTTAGGGGTCAAAGATAAACATCACAGGTGACAAAAATCTCGTTACTTTAATATGGGGTGATTGTTTGAGAGGTTTAAAAGGCGGCCACTAGGAGGAGACATTTCATTATAAGTATTCTAAGTTATAATAATACCTGCAGTCTTAGCCAGATTTCTACAGTTAATCTCTTATTACCATTATCCATATGTACCTTATGGAGTTAGTTATGCCTTTGTAGTTAGTAATGTGAACAAAATCATGTGTGGGTTATTTTTCTCAAAGACTTATATCCAAGGTGTATTCCACCTCATGCCCCTAGATGTTCTTGGGGCTCACATTGATCCCAATCAGGATAAAGCAGCTCAGTGATTAAAAGTTTGCCTTTAAGGAATGATATAAGGTATGTGTTTTCACTCACAAAGTAATACAGAGCATCTGTTTGGTCCAGGAACGCAGACTCTGCGCTGGCTTCCACAGCTGCTTTGGACAGATCTCCAGCTGGCTGCAAATAGCCTTCATTTAGAAGCCCTGTGCCGAGCAACACACCCTCAGTCCGGTTCCTTGACTTCCCCTGGGAGATCAGCCAGTCAATCACTGCATCACCTGCCATGTGCAATTTATAATGCATAAATATAATATGAATATTATAAATATATCGCAGTAATATAATATAAATATATTATAATGACAGTGTTGCAAATAGGCCCTATATGGGTAATGGTTTTAAGTACCCAAGTGCTTGTTTTACTACATGTTCTTTATTATGAGGATGTGACAAAATTAGTGAAAAAAACAGACTTATTTGAAGGTTTTAGGAGATGGCTGAGGTTTAACTTTACAAGGTCTCTCGGGGTCAAAGGTAGCATGTCTATTGGCACTTGTTTTGAATTCATAAGGGCTCTATCTCCAAAACTTTATGACCTTGCTGTGACCTTCACCTTTGCCCTAGACCTTCCAAAATCAAATACTATCTGGGGCTCAGGTAGGGTAGTGTCCCCACCAAGTTTGGTGAAAATCCATTCATGGGTGTGGTCAGAAAACAACTAACAAACTCACAGACAGACAGACCCATAAATGCAGATGGTTTAAATAACTCAGCTAAAACTCAGTCTTAGCAGAGGTTATAGCAGCATAATGATAACATAAAAAATTCATAAGTCTGAAGTGACATACCAGTGAAGCAGTGGTTGAAAAGCTTCTTGTCTTTTTCCACTTTCAATTCTTTTATTCCAGTGTCTTGGTCTTTCATCAATGTGTACAGCTCACTTAAAGAGAAGACATTAAAGGTAATGTATATGAGTCAAGGCAAACCATGTATGTTGGTATACCAAATGTAATGATATCGATCTTTTCTACTGCAGTTTACTTTAGAACTATCATGTATAATGGCACTAGCTGTGTTCTGCACCACTTATTTATCCAGAGTCTTTGATATGTTCCAAATTTTTACATAAACTGTTCGCAATCACATAAACTGCGTTACTCCCATTCCACAGGTCTCTGCTGACTGTAGAGAAATTGCAGAAAGAGCACTCACTGTTCAGACCTCAGGTCTGCTTTCTGCTATTAAGCATAACACTTATAAAGCAGGACTTTCCACTAGCTGTTTAATCAAGGACAAGTCCCTTAACCCTAAAAAGCTCAGCTGAATAAAAAAAATAAATGTAAGTCACTCTGGATAAGGACGTCTGCCAATTAAATGTAAATGTAAATGTAAATGTAACACAAGATAGCACCAAGATAGCTATAGGCAAATCAGTAAAGGGAGATACCCATAAAGATATATAAAGAACACACCCAACTGAGAATTATGAGTTGTGAAAGTGTTAAAAATTAATAAATAAATAAATAATATTAAATAATAAAAACATTTCAAGTAGCAGTCATGTTGCACAATTGCAGTATGTACTGACACTGAGGAGTTTCCGATCTTGCAGTAATGTTATGACATATTAGGGGTAAAATGCCTCATCTAAATGTGATGTGTGATGGCCTGCAATAGATTGCTGACCCCTTACATAAGACACAATAGTGGGTGATACTGTATTAAACCCAAAATGACAAGTTTGCTCAAATAGGTGGTTGATGGTTTCACAACCTTGGAAAAAATACAACTCTTAAAAAAGCTTCTCTTTTAAATTTGAACATTGAATGGGAATTAAATGAGATAGAACCTTTCATGGTAATCAAAGTGACTGGTATATTTACTATGCATTTGCCTTCATAGGCTTTATGTTTACCAGAGACAATAAATAAACATAAAATACAGTTTTATCTCTTGGAAATAAAATGAAATCAGACACAGTGTCTTTCTGAAACCATTTGCTTACTCCTGTACACAAGTGTCAATGACCCCTGCTCCGGGAGCAATGATATTAGTAAACACTCCCACAGAACACTTGATCTTAGACTTTTCTACTTTCTGTGTATCTGTGTTACACTACCAAGTTATCACGTATGTGCAAAATCCCTCCTCTGGCTATGCTGTCTTGTAATGGTTAGTTATTATAAACAAAGAACCAAAATAAGATGTAGAGCAGGTGAATATGAGATACTAAGTCTGTGAGTTGAGGTGAAACCTTTGTTCATTCATCCATTAATTTTCTAAGCTGTTTAATCCTAATTATGGTTGTGGGGCCGACTCCGGACGAGGGCTGGGTACACCCTGAATAGCTCGCTAGGCCATTGCCTGGCCAACACACATACAACCATTCACACTCACTTTCACATCTAGGGAACTAGGCAATTTGGAACCGCCAATCAGCCTACTGTGCATGTTTTTGGACTGTGGGAGGAAACCGGAGTACCCGCAGGGAACCCATGTGAGCACGGGGAGAACATGCAAACTCCACACAGAAACACTCAGAGCCCGGGAATTGAACCCGGGACCTTCTTGCTGTGAGGGGATCGTTCCAACCACAGTGCAATTTCGCCACCGTGCCACCAGGAACCCTTGGTATTTATCCAAAATGAACCGATAATGGAAGATAAAACACACCAGCTTTTCACTGTTGAATGTGCAGGGGATGATTTTCCACACAACTTGCAGCACAAAATGACGAATAATTAAGGCATTGCTACATGATGAGTCAACAAACTGCAACACCCATTACGATACAAGGTTGTGAAGAGAGGTAGATCATGTGATATCAGCTTTATGCAGGTGAAGAAAAACCAAAGGAAACCCACAATACTTTAAGAGAGGTGTGAAACTCCCCACTTTACACTCACACTTCCTCCACATTATAGTGTTTAGCTGAGGTGTGATTGCGCATATGTCCCTGTCAAAGCGACTCTCTTACTTCCGTTACCTTCGTTCTTGACTGACTGTTGCAAGTTTGCAGTGCTTATAATACTTAATAAGCTTTGTGCACAAACACGCTTTTACTTGGAAATGTTTCTGAACAAATACTGACATGAACGAATACTGACATGAAGGCACGCAGCTATTTACATGCTAAGTGGGTTTTAATCATCCGACTTTCTTTTGCTGTCTCTTGAAATCTTTTAAGGTTCTCCATACCTCAGGTTAACTGTTTCAGGTAATCGAATTGACCTCCTGGTTGATTTCCTGGCAAATTTCTTTCCACCCTGCAAACAAGTGATGGCTCTCTTGATGTCTTTAACCCATGCCTCTCTCTCCTCCAAATGGGTGGCTTGAAAGAAATGGTCCTGCTTCTTTTCTGTAGTCACCTTAAACAATAGCTGTTAAAGAATAAGAAGTATGAAAATGTAGAAAACAGTTTGTGGTTCAGAAGTCTGTTTTGGTTTCAGTGTAATATGTATGCACTGGGCATCACCGTTCTTTTGCTGAAGTCCTGGCACGGGCTGGTCAACACCGCTGCTTTTAATGGAATCATACCCTTCGGACTGTTGTCTGTTTTTTTCTTGAAAAACTCAATACCGTCATCTGCTAACACCACCCACACCACTTTCCATGAATTCAACACAGTGCCCTGGAGGTAATAACAATAACCTTTCACCATTTACCTTCTTGCATGGGTGAAAGTACAAAATTGTGAGAAGGACAGCATTATGAAAACATTGTGTCAAAAAAAAAAAAAAAGTATTCCTGATTCCTTTGTCTCTAGGTATAATTTCTTTAATTTTCATTTCTGCTGACACACCCCTGTTGGCGTTTTTATTCACATTTGCTCTCTGGGGTCACCTAAATGCAAAGAAGTTGTAATTATGACTTATTTCCCCCATTTTTTCCTTCTTTGGTTTCTTTAAACTACCATAAAATCACTTAATACTGGAAGGTTTTGTGTCACAATTATGTGCATTATCTAATAACCCAATAGGTTGAAAGAAGTGCAGTTATCTTAGTTGTGGTTTTCTGGGGAAGTTAGCACTTTTTCAGACATGAGCTCTACTGGTGGTGTGGAAACAGTGTTGAAACCAAGCATTCATGTCGCCTATTTAACGGTATGAATTTTAACAGTACTTCTTGAAATAAACAACAAAATCAACAAAAAAAATAAATCACACAGACTCAACTGACTCAACATCAAGAGCCAGGTACATCACGCCAATCATAGTCTAGTCATTTAAAAAAGCTGAGAAAAAATCGAAAAGGTCCAGTTCTGCATCAATCTTTTATCTTTCTGCACTAATGAACAGCTCATACCTTTTTGACCAGATATCCCTCTCTAATGACGTTGGGCTCCATAGCTGCCGGCTGTGCTGAGCTGCTTCCTCAAAGTCAGGGGTGTTCTGTGTGAAGACCACAGCACCATGCAGCAGCAGCTTTTATTTCTGGTCTCTAAACGATAAGTATAAGAAAAGGGAAGTGGATGCATGAATATGCGTCACATGTGGCCTTGGTCAGCTTGGTTCCAGGCTATTTTCAGCATTTTAAGTCTGCCCGCCTACAGTAAATGTGGTGTGCGGGGTAATTACATACACTTCTCTTAAGATGACCCTATGAAACAGAAAGAATAAGTAAAAAATATTACTCTGTTATACTACACATACTATAGAATGAAATAATACATATTTACACCCCTACATATGTCACCAATCACCACAAAATGAGCCATAAAGCACCAAACGGACTTTTTGAGTCACGCACACGAATAGAGGGCATTCTCAGCTTTCAAATTATCTTTTTTTTTTTTAAATCTTTAAAAAATTTACAAAGATATGTACGAATATGTACCTCAAGTTTAACGGATTAATACACGAGAGTTTTAAAACTCATTCAATTTACTCAAAAAGATTTTATTTATCCAAAAAGTTATTAACCAAGCATGAGGTCAGTACAAGGAAATCCCAGACCAAAACTCTGATATATTGTCCGAGCGATAGAGCGGTCAGTGGATCAAGGCTGAGGTCTGTAATTCGTGTACTGACCAAACTAACAAGATTAATAAGTTATTTATTATTTGCCTTTTTTTGGTAACACCCCCACACCCCCACAAAAAGGAACCAGAAATTGATGATAATGTCTGATAGCTGAAAGCTGAGGGTGGGATATAGTTCTTTGTGTCAGTGGCTGAATGCTACACTGGGGAAATGCAGTTCTTTATGCCCGGTAGCCCCACAAAGGTGCCGAAATGGCCATCAGCGTCATTTCTCCCCTAAATTATATGGTTACATGGTAAAAGGCCTAAGCTCTTGAGTCAGTAAGTGAAGAATATCTACGTTCTCTTTGTTAATTGTGCCTAAGAATCAGCAAAAACCATTCATGTCACTATATATATATATATATATATATATATATATATATATATATATATATATATATATACACACACACACACACAGAGAGTTGTCGCTCTGTG
>JAQMYF010000027.1:7188156-7201214 GCA_030014195.1 Neosilurus mollespiculum
TGTCGGGAACGGTGGTGGTGAGTGCGTGGATGTCGGGAACGGTGGTGGTGAGTGCGTGGATGTCGGGAACGGTGGTGGTGAGTGCGTGGATGTCGGGAACGGTGGTGATGAGTGATTGGGAACATAGAAAACACCCTAATGAAAAAAGCTTTAGTTTAAGAATAGTGTCACCTGTGACTACTTGAAATTTGTCACAAATGCAGAGAAACTTATAGTGAATCAGCACACAACGGTGTTAAGCATAAAAGTTCCAAATGAATGAGTAACATTCTGTTTTTAATCAAGAAATTTTATTTATATTATTTATTTAATTTTATTTATTTGAGATGTCATTTGGGGCGAGGACGTTTTGGACAGTCACTGTGTGTTTTTAAAAAAAATCTGAATTTTTTTTTTTTAAGTTTACACCATTTTAACACAAGCCAATAAAAAAAACATAAGACTGAAAAAAATGACGGAAATGTTAGGACTGACAATTCTGTAGTTAATTAAACTATAATACATTTTTTTAAAAAAAGCTAAATAAAAGCTTTGACTGAGTACAGCCATTTAAATGCTTTTCCTCCAGGTTGTTGGTGGGCTCGACATTCACAAAAAGATGGTAGTGGATGTGTGAGTCTTGGATCCTCCTCCTCTTCCTCCTCCTCCCTGCCACCTACAACGCGCGCTTTCCTTTCCATCTCTGAAGATCTGCTCAAGACATCCAGCAAATGCTTTCTTTCAATGGAAGTATTTACTCTGTGAAGCTACCTTGTTGCTACCACGAGCCTGGTGAAGCCAACGCGTAAGTGTTTTTGAACTCCGATCCACACAACAAACCCGGTGTAGCACTTTATTGGCTGAAGAGCATCTCTGTCTGGAAAAGGGAAGACGGGTTGGCTGGTTCACTCCCCACCCCCCACCTTTTTTTTTAATTTTATTTATTTATTTGGGGTCACTTTTTTAAGCAAGTGTATATTAAGTTGTCTGAAAAGGAGGAAGTTCTGTTAAAAGTAATGTTAGCATTTTAGTACATTGGTCATTAGGGTATTACGTGCCAAGTGGAACACAGACTCTACAAGCCAGATAAGAGCTTTAAAATTAGAAAAAGGGGTTTGATTTGATTTTTTATTTTTATTTTTTTTTTTTGCAATGTTTCTATTGTTCTTAGATTTGAATCATGTTATTGAATCAGTACTTTTTGTATTGTGATAAATTGTTTATTTATGAATGTTCATATTACTGGAGAGAAACTATTGTGTTTTTAACTTGATGAGTCCAGTAGAACTAGATGCCAAACACAAATCCATGTTATTTGGGCTTTACTGTTGATAAACTATCACTAGTGTTTCAGTAGGTAAATTCTGAAACATCTGAAAGATCTACTAAAAAGCTTGAGGCGAGGCAACTGGACTTCTTTTTGTCCAGTTGCCTCGACAAAAAGAAGTCTAGTAGCCTCGACTCAAGCTTTTTAGGATTACCATGACCTGGATGATTGAGAATCTACACCAACGTCTGAAAGATCTGTTGAGTCACAGAGCTCTGTGCCTATAACTATTATGTTGACAATGCTATTACAAAAAAAAATCCACCTCATTACAGTAGTTTCATTTGCAGGCAGAATTGCTTTTGCTTTAAAACCCCAAGTTATCCTAGTTACTTATGTCCCAGAAGGCAAGTATGCTGTTGTGACCTACCAACACAATTACTTGTACTATTTGTGACTACTACCTGCCCCCTTCAGGATGAATGAAGTACTGTATTTGACATCCGACACACCCAGTGAGACATTAACCTTAGGACTTTGGCGTGTTGAGTAAAGAGTATGGCTAGAAATGATTTGCTCTTTACTTCTTCTATGCATCTTCACCAGCTTATCGAAACTGCAGCACTCATTGTGTCTGAGATTGTCCTGGTGCTTCTCCAGCATCTGCATGAACACATTTCCCTTCTGCATGGTTTCCGATTTATGGCACGTCTAACAACATTACTTGCAACGTTAAATGTCAAATAGCTATTCAGTATGGATGCCGCCAAAGTTTAGAAAAACCTCCGCACAGCCGGTGTTATCGACAAGTAAAAGTATATACAATCCTTTTTCTTTCCTGAATGTTAAATTGCAGTGAAATGATGTATGGTGTGTGTGTGTGTATATATATATATTTAGTATATATTACATGGGAATGGCATGATATGATTGGTTGGCCATCTTGGGATGATAGACATTACCCATCCTGCAAACTCAGGAGAAATCATACAGATCTAGTTTTAGTTTGCTTTTCTTATGATCCTGTGTAATATATAAAACAAATTTTCCACTTGATCACAGGATATTGCTGGATCGTCCCCCCAATGTTCTGTCTCAAGGACTATTCAACAATAAACCTTGGTAAATACATAGATATATATACACACGCAAACACAGTATCTCCGGTCAAGGATATCGTATATAATGTTTTTTCGAATGATATTCAAACTCATTTTACTCCAAGTTTATGTTGACGGAATGGGAGAATGGGCATTTCATTCCCGAGTGGACATCAAGAATTATCGTGTTTCTAGTTGGGGGTGTCTACTCTGCATGCTGCATCGTGTTGCCTACTGTGGGAAATATATGGACTTGGTACTGTATAAAAATAAATATTTAAACTATATATATTAAAACAAAAAAAAATCCATTTCTTACTGAATCCACAACCTGCTTTATTTTCAGTGGGATGCTGTTTATTTGAGTGTTTCAGTGATTATTCATTTCCGTGATCCGTCGGTCATTGAAAGAAAAGAGAGTCCTCTGACGATTAGGCCAAGAGTCAGCAGCATGCAAATATTTCCTGGACATTTTGCACCACTTATGAGCCACGTTTCTGCTTCATGAGTCCATGAGCTGCCCAGCATGCAGAAGATCAGATGGTTATCCCCGAGGTTAGAATCTCTCAGCTGCGCGGCTGGCGACTGCACGTATGTTGCCATACACTTTAGATGGTGGACTCCCTGCGAAGATGAAAACAAAACTTATTTCATCACACAATACACACAAGGCTATGCTCAGGCTTTGGTTACTTACCTAAGATAAGGTTGCATATAGCTGTCCGTGCCATCTTTATATTCTGGAAAGACCCCAAAATGTGTACCTTCCTGTAAAACAAAATTTCACTTACTGAGGTTCATCACTGGTGATACAAATATAATACACAAAGCACCCAACGTTGAAGTTTGCTTTCGGACTCACGTGTCTGCAAGGACGATCCTGGTCTTTGTGACATTTTCAATGGTGAATTTTGTTTTCCCTCCTTTCCCTGCTATTCTGCCAATAGCTCTCGATAAGTGATCTCCTTTAAGAGGCTTAACTGTTCCCCAAAAACACACGAAACAAAGCAATGACAGTCAACAAAAGGAGGTTCGGAGTTCTGTATGGAAGCTTGTGCATACCACAACACACTAAATTCACATCTTTTTAGATTGTGGTAAGAGGCATGTAAAAGAATCATTGCTGTCTTTCGAAAAGAGGGCCATTGGATTGAAGTCAGCGTGATTATGCCTTAAGAAGTGTCAGACTCAAAATTGTTCCCGTCCTGAATATAACTGAAAAATTGTTGGCTGGACATAAACCAATCATTCACTTCAACTTTTTATTTAAAGTATTAACAGAGTGAGCTTTAGCCACTGACCACCCTGATGCTAGTATTATACATGTTACGTACTCAAACGAATGACTAGAAACATGCAAAGAGTGCAAACCTCTGCCAACACAAGACTCCTTGGGGGAGGAAAATGACAAAACTGATTATTGTAAAGAATCTGTTCATTATCCAAACACTTAACAGAGCACGAGTGCATGTTAGTGAGTCCATTACAAAAGCTTTGAAAAATAGCCTGGACCAAACAAAAGACCCCTTTGGTGGAGGTAAACCAAAAAATAATCGTTTGTTCCTTGGCCCATTCTGCACCTTTCCTGAACATTTCAGGAAATTCCACTCATGGCTTTTTGTGTAAAGTAATTCACAAATGGACAAACACTGGCAAAAACAACCTTTGCTGTTGGCAAAGGTAAATATAAAGGTAACTTTTATAAACTTACCATCTGTGACATCAAATGTTTCCAGAAACAGTTCGTCCAGTCTGATGAGTGCCAGGGCATCCTGTGGATTATATCAGTAAGTTAGAGATTCATTAAACACTACAGATATTTTAGATGTCTTAAAACACAGAGCTGTGTCTAAACACCCACCTCAACCTGAAATCCTAAAATAAAGGCCTTTACAAAATCTGCTGCTTTCGTTAAAGCGCCGATATCCTGTGTTTCCTTACACGTCTGTTCAGAAAGAGCACAGTGACATGAGCTAGAGTTTCAGAACCATGCATTCATTCACTCACAAAACAAATCGCTTTAGTCCTTACCTTAATCTCCACATTTCTTGTTTTGAGGTTAAATCGGACTTGAAGTTGCAGGTTTTCAACGATAGGGGTGAAGATTTTGAGCCAGTTTTCTTTCAGAGGTGTATATCTATGGGACGGCACAGGGATCTTCCTCATTTCATCAGCACCACCCTGAAAAAGCACAAGATTACTCAAGTCTAAAAGTATACATGGCACGGCGAAGTCCCTGGTGTCACAAGGAGTGGATGTGCCTGCACTACCAAGAATGCAAATAAACCGTTTGTTTATTTATTTATTTCTCCCTCTCTCTTTGCATTCTAAGTAGTTTAAGCACATCCACATGGTTTAATTCAGAACTTGAATGTGCCAGAATTACACACATGATGCTTTTTGTCACAGGGTTGGTCCAAACTGTAAACCGGATCTAATGCAGGGGCTCGACATTGTTTACAGACATGACCTTTTCTTTAATGAAACTTGGTTCAAATAAATTTAACTCACTATAACCAGTCAAGCAGGCTAAAACCTCAGCAACACTTCCTGATTGTGATCTCTCTCTCTCTCTCTCTCTCTCTCTCTCTCTCTCTCCCCCCATGTATTGGACCTTGTGAATATGCTACAGTAATAATTAAAATGACAGACAACTGAAGGTGTTAACAACCCTCCAAAATAATTGCCAGCAAAATGGATGTTTTCTTAAATAGCACCGCTTTTTCCCTACATGGATTCGGATGTATTTTTTTTTACGGAAAATATAAACCGAAATCTTCCTTCAGTTGATCGGATCAGCTGAGAGGTGCGCATGCGCAGAAAAACACGTGGGGCTTTAACACTTACCCACCGAACATGGAGCAGATTGGGTCATATACGGCATTTAAATGTTTACAAGTCCATATGTTTGAGCAGAACTGAGAGTTACCTTAAGTTTGTCGCCTGATATCGGAGGAAATTGTGGTCTTTTGGGTGCCACTGCTTCTTCAGACTCCATTTCTACTTCACCCTTATCACGTTTTCGTTTCGAAGTTTTCTTTGATTTAACCGTCTGAAAAGTGTCCTTGTTTTCTCCATGGTCCACAGTACTACTCTCCCCACAGGCTGCCTTACTGACTGGTTCCATTGTGAACTTCAGAGTGACTCTTGCTTAGAAAGTTCATGAAAATAGGTAGAATTATTTCGAGGAACTGTTTATCTTCAGCATGCGGCGTCCTCTATTCTACCAAAAGGACCCAAGAATTGTCCGAGGACTGCCTGCATGCCTTTAGTATTTCCAACACCGTTGAAAAATATAGCAGGATAAGAGTCGCAATGTATTTATTAAAAAAAATAAGATAATAAAGATACAACTTAAACTTAGCTAACAGACTGTGTAGAAATACCTCAATTTTTTTTTATTTTGTTCAGGCAATCATAAGAGCACCATCACACAAGGTCCCTTCGCGTCGTCAACTTTTCCCACCTGTATTCCGCTAAGTCCCGCCTCCTTACTGTGATTTGCTAACACTTCTTTGTTCTATCGCACGACTGGTCTGTTGTATGTCAACTCAGAAAGTGTAGCCAATCAAAGAGCAGAAGACTGGAGTTTTCATAATACAGGTGGGAAATATGACCATCCGCCCGCCTCACTTAGGTTAGAATGCCTATGCGGCTTTGTAAGTTATTTAAAACCTCATATTAGTTCAGTATTCTCTGTGATTCCTGTCTGGTGTTAGTCTGACCGAAATGTCAACCCCTCTGGAAAAGCCGCAGATCATTGTGCACATTCAAAAGAGCTTGAACTACACGGTGTTCGACTGTAAGTGGATTCCGTGCAGTGCGAAGTTTGTTTGTATGGGAAACTTCGCCAGAGGAACTGGAGTCCTGCAGGTGTATGAGATTCAGCATGGAGACGTGCAGCTTGTCAAAGAGGTGAGGGTTGCTGTTGTAAGTATAATGTCGGCGGATAATGTCATCCAGGCCCAGTTGGTCCAGATGGAATACACGAGCTAACAGGCTAAACAGTTAGCCAGTTCTAGAAGACTCTATACCTCGTTGTCATAGTAACTGACCTCATCTTGATGGCGCGGCTGCTGAGGAAAACAATACGACTTAAAAACTATAATGAACAGTAGTTTTGTTAAAATGTCACAATATACTCTGCTTTTATACTTGTTACTATTTTTGTATTAAGAAAACATTGGACTGGGAGCAAATTCACTGGAGCCCCTGTGTTGTCCCCAGCTCACCTTCATACTTCCGCTATAGCCGGAAATGGGGTTTGTTTCAGTCTCCCTGCAGTATTACAGACACTCCACTCTAGCTCATAGAGCAAGAATAGTCCTGTCCACCAACACAAAGAGTGGTCCTGTGTCTGCTCAGCCTTGGTTTATCGCCCCAGAATAGTTTAACAGTTCATTAACACGCAATATGTCTCAGTATCAACTCATCATAATATCATATTTCAATTCCATTTCTGTCCACACAGGCCACTCAGGTCCACCTCAGAGCACCATTCAACCCACTGATCCAGAATGCACCCACAGCCTAATTTTTCCTTAGTCACACGACTGCCTTCCAGTAGCCAGATGAGAATCAGTCTCTCATACTCAAAACTCGTTACGCCACATTCCCCCTGATCCTCTAGAACTCCCTGCCTCTCATGGTACAAGCAAGACATGAATCATGGCATCATCGAACGTCTAAAATGAACTTCCCCCAGGTGTCCAAACAGTTGAGTCACTACTGGCTGTTTTCAGATAATGGCTACATCCCCTCTTGAAATACTTGAATTAGCGATTTTATTTGTCTCATTTGTGTATTCTGTGCTTTTTCTTAATATTTTGCCTCCTCACCAGAGTTTTAGGCTGATTATATTCTTAGTCCATGAACTAGTGATCCAAAATCAGGATGTATTTCTTGCTTGACATTTCATGGTTCTTGTATGTTTCTATGGATGGTTTTGTTCGATATTTCAGATCGAAAAGCCCAAGCCAATCAAATGTGGAACATTTGGCGCAACATCTCTGCAGCAGAGGCATTTAGCCACAGGCGATTTTGACGGCAACCTTCATGTGTGGTACGACTAACCGTCCTATTCTACATCAGTTCATTCCTCACACTCGGGAGTTTAAGCTGAGTCTTGATATTTTATATTAGGAATCTGGAAGCATCAGAGGTTCCAGTGTACTCTGTGAAAGGCCACAAGGAAATAATAAACTGCATCGACGGAGTCGGCGGGTTAGGCATCGGAGACGGGGCACCAGAAGTTGTCACAGGAAGCCGAGACGGTTAGTTTGCCATCATTACAATTTCTGATGCGTGCTACAGTATTATATTTGCATGTGTTTTTATCCTGGATTGTAAATGTTCTAACAATAATGTAGATACCTGTTTATCTGTAACTGCTTACATGTGTGTCACATGACATATCCAATAGTGTAATCCATGAATAATGAGAGAGTTAATAATTATTAACCAAAGATGAGGTGGATTTTGCTGAATGGTCTTTGAGAAAAAACATTGAGGGTACTAATTGGGAGTATCCGCCATCCTGAGATGAATAATTGTTTTAGTATATACTACACTGGAACATAACAAAAATCAAACTTAAATGAGATTCTCATGGCTATTTTACAAGTGTGACAGGGATTACCCCTGCTCCATTACTAACTCTTTTCTTTGTCATTTTTGAGACAGCATGTTGTTGAATCACTAAGATTTCAGAGTCAGTGACCATGACAAACTCTGAGTTTCTGTTTTCTGTTTTGGTTTGAGCATTAGCTGGAGATTGAGAGGTGGATAATATCCAGTAGTATATACTACACCCATATTATACAGTACTACAGTACTACACTATACTATACTGTTATATACTACTCATTTTAGTTTGCTTTTCATTCTGTTTACACATAGTATTACCAAAACTCTGAACAGGGTTTAGAAAGGTGTAGTTACACATCTCTTATGCTCAGTCCACCTGCATCTGTCATGATTAAAAAAATAATAATAATAATAATCTTGTTTTCATGTGTTTTTTTTTTTTATTTTATTTTTATTTATTTATTTATTTTTTTGTTTAGGTGCCCATGTTAAATATATCTAAAACAACTGTTTATTAAATGTATATTAATTAATCAACAACCACCTTGCTTACAGTGTATAATAGTTAATTATCCAGGGATAGCAAACCAATCAGATTGCACCATTTCCTTGTAATATATTGTGTATGTTTACTATTAGTGTGTATCATACCTATATTATTACTATTAATAATAATTATAATACGTTTCTGTACTCTCCGGTCTTGTTTTTGTAGGTACAGTTAAAGTGTGGGATCCGAGACAAAAAGACACCCCTGTGGCGAATATGGAGCCAACAGAAGGAGAGACCAAGAGAGACTGCTGGACTGTAGCATTTGGTGTGTATTTATAGCACTGCAGGTATCATGATACGATCACTCAGCAATAAGGAAATCAGAAATGGTCGTACTTTGTAACACTCTGTAGTGTTGCACAAATATTTAGCGCACTGTTTAAAGAACAAGCCACGAACAGGGATTGTACTCCAGTGTGTTAGCTCGGACAGTGATATTTAAAACCAAATAGCCCCGACTTAAATAAAAAAGGCATTTCCTTACAGAAAACTGTATCCTGTGACTACATTGCCACTGACTTTTAATTTAGTGTCAGAGTTTCGTGTTACAGTAAGTTGATTTCTCAAAGCATGATGTGTACAGTGTAATATGTTTCTTAACCGATTAATCTGGTTTTTCTGTAAAGGTCACGCCTTTAACGATCAGGACCGCTGTATATGTGCTGGTTATGACAACGGGGATATTAAGCTGTTTGATCTCCGAAATATGTCTCTGCGATGGGAGAAAAATATAAAAAATGGCGTAAGTCACTGCATTTATTTAATAAAAAAGATGGGGTTTTACTGTATATACACATATTGGTGTAAACTGGGATTTTATGCCATGAAACTACAGAAAAGAATTGTGTAAGAATTCACTCCTGGTACTGTGAAGCCTGTAATTATGAGCTTTTGGATGAAGACATGAAGCTAAAAAGAGTGAAATGTTCAGCTTGCTCTACTTTGCCCCCAGTGGAGAAACAGAGAATTGCAATTTTTCCAAATCAATTTATTTACAGTCACATAGAATTTTTAAACGTTTCTAAATTCATTTTGGTGGGTTGGATTAGATGTGTAGGATCACTGGGCCAGTTTGACGCCTCTGTTTTAAAATCTTAAAATGTTGATAAGTAACCTACAGTATTGAATACGTCAGTGATTTAAAATTCTAAATAAATATGTCTGCTTTTATAGGTGTGCAGTGTTGAATTTGACAGAAAAGATATCAATATGAATAAATTGGTAGCAACATCTTTAGAGGGCAAGTTTCACGTCTTTGACATGAGGACTCAGCATCCCACTAAAGGTTTTGCATCTGTTTGTGAAAAGGTGAGCCTGAGAGCACTCGCTCACATGACACCAGCAACGTATTTCTATCTATTTCACTTTTATTGTTTTTAATTATTTTTATTGTCTGTATTTAAGGCCCACAAATCTACAGTATGGCAAGTGAGGCATTTGCCCCAAAATCGGGACATCTTCATGACAGCAGGTGGAGCTGGGAATCTGCACTTATGGAAATAGTAAGTAAAAAAAAAAAAAAAATCAGTGTATTCATACTGTTATTAAAATCCCTTATCTGTATCCATGTTACAGCTCACAACCAGATCACTAATGTCTTGCAAGTAACCTTTTTTCCTTTAAGCTATTTCTAACAGTATTAACATTGTTTTGCTCTTTACTTCCTGTTCACTGTATGCATATAATTAAACAGAAATAAAACTACATGCTGTGATTTAATAATTGGCTGAATGCAACAGTCAAGAACCCAACCTGCCTTGTGTACTCTAATGTGCAAATTCAATTCAGTTCATAGAGTGTGTGCTGTGTGTTAGTATATAAAGTATATGTTGGGGTGGACATCCTTTGAAAGGTCATATGTACCATGAAGATAAAGTTACAGCAAAAATTACCGTCACCAAGGGGTGGGGTTATGAGTTTGGTTGTGTGTGTGTGTCTGTGAATACAATAACCTGAAAACTAATGGATGGATTTTCGCTAAATTTTAAACAAATGTGGGTCCTGGGCCAAAACAGAACTGTTTAAAATTTTCAGTGTTATCCAGATCCAGGACAGTTTAAAAGTAGTTTTTTAACATTGTGCAATATGGCAAGATGGAGGAAATCACCCAGAATGCACCAGGAGAAAACAATTACAGAGCTCAAAAATAATTGCAATAAACAGGCCACAAGGGGGCACTGGAATTCTGCATCATCTGCCACTGTAACCCTTGTAAAGACGGGATTGCACTTGGTGGAGATCTGCGCTCTCCAGGTGCATTTCTACTTTAAAAAAATTCCTAAAGATGTAAGAATATAACCCATCACAAAAAGCCAGCAAATTTCAAGCATCATTTTTTAGACCTTATTGGAACCAGATGCTCTTGGTGACTGAAATACCCACTGATAGATTTGCTAATATACCACCAGCAGTGCTGCTTTAGAAAACCATTTAAATTCTACATTTCATCATGCGTTGTTTATATTGTTATAAAATTGCAAAAAAAAAAAAAAAAAAAAATCTTACAGCGAGTGGTGTATTACAGCGAGTATCCAGAGAAGAGGAGTGAGAAAGATGGAGAAGGAGTAGAAAGAGGAGTGGCTGGGACACTCAGTCTCCTTCAGAACGTCACTCTGTCAACACAACCCATCGCCAGCCTGGACTGGAGTCCTGACAAGCAGGGTCTGTGTGTATGCGCTTCCTTTGACCAGTCTGTTCGAGTCCTCATCGTCACCAAGCTGAACAGAGTATAAACTCAAATCACATGACTCCAGGCCTTAATATCATCATCGTCATCATCATCATCATCCCAAGCTAATGTGTTTCCTTTACAAATTAAATATGAACCTGCTTATATGCAAACAAACATCATGACAATTAAAGTGAAATGACATGAACTTAAATTCTTGAAGTTTTGTTTTTCAGTCACAGAATTCTTTTTTCCAATTTGTTCCAGTTCTTTGCATGCAGATGTGTTTAGTTCTGTTTATTAATTAACTACCAGATCCATAACAACAGGAACAATGATGATGAACATGTAAAGTGGGCGGGGTCCATGCCTAGTGTGGCGTTTTCTTCCTGAATGCTACTGATAGCTGCTATATAGGATATGTAGTATGTAAGCTCAATACAGGGGCCTGGGCAGCAGAAGCCAAGAAGAAGAAACGTGCCGCTTGCAAGGTCCGGGCTATTCCTCATGCTACTCCCACTGAACACCTACCAACTTGTGCCTGAATTGGCCTCATTAGTCAGTGTGTATTAGTCATCTCCGGACCCAGAGACAGTAACCACAGTACAGGTGTCCTCAGAAGTCATGGTCATTGTCAACCTCGTAGGACAAACACTACATACACTTTGATTGTGACAGACTCTGCCAGAACACGTGAAGAAAGAACTTTGTGAGATGATGGGTTAGGAGGAAAAAAAATTAGGGGGTAAAAAGTAGGAAGAGAATAAAGAAAAACAGAAAAAGAACTTGTAAGACAAACACACTGAGACTCCAGACTCTGTGTCCTTCTGTCTTCCTGTCTCTGTCATGATGACCCATTTGTGACATTCTACCAAAGTGTGACAATGTCACAGATAAGGTGATGTCACGTACTGATCAGATTGCCCTTACACCCTGATGTCACAGAAAGGTGTGGTTCTACCCTGTTATATTCCACCCGGAGAGCTGTACTGCTTCTAAAATGTCATCACCTCTGGAAAAGCCACAGATCATCACCCATGTTCAAAAGAGCTTGAACTACACGGTGTTCGACTGTAAGTGGATTCCCTGCAGCGCAAAGTTTGTTTGTATGGGACATTTTGCCAGAGGAACTGGAGTCCTGCAGGTGTATGAGATTCAGAACAGAGACGTGAAACTTGTCAAAGAGGTGAGGGTTACTGTTGATAAATAATCAGGTGGATAATGTCATCCAGCACCAGTTAGATCAGATAGTATACTGGTATAGAAGTCACAAGCTGGCAATAACAAAAACCTCTCCCTACCACGTTGTCATAGTAATTAGCCGTTGCTTAAATCGGCAAAAAGAACAAATCCTTTATGATCAAAGCTGCAAAATCCCATGTTTTATAACATTATAATGTTACACCGTCTTCCACTCTTTCTAATAAATATTTCTTTCTGGTTCTGGTAAAATATCAATACCCAGGTTTGCACATACCTGGTTTAGAAGACAGAAATGAAAGACATCATGTACATCACTGATTTTAATAAAGACAGTGGATGTGCCATAAAAAACAAGACCTGTAAGATATTAAATATACATCCCCAATCCATCAATCATTATTGATTTATCGTCTGCGAGTTGTGAGGCGTCACCAACAGCGGTCACATGATTATAAAAAAATACTCTTTAAAAAAAAAAAAACATTATTTCAAATGTAGTGCAATATGGTTTTTTTTGTTTATTTGTTTTTGAATTTTTTTTCCATGGTGGAATTGAAATAGTCTTTATTGGAATGGATAGTAAAATCACAAATGAGCTATAAATGATTAGTAAAATAATTGCAGCATACTAAATAATTGTGCTAAATAAATACAATTAAGTAAATTTGTGTGTGTGTGTGTGTGTGTGTGTGTGTGTGTATAT
>JAQMYF010000027.1:7221148-7233554 GCA_030014195.1 Neosilurus mollespiculum
TCTTGTGAGCACCAGAAAGTATCGCGTGCGCACAAGACAGTCGCTTGTGAGCACCAGAAAGTATCTTGTGAGCACCAGAAAGTATCGTGTGCGCACCAGAAAGTATCACGTGCTCACTAGAAACGTTTCATGTTGTTTATTTATTTATTTATTTTTTACCATGTCCCTGTAGGGGCCCTGTACCGTAGAAACACTTCAACAGGTCTAACTAACTAAATAAATAAATAATAAAGGGAGGGTGGCTCCTCCTGTTTGGAGGGTGTAGACAGATGTGCTTTGCATATATTACACAGTGAGTTCAGGTTACACTGGGTGGGTCACTTGTAGTTTATAGAGAAACAACGCAAGAGAGGAAACGGTTTTAAACTCCGAGCAGTGAACAGATACACACACCCAAATCTGAGATATGTTTCGTTGTGGTATTGCGTATCCCCGGTGCAGGTGGATCCTGCCTCTTCTCCTGCTTTTCGCCGTTATTTTTGATATCATCGCCATCGCGGCTCAGTCAGGATGGGTGGAGGACGAAGACGCCAAGTCGCACTACGCCAGTATGTGGGATCAGTGCCGAAGCCGAGGCGACAAATGGAACTGCAAGAGTCTCATGGAGTTCTGTAAGTTTGGGCTTTTTCGCCCGGCGGTGTTGTACATGTGCTAGCTTTTTAAAAATTCGACGAGAACCCGAGCAGAACTTTTAAGCTAACTGCCAAACTCCACCCGTTTAAAGGCGCAGGTGTCTGGCCTGTTGCTTTCAGGAAACATCCCAAACTCATTTAATGTGTAAAATAGTTAGTTAGAAGTTACACGATATGCTTGGTAGCATTTAAATCTACTTAAATGTTGGGTTACGTGATATTTTAAGAACAATAGCCCCGCTGGTAAAGTCATAACCTCAAGCCCCACCGACTTTCCCTGTTGTTCCTCAAAGCTATCCAGGTGATCCACGGTCGCACTTTCGACATTCCGTTAAATTCCATTAATTGTGGTGCTTTTATAGTTTGTTTGGGTGTGTTGTTGTTTTTTTTTTTTTAATAAATTAACGTTATTTTAAAAATTAATCTCGATTATTTTGAATCAATAAGTTTAGCCGAGTCGTCCTTTTTTCTGTTAAAAATATTTTACGAATCTTGATAATGTGTAATAAGAGTAGACAACTTGTTAAGCCAGACTTGTGTGTGTGTGTGAGAGAGTGAGAGAGAGTGAGAGAGAGAGAGTAACAGTTTGCCTCCAGGTGCAGGCGCCATTTTGTTGATGTGAGTCCTGTAGCCAGGTCTCCTATTTAAAAATCCTCTGAGTATTGATGTAGTGTATGTTTTTTAACGTTTCAATAAGTTTTCTTCCTTCCCAATTTTCTTTTACTAAAAATTGAATATAATATTTATAATGACTTGCATGGGTTTCCTCTGGGGTACTCCAGTTTCCTCCCACAGTCCAAAGAAATGCACATTAGGCTAACTGTCTGTTCCAGATTGACCCTAGGTATGAGTGTGAATGGTTGTGTGTGTTGCCCTGCGAGCTGTTCAGGGTCTTCGCCCAGCGTCGGCTGAGATAGGCACAGCCCCCGAGTGATCCTAGTAGTATTAGTATGCGTTCGACAATTGAGTGTTTCTGTCAATCAGTTCAATAAATGTCCAATTTCAAAGCTATATTCATACATATATATCATATATGCTATTTTAATTTATGAAACACTTTTTTTTTATTATATATGTATTTTTTACTTTAAAGTAACTTAAAACTGAAGCAAAATGAAATCCAGATGTGGCTCGTTAAATGGTTTCTACCATTTGACCAGAAATGAGGTGCAAGATGGCTGTGGGAACAACAGATCTAGACACAACTACACCTGAACTCAAGTATAAGGTGTTGTAGTTATGCTATTCAGGGAGTAGATTAGTGTTGTTATGAGTGACGCCGTTTTTCATGGCGGAGATAACCAGCAAAACGTCTGAAATGTACCATGAGTCACACCTTTTTGCTGTCTGTTTATGTTCCACCTCTGTCTCCTAGGGTGTTGACATGTAAGAGAGTGACAGCATGTACCAAAAACGTGAACAATTAATCAATTAGCTGTACTGTTCATTCCCATGAGATAATTCATACACACACACACACACACACACACATATATATAAAAGTCTCTTAAAGATGTTTGCTAATGTACAACCAGTGTTTTGGTCTCATTTCAATGACCATTGGTCTTAATAGTGTCCCAGGGAGGATTAGATATCATCATGATTCATACCTGATGGCAAATTAATCACAGGTTTACCAATAAAATGCAGGGACAAATTGAGAATTTCTAATTATACATTTGCAGCTCATTAATTGTTAAGGTTGTGTGTGTGCGCTTACTGAATAATGTGCTTACAGTAAACATACTATATGCTTTGCCTTTTTCAGCATGGGCTCAGGCTGTGGCTGCGCTGATGATCATCGGCCTTATCATCCTCATTGTAGCCTTCATTGTCTCCTGTGTTGCGCTCTGCTGTACCCTTAACATACCCCTTTTGCCATTAATTGGAGCTCTGCTCATTTTTGCTGGTAAGAATAGTTTTAAACAGTGAGATATATTCTGTGTCTATGTAACTGTCCGTGATTAATGTCTTGGTACCCTATAATAACTAGATAAGGAAAATCAGTTTTGATTATTATCTTTTTTTTTTTTTTAAATAACTGTTCAAATGGAAGCATGCTGTACAAACGAAAAACGATAGTCAGTCTGTACAAGCCTGAACAACGGCAAGCCCTGGGCGATTTCCAAGTTATATGCAGAAGTTGTACACCTCTGATCACCACCCTCAGCTTTGTTATGCTGGATGCCTAAGGGTTGGGAGGGGTTACCAAGTTACCCAGTGTCCCAAAACACACACACACACACACATGTGCACACACACCTACGTTTCAGTACGGTCAACAAAACTTGTCATGACTTTCTCTACAGCCTGCTATTTTGTCGTCACATTATGCACACTGCCCTGTACAGCCTTAACCTAGGCGGTAGAGCAGGAAGAGCCTGTCCTCGATGAGTAATACGCTGGGGTGGGGTAATCTTATCTTTCTCACTCTTGTGTGACAGAATTGCAGCTACACACCCTAAAGGGTGAGGCAGTTGCACAAGACTTTCAGTCTCGTCCCAGCCCTTCCCCATGGTGATGGAATCATTATCACAGTCACATTACTGTTTTGTGTTAGAAATGTACACACAAGAGAAAGGGAAAATAAAGGCAGTTATGATTTTTTTGGGGGGTGGGGTTGGGGTGTCTTTCTTTAATTTGATCATGTGACTTGTGTCATTTCAGCAATATTCCAGTTGATCGCCCTGATAATTTACCCAGTGAAATTTAACGAGCTCATCTTTGAAGGCAACTACGACTACACCTGGGCATATGGTTTCGGCTGGGGAGCCACCATCATTATGATTGGCTGCGGGATCCTGTTCTGTTGCCTTCCCAAATACGAAGATGAACTCTCAGGCACAGAAAAGATCAAATACTTCTACCAGTCATCCTAGAAGCCTTCTCCATCCTGCTACATGTTGCATTGCACTGTATCTTTAAGGACTGTTTTACTTAATGATATTACAAAAGCTCCAACTGGGAATTGGCACAATCTGCACAAGAAAAGATCCAGGTTCACTAAAATAAAACATGGGGAAACACAAACAGTATTTTCTGCATTAAAAAGGATTATTTATAAGGTTGACTTTTTTTTTAAACAACGAAGGCCTATGTTGTCCCATAGTTCCATCATACTTGCACATGCTCCAGCAATACTGGCCATGTCTATTTTTATAACTTTCAAAGGTGACATTTCAGTTTTTATCACTGCCTCATAATATAATTTCCTTTTCCTGTTCCATGCAGACAAAAAAAAAAACCCAGTGGGTCTTAATCATAGCACCAGGGTAGAAACTTTAGGGGTACTCATCTTAGCATTTAAACATTAATACATTACTAATGACTATTGGCTGTATCTTTATCTGGCAATTGAACTGAGTATAGTTTTAAAACCCTGGTTATTAATTGATTAATTCATGTAGACTTGCACAGATTTTATTTTAGTAGCTAGCATTTTTAAAAATGTGTATTAGAAGTATTAAATATTAAAAACAAGTTTTAAAGACATTAATCTCTCTATTGATTTTTTTTCCCCCTCTCATATCCCACTTCATACTAATCTATAATCCTACTGTCTTTAATTTCTGTAAAAAGTGTGTGTGTGTTTGGTGTGAATGGACTGATGAACGTTTCTGTTACTTGTGCAACTGCCTTTTTCTAATACTGCTAGCAATATGAACTTTATATATAGATATATGATACACACTGGTGTTAAGGAAAATGTCTGCTGTAGTACAACACAGCAAAAAAAATGTTTTAAGGGTTTTCTGTTTTGATATGTTTCCTTTTTTTTTTTTTTTTTTTTTTTTTTTTTTTTTTTTAAAATTTATTTAACACTGTCCATGTTGTTTTCATAAGAGTTCTAATTCATTTTGTCTAGTTTTCATTGCAAGCCAATGCATAATAAAGGGAGACCAAACTGTTAGCAAGTGTGTATTCTGTTTTAATTCAGGTGCACATTCTTCATTTTAAGACAAAGACAACACTTGCTAAAAGTTACGCTCAATCTAAACAGTAATAAAATCTGTCTGTGTGTGAAATCAAAGACCGACAGCTTCTATTTTAACAATTTTATGAGTGATCATTTTAAAAACAGTCAGAGTGATGATATGAAGGCACAACTTAACAGGAGGAGTATGGCTTTACTATATTACTAGTTTCCCACCGCACAGGAAATGATTGTAATGTAAATCTTTTAATACCCCAACACAATTCTGTCGATAAAGGGCGTGAACATGTCAAACTCCTGTACTTATACAGGTTAACTTGGGCCTCGATGACATCAGTGTGAATCTCAAGTTTTCAAATAATTTCATAAAATTGTTTAAACAGAGGCTATCAGCTTAAAATTTTGCACCCAGAAAGATCTGGGGATTTGAACAGAATTAACGTAACAAGTGTTGTCTTTTCCTTTATGCTGAATCTGATTCTGATATGAACCACAATGTATTCAATATGACCAAACTGGCACGCATTTTTAACAGTGCTGTGTTGGTCATGTTTCCATTCAGCTATGAATACCAGTGATCTCATTAAAATGGCGTGTCGAAGGGAGGAGTGTATTAGGCTGTAAGTGAACTGTCTGCTCCCGAAGTTGTGTTGAAAGCAGGAAAAATGAGCAAGCGTAAGGATCCTGACTGATGTTGACAGGTGCCAAATTATGGTCTATTGAATTCCAAAGGTCTTCGAAGGTCTTTTGGGGTGTTCCTGGTATGCAGTGTTAAGTACCTACCAAAAGTGGTACAAGCAAAGTGGGAGGCTATGTAGCTGCAGACCAGTCAGATTACACATGCCTGACCCCTGTCCACCACTAAAAGTGCCTACAATGGGCATCATGTGCATCAAAACTAAACCATATGTTAAAAGGTGGACTGGTCTGATGATTTTTTTTTTAATCATATGGATTTCCGTGGTTAAGACATGGCAACACAATGGACTATGAGAACAAGGCAAGCCACCAGAAGCAGTGTGATGATCTGGGCAATGCTCTTCTGGGAAACTTTGGGTCCTAGAATTTATGTGCATGTTACTTTGACACGTACTGCCTACACAATGCGCACCAAGTACACCCCTTTATGGCAATGGTGTTTTCTGATGACTCTAGCCGCTTTCACCCTGCCGTACTGCAAAAAATGGCCTTCAAATTCCCCATATGTGGGATGTCCTGGATTAACAAGTCCAAACCATGAGGATGGACCTTACAACTTACACAAATTAAAGCATGTGCTGTGAACTACTTGCTTCCAGAGACACTACTCCTGCTCTTTACAGATAAGGTTTGTTGATGGTGGTGTGGGTAGATTTAACCAGCTACAGAAAATGAATAGGCCATAAGATGACGGTAAACACACAGCAAAATTATAATCAGGGTTGCCAGGTTGCATGTAGAAAAAGTCAGACCACAGGCTTACGGCATTTTCAGGGAAAATATAAAACCAAGATGTGACCATTAAGATCCTGTTTTAAAGACAATAAATCAAATTGATGTTCACAAAATATAGGTGACGACAAAGGGAATGTGTACGTGTAGAAAGAACACGGAAATGTACAAAACAAGTTTTGGAGAGAGAAAGTGTAATAAGGGAGTTTCCACACCAAGTGATGTTAAATGCATGTTGCAATTAATGCCAACAAAAAAATGTACGCACACAAAAACATGTTTCCCACGGAAAAAAAGAGTGTGAGAAAAAAAGAACATCTTCCTTTCCCAATACCAGGATTTTGGGGGTAGTTTTGAATATTTTTGTGAGCTTCTTGCTTAAACCACTTACAGAAAGACCACTCACTGACTTACTGTCAAGACATCATCACAGTTTTACTCTTCATAGCTTTCATAGAGCTGCCATCAAGCGCAAACTCCACAGTCATTTCATTCATCTATTATTTGAGTCTTCATAACCAATGTATTCGATGTAATTTAATATAAAATAATTCAACTTGTGGCTCTACATTAGATCTATAGCACTAAAAGCATAAACTATTTCTCTATTCTTTATCTGAACATTACTGTCCCACTTTATCTAATACGGGGCAGTGACATCATTTCACAGTTGTCCTTTGTACTTGTTTATAAGTGGTTAGCCTACTTCATCATGCTCTTGCTGTACAGGTTGAAGCAAGAGACCACCTATCAAAAATCGATAGCATTCGTCATTAGCAAATAGGTTCTTTGTATGTGGAGTTTTCATGTTTTTCCTCTGCTGGCATGGGTTTTCTCTGGGTGCTCCAGTTTCCTCCCTCAGTTCAAAGACATTAACGTTAGGTCTACTAGCCACTCTAAATTGCCCTTAAGTGTGAATGGTTGTTTATGTCTCTGTGTTAGCCCTGCAATAGACTGGTTCAGGGTGTACCCCGTTTCTTATCCCAATGCACACAGCTGGGTTCTGCAGCCTCTGGAATGGCTTCAGAAAGGTGACCAATCAGAGCAGAGAAGGCACAGAGAGTGGAAAGTATATAAATATGAGTAGGAAGCCAAACAGGCAACCACGTGCATAGACTCAAAATCAGCGCTTCTGGGGCAGGTGGGGAAGAAACTTCCTGAAGAACTGTGGAGTTTTTTTTTATTTTGGAATCATGTCTCTCTTTGTCTATGGTGAGAGGCATGTAAAAGAACCATTGCTGATTTTCATCAAGAATAGGCTGCATTGCCGTCAGCATGTTTCTGCCCTGCGATGGCCTGGCGAGCTGTCCAGGGTGTACTCGGCCCTCGCCCAGAGTTGGCTGAGATGGGCGCCAGCCTCCCCGCGACCCGAATTAGGATTAAGCGGTTCAGAAAATGAATGAATAAATGACTTTGGTGCCCCACTAGTGTCTCCACAGAAATAAAGTTCTGAAAATGGGTGTAATATTTAAAATCTTTAGCAAGGATATAATTTTTTTTTTTTTTTTGTAAATTTGTCAATTTTATCTAAAATGACAATAATAAGCAAATATGTTGCTTGGCTAGCCAAAAAAAAAAAAAAGTGAATAGGACTGAAATTTGAACCACTTTTGGCTGATCGCTGGAGTGTATTCTCCTTAATGAAAGTGCTAGCTACAAACAAATGTCCTGCCTTGGCGTATAATCCTAACCTTCACTGTGTTGAATTGCATGGACACCACATGGAACAATGACGCTTGGCTGTAGCGTCATCTATTGTTGTTGTGTTTTTGGTGTCTTCACTGGAAGCGAGTTCACACAACAGTGAAAGCTCCCATGTTCACAAACCTCGAGTGTGAAAGAGGCCTGTTATCTGTTATTTTATAGTTTTATAGGTCAGTAGGTGGTGGTACAGCGTGGCTTCCCTAAATTTAACATAAAAGCTGTTTATTTTTCTCGCATATCAAGTGCAAACACTTGTATAGGTTATAAAAAAGGTAATTTAGCAGGATTGAGTAATTATTAAGCTCTGTGGTGATCTACTTTTAAATGGTGCTGCTATAAGAAGGTCTGTGGATGCGTGCACACACTAAAAAAGGTCCACATGTATGAAGACCCAAGCCCATCCATTAAGCTGGCTACAGCCCTGACAATACTGTTTTTCATCCCCATGTTTGCACTACATCTGTTGTACACCTGCACAGTTAATCTGCTGTACACACTGTGTACTCATTTTCATGTTTGTGTATATTTTGGGCTTGTTCTTATGTCTGGCACTGCATGTCATATTGTACTGCCCAATCCTTTGTATGCTTTTTATTCTCTAAATGAACATAACAAAACTTAAACCTTGAACCTAGAAATTGATAATTAACCTGACACGCCCACTTTTCCCACAACAAAATGCCTGTCAATCAGAACAGTTACAGCCTTTTATTCCAACAGCCCTGGTCGGAATACAGGTCTGACAGTTACAGTCCACTGTCGGACCAATGTGCTGTCGGAGCATAGAGCCTTCCTTCCCTGATCTGAAAACTGGATGGAAAATGAAGCCTACCAATGAAGAACTGTCGTAAAGTGCAATACCACTGGGATCCGCTAGGGGCGGACTTCCATAGACTTCCGTTCACAAACTTCCTCATATAAAATAATAAATCACAATTTTTTTTTTCACAAGTTGTTTTGAGTTAATTGGCTAAATTCTATCCTTTATATGTATTTCATGCTGGTTTATTTGAAAAATATTTGAAAAGTTAATTAGATATCAGACCTTACATATTTGCATATTTTGGGGCGTGTCTAGATTGATTGACATCCCCTGAATTGAGTGGTTTGTACAGAGCTAACAGTGCTAGCGGCTAATTAGTTTTTTCTTTTTTGTTTTTTTGGGTAAATGTTTGTTTTCTTAGTGGTTTCCAATTTTAAAGTATGGTATATGAAATAGTGAAATAAGTGTAATGCTTACAAAGCATTCTAGAAGCTGCTGCGTTTTCCTCTTGTTTAGTTAAAACGAACAATAGATTGCTAACAGAGCTAGTTAGCTAGCCGTAGCATTAGCTGAAATGGCAGCAAGGTTAGGGTACATATTTGGTACAGGTAATATTGTTTGTATTGAGTCATGCTTGTTGTGCATGCAGGGTGTGACATCATGTGGGCTTTAAACTGAGACAGGCTTTAAATATGTTTTAAACATGTTTTTCAGTAAATCCGACGTCCTGTCCGTGCTCCGACCAGAACGCCTGTGTTTTCAGAGCTTGAAGGCTCCTACATCACTATGTAAGACGTATTCAACTTTTTATTTACTACATTATTTGCTGCTAATATAGCTAACATGCTTGCACTAGCTTGGACTAGAAGAATCGCGATGACGTCACAAACGGGGTCAACCAGTGTGGCGGCCATATTGGTTGGCAAAAAGACAAATGAAATCTCAGCAGCATGCCAACCGGTTGTTGTGCTGTGAACTGATCCAATTGTTTACAGGCTGTGCGCATATATTCATTCGTTAACCTGTAGATTTACAAAGGCAGACAGCCTGGTTGAAGGCTTTGAAGCGTGCAAGATACAGAAAAACTATTTTATTTAGACAAAACTTTGATAATATTTTAAATAATGTGTCTCGAGTTATTATCTCAAATCTTCCTCAAAGCAGTCTGGATTTGTGCTGCGGTACATTTCCTGTAGTATGGCACTGTAGTGTGTTAAGAATGTATTGATGATATCTATCATTGCTCTACTGCAGGTTTAATGTTTAGAAGTGCTTGACTGAAATTGAAGAAATGATTCTTTAAAAAAAAAAAAAGTACAAAGTATTTGGGTCAAGTGGACAAGCTATTGTGTTTTGTGTGTGTGTGTGTGTGTGTGTGTGTGTGGTTTGTTTTGTTTGCTGTGAACTAGAACTACAAGGTTGTTTTGTTTTTTTTGTTTTTTGTCATGGAACACTGAAGGTGCAGGGAATGAAGTCTGGTTGAAAGGTAAGTCAACACCCATGACGATAACACATATGTTTGACATCTGGAACTGTGTTCATTTTTGCAGTCAACGTCATGTGGCAGTTTTTCAGCAACACTGATTGAAATTATGTTTAATTACTTTTTTTTAATTTCTGCAGAACGTAATTATGGCCCTCATTGTGTAATTAATGAGTTTATAAAACTCTAAATCTTTATATAATACACTATAAATACTGCAATTTCAAATCCTGTCTATTTCTGGTACATATGGCTTTTACAATTGGTAATTTGATTTGAGAACTGTAAAGCGATGGGTAACTGATTAGATGATTGGGAGTTCAGGCTTCAGTACCACCAAGCTGCCACGGTTGGGCATTTGAACAAAGCCTTTAACTCTGAACTACTCCACTGGACAAATGAGATAAAAAAAAAAATTAAGTTGTCTATCAAATTCTACAAATGTCCCAACAACTGTCAGTAGCAAAATTCATCCTGCATAAACGACACTCAGAAATGATCTCGACAGCAATGTTTGTACAGCCCTTGGTTACCTCCTAGTGTTGTAGTTTCTAAAACCAGTTGAACAGAGGTGTCATTCTTGCTTGTACCAAACAGGCTTAGACAAAAGAAGCATGAGTCACGTCGTCTGAAGTAGTTTTACTCAGACAAGGGTTGTGACTACTAACAATTATTGAATTTGTTTTAGAAATTATTGATTGCTTATGTTTGATTCATATACACATTTATTATCTAAGGCTTTATTTAAACAGTGTAAGAAATAGGATACTATACCCTTGCTATACTGTAGCAGAATCATCATTAACACCTAAACCTATCACATCTTAGTGTGGTTGATTTTACATTTCTATCCATGTGTAATTAACAGTAAAAGGTGAATTTATTTAATTTGTTTTTATTTAGTATTATTATAATTATTGAATTTTTTAAAACTTATTTTAACCATTACAGATGCAGGTCAGGTTTTGCTAAGTCCTGTGTAGCTAATGCCATCTTTTTTAAACTCGTTCAGAGTTTTGGTATATATTTTGTAAAAGCATAATGAAAAGCAAAAAAAAAAAAAAAAAAAAAAAAAACATAAAACCAAACCCTAAAATTAGATTTTGTTATTAATTTTCATGCATTTTAACTATTACAGAGGCAGGACAGGTGAGCTCAGTGTCTTTTTAAACTCGTTCAGAATTTTATTATATACAACATGGAAACTTGGGGAAACTGCACTCCATATCAGTTTGGGGTTTTTTCCCCCACAGCTCATTCAAAGTTTTAGTATATACTAGATGGAAGAATACAAGGAAAGCAAACTACAACTTAATTTTTTTGTTTATTTTTCCATTTTTAATGCATGCAGGTGACTGAAAAACTGTGAGTGCCCATCGTTTCGATTAAAGCATTATCCACTTAAGATAATGTTTTCTAATGCCCACATAGCAGACCAGTCTGATTGTGCTACTTTTGAATAGTGTAAATACTGTCTATAATAGGCAAATTTATATTTATCTAAATGGATAAGTGTACATCTGTATTTATCTAAGGTTTTGTTACAGTGTCCTTTGTGAAAAGTGCTCTGCAAATGAAAACAAATAAGGGGAAATGTGACCTATTGAATTTGACCATAGTAGTATTTTAGAAATTGAGGATTCAGAAGAGTCCACTGCACAAACAGTCTCTGGATTTTATACAGAAAATATACTAAATAAGTTCTGTGGATATAAATGCCTTGTTGGTGAGAGACTGAACAGACTAGTTTTAGCTGACATGAAGGCTCACAGTAACTGGAATCACTCTTTACAACCACTGTGAGCAGAAAACATTTTATAATACACACAGTGATGGTCTACAACACTGGGTTTCACAACCTGAAAGCAGAGAATTGAATAGTGAGGTTACACTGCAGCCTCACAGACTCACAGATTCATCTATCTATCGGTTTATTTATCTGTCTGTCTGTCTGACCGGTTTTTTTTTTTTTTATAAATAAAACAAATAAATAATAAATGATGTAATAAGTATGTACTTACTTGCAACATTGACAAAAGAACAATGTTTGCTTTTACCACTAGATGGCAGCAAATCCTTTCTTTAGACATATATTTGCAATGACGTCATTACAGATGTCTAGCCATGATGTCACTGAAAATATGCTGGGGAGATAAAAAGATCAAAAAAGTTTCACTACAGGTTTTTTAATCGCCATCAAAGGGATATATTTTGAGTACATTTTTACCTTAAGTAAATTTTTATAGGAATGTTATTTATAAATTTTATAGAAATGTTATTTATAAATTAGTTTGTATTTTATATATAAATTTAGTTTGTGAAATTGTGTACTCAAGCATTTCTAAATGAAGTGACTGAATGAAAAATCTAGTAAACTAACCCTAATAAATGATTTTTTTAATAAATAAACCGTTTTTAATAAATGAGACATCAGCATTGTGTTGTTTAGAATTGAATAT
>JAQMYF010000027.1:7240046-7261087 GCA_030014195.1 Neosilurus mollespiculum
ATTAAAATGTAAGTGGGTATATATTGTGTGTCTGATGTTAAAATATTTCCAGTCATATTTTTGGACACTGAAAGGTCTTCCAGATAAACCAGGAATGTAAAGTTAGCCTGTGTTTGTTCGGGGGAAGCTATTTTCGGAGATTTCTACTGATCACAAAGCATTTTGTTGGGTATGTGGTAGGCGTGGCACCTACGCTCACACCGGTCTTCCCCCCGCCTCTTCTGAATGTCCCGTCCTTTTGAGCTCCTTTCCATCCAGTAATGGGTAAGCGGTTAGGGGGCCGGTGCTGTTCTGCCTACCCATCACACACAAGGCTACGTGGGCAGACTCTCACAAGCAAATCATTTGAAAGAGTGACAAAAAAAAATTTACCGACAAAGATGCCGGAGAGAAAAAGAGTTAGGGAGAAAAAAAAAACGACAACTCACAAATGACGTGGTATAACTTGAGGTTACAAAACTTCCGGAGCCAAATGGCTTAGTTCCTGTGTTTCAACTTTAACTATGTGTCGACTTGCTCTGCTTCTCTGTACCGGTGTTTTACACAATATCTAAAACGTTATAGCAAATTACCGTCAGAGCTTATGTCATGCTTGGACACTTTACTGTAAATGTTATACTGAAACCTATTCATAATCACATCTCTAAAGCCTGGCTCATAATTCTCACCTCTTGTAAATGACTAATGGACTTCAGCTGAAGGAGGAATCCAGCTGTTAAAGGGCTTAAAGGGCAGTGTCATGGGTGCTTAAACAAAATAGCCTAAATGACATCAGTGGGGTTGTCAAAGAAGGCATAACCACTTATACAGAGGAAACAGGATTGTAGAAATGAATTAGGTTTGTACAACCAATTAAAAAAAAAAAAGTCCTTGTTGTAATTCGTTCCCATCAGCTCCAAGTCAAGTTCAGCAACTTTAATCTCCTTAAAAGCTATTTAACAAGGTATACTATCTTGGACATCCACTGCATATTTATCCTACCCAAATTTTGGGCAAGTGAATTTGGGTAAATTTCATGACACCCATCCTCTAAAGGCTGCCTCCTATTGAGATATGCAGACATACTACACAGGGTGTGGGAGTCATAACCAAATTTGGTGTGCATGAACAATGTGAGCGTGGGCTTGCTGGCTGTATGGAACAACTTCTTACTTTCCTAAAATAATATAAAAAAAAAAAGACACCAAGCCGATTTAACTTTTCCTATTAAAAATAATTTATTTCAGAACAACATATAAATAATTATTGTAACACAATACAGATAATGTTTATTGTGAATAAATATCAAATACACCCCCCCAACCCACAAAGAAAAAAAAAGGTACTTTTTTTTTTTTTTTTTTCAAACTAGGTCTACATTTGGAATGTAACTATGTCAGAAATACCTCAACTAAATCCAGAGCAGCTTATTACGTTCTGTGCAAATTGGTGATCTGAACTGAAGTCAGATTCAGTAGTTGAAAAACCAACACTAGATTTCTACTAAGGATGGAACTGTGAATTGTTTTCAAACACGTCTTTTGACTAAAGCACGTCTGCGTGTTTCTAGTTCAAATACGTCAGAATGGATATGTCTTACACACGTGCTTGTTTCTCAGTGTGGACAACTGGGCAGCAACTTTTTTTTTCATGTTTATCTCTATGCAAGCATTGGAAACAGTAGTCAAATGGGCATGGGTGTGGTTTTAGTTTTTTTTTTTTTTTTTTGCATACCAAATATATGCAATAGAGGCATCATGTGAACATAGCAGAAGTAAAGTTAAGGGAATGAGCCCCCCCCCCCTTCTTTTTTTAAATAAAAAACTAAAGAAATATGCAGATAAAACTGGGTACTTGATCCTAAAGAGGATGCACATAACACAAGGGTGTGTTTACTTTCAGATTTGCGTGGGGTTTTTTTTATTTTTTTTTTTCCCCCCCTTTTTCTTTTTTTTTTTCCTGTCACGGCATGCACTCTGTTTCTCTGATGTGGTGATTTCTTTTCACAGGAGACTGTTTTGTTTGTTAAGGTGTGATGGAGAACCTGTTTTTATTGCACTTGGGTAAAGTTCTCGTTCGGCTACAGGGACGATGTTAGATGGCTCCAACATCACCTAGCGCCACGGCTAGTAAACACAAACAGACCAAACCAAGTCCAGCAAGGCGAAATCGGGTGAATAAACATTTCAAATGCGAGCAGGCCACGAAAAGTTAGCGATGACGAACTAACAGCAACAACAACAGCCAAAAAATAAATAAATAAATGAACAGAAAAAAATCTCAAAGGCAACAGGTCCATTTTGGCAGCAGACATCAACATGGTGCAGAAGGAAAAGAAAACTGGAGCTCTGCTTTTACGAACACTCATTGGCACTTAACCTACATTGTAAGAAATAATCTGGTTATCTGAGGCCTCTGAAACCCTGTAGCCTCCAGTATTTCTTCCTGGCTTACTTTAGCCTGCAGTGGCAATGTACTTCAACTTTGTTTTAATTATTCTGCAAGTTACTTTGGTCAAATTTCACCGCTTTTAGCACACAGTTGGAAAGAATTCCTATCAGAATTCCAATCATTACCCCCCCCCAAAATCCCATCTCCGAACATTTTCTCAGCAATGTACAAACTGTTTACAATCTTATTACCCTGTTTGATATAAATCACAGATAGCACAGATGGATGCAACTGGATGCCAGTGTATCACCAGTTTCTTTATATCAACAGCCCCGTCTTTGTCTGTCTTATTCACATAGAAAAATGATCAAGAGGTAAATCGCCAGTTTTACACCGCGTCGGCACCCGAAAAAGGTGGCTCAGTTAGCTGTGGGATTCCGTGTAGGAGAGGATTCACACCCGTCGGTGTGCAAAGATTCTAGTCCCCTCTTTGGAAAAGGAAACCGGTAGCATCAGCCCCGGTAGATCTGCTTGAAGTGGTCGCACTCATTGCAGTAGCCTTGTTTTTCTTGGTTGGCGTAATGATCGCAGCCTTGTGTCCTGCAACGCTGCTTGCTCTTCTCTTTGGGGGCATGGGCACGACGGCCTTCACGCTGCCCGCCACGATTCAGACAGTCCGGGCACAAGTCAGTGCAGCCAGGCGAAACATTCTTACAGCCACTGCGCCGGCACTGGACCTGGCTGAGTGTCGCCATTGGACGTGACTTGGGTGCTCGCTGACAACAAAGGAAAAACAGGTGAGTCAAGTAAATCCAAATTATTAAAAATAAATATCTAATTTGGACACTACCAACAATCATTTAATGGATCTGGCTTGGTGTACATACATCGTTTGTGTGAGCCGTGATACAGAGAAAAGCAACTCACCAAGACTGGAGGAGAGGTGGAGCCTCTGCTAGCAGCTTCGGTCAGTCTGGCGCTCTGCTCCTTCACGTAGCACTTGTTGCAATAGCCCTCGAGCATGGCTTTCCCCATGGCACCGCAGCCCTGCCCGCGACACCGCACGTTCTGAAAACCAGCCTCTGCTGGAGCTGCCTCTGTGTTAAGAACACCACGAAGACATTCATTAAAATGCTAGAGGTGAAGTGTGATCTCAATCATGCCTCATTTCTTTTTAAAAATAATTACAATTAAGCTAAAGGCTGAAATTCAACTAGTGCGTTCCACTTACGGTGATTGGTTTGATAGTCCACATAACAAATGGTACAGAATCCTAACTTCTCAGGTGTGCCGAAGAACTGGCAGCCGGGGCGCTTGCACTGGCGCGCTGCCTGTGTGTTCCACGTGGGCCCAGTGGTACCAGGACGCTCAGACTCCCTGGATGGCACCCATGCTGGCATGTCCATTCTAGGTTCCTGCTGCTGAGCAACTGCGCTCCTCTTCATGCAGGGTGGGCAAAGGCCATTGAATGTCCGAAAAGCCTCTTGCCGACACGCGCTGCAGTGCTCTGCATCTCTTTCTCGATCTCTGTCTCTATCTTTTTCTCGATCCTTTTCTCGATCTCGGGTGCTCGGTCCCCATTGAGCATGTCTCCAGCCATGGGTGGGGCCCTGGGGTTGCCCGTTGGCTGGCTGATGGGCATTGAAGCAGCGTTCACACAAGCCATCATGCTCTATACTGAGGGTGAATAGACAGCCGGGGGTCTTGCACTTCATGGCGTGTGTCTCGCTGTACAGACTCAGGCTGGGCGCAGTCGGTGGTGCTGAGCGTGGGCTTGGGGTTGTTGGCTCGGATGGCGCGTTGGCATGGTTGGTCCGATTGGGACGGCTGGTGACGGCTTCATACTTACCGCTGGCACGCCGCTTTTCAAAGCACTGGTGGCAGTGTGGCTGCGTGTCCACCGACACGTAGAAGGTGCAGCGCGGCGTAGCGCAGCGGATCTCGATCAGTGACAACTGTGAAACCGAGAAGGGTGGAGGTGCCTGCTGGGAGTTGGGTGCCCACAGTGCATCTTTGTCCTCCTGCCACCGCTTGTACTCATGATTAACAAGCTGCAGGTAGTCTTCCATCAGGTTCATATCCTCGGGCAGATTGCCCTCGTCGAGGCTGATGGAAAAATGAGGTACAGTCTTATTACATCATTAAGGCCAAAGAGGTGCCAGACTACACAAAAGATATCTTTTAATTATGAATGATAAACTTCGGCTCTACATTCCAACAGAACTCAGAACCTTGCAGTCGTTAGAACTGCAGGTTACGTTGTGAGTTGACAAAATCTACAGGTGTAATGGAACCACTGCTGGTGTTTAGGTGGTCCGTACCGAGCTGCTCTGATGATCTGAGTGGGATCATATCCCGTGCCAATGACTGGGATCTCCATGAGCATCAGATATTCATTTAGCAGCCGCTCCTTCTGTTGCTGCTCCTTCTCCGTCAAGAAGTGGATGCGCAACTCCTCAAAGCCTCCTCTTCCTGGATTGATCAATGGCAGGGCTCGAAACTCTGAAAGAGAGCAGGATATCGTTTATAATTAATTAATATATATATATATAAAATACATAATCAAGTCAGGGCTGTACCTGGGCCGCTGTCTTTGATTGTGATTAAGGGGGCAAAGTGTTGCGAATCATAACCGAGCACTATGGGATACTTGTAGCACTCTCCTGGAGGCCAGTGGAGAGGCAGGTATATACCTCCAACATTGAGGGGTGAAAAAGAGGAGCCAGACTTCATACTCCGCAGCACTTGATCTGCGGACACACAACAGTTCGAGTTGAATTTCCTGTGTATGAGCTGAGCATGGGCAAACATTAAAGGCAAGGCAAGGTTAAGCGTGTGACCAAAGCACTAAATTTAATTAAGATGGTCAGCTCACCCGCAATCACAATAATTGGCCTGCGCAGGATATTCGACAGCACAAAGATGTGGATGTCTTCTAGAGAATCGAACTGTAGGCCGTTGCTGCTAGCCACAGGAGACGCCATATCAACTATTTTCTCCCATTCCTCTTCCCAGTTCTGAAATCAAAAGGCAGCACAAAAAAAAAATTGTATGACCCACAGTTCCACTCCGCTTCACAAACAGCTACAGAGGGTAGATATGGATTTTTTTATAACCTAAAGATTTTCTTTCACATTTAATAGTACGTAAATGTCACCAGGTCTCGAATACAAACCACAGGCCTACGTTCTGTCCAATGTAACGTTTCAGTGGCTTGGCATTTGGTTTTGTAGGTGAGTGTGTTTGTGTGTGTGTGTGTGTGTGTTTGGGCAGTCACCTTGGTGCTGTAGCGCAGGCCGGTCTGGGTGAACTCCTGGGAGTGGAGCAGCTCTGTCTGAAATCGTGACCTGAAATTGCTGGTGTCTGTCTCTTTGAGTACAGCGTAAAGAGCCTTGCGCAGGACCAGGTCTGTGTCCTGTACACCTAGCATGTACTGTGAAGCTGCATGGAGCAGGCAATTCCCATCACCTACAGCAAAACAAAACAAAAGTAGGACTTTATTGTTGTCTGAAATATGCATACACACTAATGTGGCTCGATGAAAATTCTTTTAAACAAACACTAAACTTTTTGAAATCAACGGTGCTAAACACTCCTAAAGCATTTTTTTCTGCTTTTTGGGAAACTTTTTTTTTTTTTTTTTTTTTTTTTTTTTAATAAATTTCTCATACATTTGAATTCTTGCCTTTCCATCAGAACTGCACAAAACACAATAAACACTTCAAGTTTGATCTGACAAGAATCAAAAGGAGCAAAAAAGGCCAGAGTTGAGTGTTCGTGCGTGCTGCAGACTGACTTGCAGTTCCGGTTTGAATGCTGTCTTTTCTAGGCCGCCTCCACAAACTCAAAAGGGTATTTTTTTCCTTTAAAAGAGAGAAAAAAAAACCCCAAAGGCTAAAAGCCAAGAGAGAAGCAAAGGTGTTCAGATGTAAAAAGCACCAGACGTTTAGTTATATGGGATATGGCAGATATCTGTGTGCTTTTGGGCTTTCGCTGTTTGAGAAGAATTTTGGTGCCATAAGAGATGTGCTTGGCTGTTTAATCAGGCAGTGTGACTAAAAAAAAAAAAAAAAGAACTGGGGAATTTCCAACGCGCTGCTAGAACAGTTCAGACGTGTGTATTACAGGCGGTCATATATCTTTAAAAAAAAAAAAAAAAGAGGAAATATGCCTTTCAGAAGGCTTCGCATGTATAGAAATGGCACATGTTACAGCAACTAGAGCAGAACTGGTCTGTATAAACCGTAAAGCACTAGTGTGGGGTGTTTTATGAGTTGATCAACCTTGCACAGGGTTCACAATGTTAATAATAAACTCAAGAATCATGGGAAGGTATTTAGTTCTGACAAAAGTAGTATTTCATACAATAAAACCACTAGTGCAGCAATCAGAATACACATTTAATATGCAATATACTAATTGATATAGATACTGCAAACACATGTACACACACATACATATATGGCCTGATAAAGGCCAGTGTAATTATTGAATTCTTACATTCTATTAAAGGACGCTGGGATTTTTTGAGGTTGTGCAACTGGTGTGGGACCTGGTAACAAGCAGTTCTAAAACAAGGCTCTAATACAACAGCGAGGAAATTCCCCTGCAAGCGATTTGCTCTGATTAAGTGCCTCGAGGCCGCCAGTGCAGCTTTTTCTTCCCTAGTTCAGCTCTTGAGACAGCAAAGTGGCTGGACTTTCCAAAGGGGAGGGGCCTGTTTCAACAGGAATGTCTGATCGCTTGCTAAACCTACGATATTACAATAGGAGGCTCCTTCTCCTTGTGGGTTCTTCTCACATCCATAATGGAATCTGTCCATATGTTTGATTCAAATAAAGAACCCGAGTGGAGGGTTTTCTGGGTAAATTGATCCAGGCAATCATTCAGTTTTAGGTGTTAAATAGATAAAAATACTTTTTTTTTTTTTAAATAATCTAAAGTGTAATAGACCTTGTTAAAACAAATCTCCACCCATATAAGGCATACTGAGAAACTGCCTCTTTGTTTCTTTTCTAATTTTAGAATATTTCTGAATATGGCCTTTCTACAACTCAAGGGCAGAAAGTTTCCTCTCGGTTTGAGACTTGCTTCACATGACTAGCCACTCAATCTGGAATGATCTGACATTACCAATGACACCAATGTGTTATGTAGTGTAGGTCTATAAAATATCCCCTCTTTAGAATAGCACTGACATCGCCATAACTTCATCCAGTTCCCCCTCCAGAAAACTACCCATACATGGTTATACACCATCTAAATGAATGAATGACACCTTATGAAAAGGGAAACAGATATGAAAACACATGGAGCGGACATTTCTGAAATACCCAGACCACATCCTTATCAGCATGGATCATGTATTTGTGAACATGGACACCAAAGTCAAAAAAAACAACAACAGATGAATCAGCTATGTGACCGCTGGCATGGATCGTCCTGCTGTCCTTGCTCTCGTCCCAGTGTCACCTGATGGGATTGATTTAATGAATAAGAAGCTGGATGCACTGCAGGACTTTTAACTCTATTACAGTTGAATCGGATCCTTAATTCAAGGCCAACTCTTTCTGTAAATCTTACTACGACATGAAACACTGTAAATCTCAACCACCTTGAACGATGCAGAACACGTTTGGCGAAAACATTCCTACAGCTAGTCAAGACTGAAAAATGAAGGCAACTCCTATCTACTATCGAAATAAACGAGCAGGTGGACCCACCCTATTGGATAAGACCTGGCCCAGGCAAAAGACGAGATAAACCATGCCTGTTTTTCAGCCAGAATGCCACACTAATCTGAGAACAACAAATAGCGTACATAGCTTGGCGACATTTTTTGATGCACACTCATCATGTTTCCTGACGCGTCATATTCCGATGGTGCTCAACAGCACAACAGAGGGAAAAATGTAAGAACTCCAAAGACTGGGATTTGAAGCATTACTTGTCCAGCCACGTGTCAGCCATGTAGTCTGACCTTGGATTAACGAGGCTCATAAAGAGCTACGAAGGAGCCCTAGATCAAATCTCAAGAAATGAATGATGAGGGATGGTAGGGGGACGTCGCGGTGACATCTGAGGATTTTCCCGTCAGTTCTGATATGCTCACGCTGCAGAAGAACGGCAGCTTTCCACGACTATTAACTCTTTGATCTTGCCCCAGTTCTTACCAAAAGGTTCAGATTGTTTCCATTGAAAGCTTCAGTACTGAAGTGAACAACATTCATCTCACATCGAACTTACATTTAAAGTATGACGTCATCGATTTGTCCACCAAAAAAAAAAAAAAACGTAAGGCCAATGGTACACCTTGCTATTTTGAGAAAACTTCTACATAAGCTATAAATCAGAGTTAAAGACAAACCATGAGTCTAAAAAAATTAAATAATTATTAAACAAAAGAACTGTTTCATTGTTTGTAAATAAGCATGTACTATATCCTAGCAAACCCGTCCATTAGAGCCAACAAGTAGATCTTAACGGTGACCTAAAGAAAAAGGCGTTACCATTCGTCCGAAGTGGCACCAGCTTCTTGACCTCCCGGCACCAGTTGAGCCTCTTCTCCTGCTCAAGCGAGGTCTGCATCGCCCGGTCCAAGATGGCTGACTGAATGATCTCACGGAAGGCCTGCGGGAACTGACTCATCCGGATCATTTCCAGCGTGTAGCGGTGCATGCCGCGGAGATGGTGGAGCAGCCCGCCACTGGCTGACGGCTTCACGACGTCGTGCGGCACGCGCTCGCGGATCTTCATGGCCTTCAGGAGGTTGCTCACAAATAGGAACTTGGGCAGGAAGTTTTGGCCTTGTGACATCGTGTTCTCTTGAGGGAAGGAGCAGGAAACCAGTTTAGCTCTGCGTGGGGAGGAGGGGGAAAAAAAGATCGGTGTGAACAATCATCACTTTCAGCGCAACTTGGAAGAGATGAACGGACAAAGAGTTCGAAAGAGATGCTACCAAATATGACATCATACTAATTATTACGATAATGGGATGTATAGACGTCAGCGTGCCATGGACCCACATTAGTAAGATCATCAATGAATGAAGCACAAAGTCATGACACCTGAGACTGGAATTAGGAATAAGGATCAAAACAAGTGCACCATTTAATTTGCAGCAGGCCCGCCGTGCTCTTTACAGAACACCGCGCGTTTGATGAAAAGATTCCTCCTGGTACAAATTGAGCAGAATGCCGATGAAGAGACAATAAAAACACGCGGGGGAGTGCTGTCTGTCAGAGCACACGCAGGCACAATAGAGAGAGAGACACACAGAGAGAGAGAGAGAGAGAGAGAGCGCGCGCGCGAGCGTCGATGCGGCTTTTCGCCACTCCGCTCCTCGCTCGAGCCGCCTGACGCTCCAATTACGTAATTCATCCAATAAAAGCCGTCAGAGACAATGCAACGCGGTCACACGGCAAAAATGACACCATATTCACCCCCCAGAAAAGAACACAGGCCTTTTCCTTGCGTGATACTCGGACATTTTCCCAAACAATGGCTGTCAAACCCGCGCGGTTCGGTCCGACATTCCCAAACAAACGCCTGCCAGGCTTTATTTACGGATCGTTTATTATTGAGCGCGCGCTCATTCCGTCCTGGTTCATTCCGCGCGGAATAAAAGAGCGCGTGCCGCCTATAATAACCGCCTTATTACGGTGTTACCTGTTCAATATGTCGGTATCCGCCAACAAAGCCCATAAGATGCTCCGGTCCTCCTCCACCGCCTGCTGCTCGACTCAGTGTAGCTCCCGAATAAAACCTACGAGTCCATGGCGCCTTCAAACCCAACGCAGCAGCCTGTTTTCACCAAACGCACATTCTAGCGTCCAAAAAAACAAAAAACACGCCGTGCGACTCAATCCAGTCGAAAACGACATCGAACTGATGTCAATAAGGAAATGCCAAAGGGGATTTCCGAGGAGGTACTTTCCACTTTCACAACCTATCATAAAACGAATTACTTCAGCTTAAAAGCCCGTACGGCGACGCTCATTCCAGCGTGATGACGTTACGTTCGAGCCAGTGACGCGATGACGCCGGGCGACGTGCGTGGGCGTGTCTTATTACTATTGTTATCCCCAGTTTCGTTTTTTAAACGTTTTACTGCATGTATGACACGAGTGGATCATCATACACTGATGCATACAGATACAACCCCCCTCCACACACACACACACACACAGGCCTATGTTTAAAATATCTGCCAGTTGTATATTTTTACCCTGGTATGTCCAAGATGTAGTGGTTATCACGTCCACTTCACTTCCAGATGGTCCTAGGTTTGATTTCCAGGCTTGTGTGTGGAGTTTGCATGTTCTCCTCATGCTTGCATGGGTTTCCCCCGTGGGTACTCCGGTTTCCTCCCACAATCCACATGCACATTAGACATAACAGGTGAGCGTGAACGGCATGTTGTCCTGTGATGGACTGGCAAGCTGTTCAGGGTGTACCCCGCCTTCACCCAGACTCACCTGAGATAGTAGGATAGGATTAAGGAGTGGGCAGATGAGTGAGGGACGTATGTTAGGAAGCTGGTGTCAGCCTTTATCACCCCTTGAGCAGAAGTGGCTTGGCAGTTAACTTTAATCACTGATCCACCACTAAACAAGCTTGGGATCATCGTGGTGCGATATAAACCAGGGATACACACATTTACGAATCCAAGGAACTCATTGAACAGTTGAAAAAGACCTTTCACAGACCCCAGACCCACGCTTTAAAACTCACTTTATGACTATCACACCATTCATTTATTCATTCATCCATATGTCAAGCTGTTTAATTTTATTAGTTTCGCCTGGAGGCTGGAGCCTGTCTCAGACAATTCACGGCAAAGGCGGGGATTACCGTAAACAGCTCACCAGTGCACCTCAGGGCCTATCTTAGCATGATATGCACTTCTCTGGTCTGTGGGAGGAAACCAAAGTAACCGGAGGAAGCCCACGGAAGGACAGGGAGAACATGCAAACTAGGCACAGAAACGCCCTTACTAAGCCCGGGACTAGAACCCAGGACCTTCTTGTTGTGAAGGGAACATGCAGACCATCACATCATGCAGTACAAAAAAAATTGTATATTTATATATATATATATTTATAATTATGTTTGAATCTTGTTGATTGTATTGATGGTGCTGTTGTAGGTAGAAGCTTTCAGTGAAAATAATTGTAACCTATTTGTTTCATCTGAGTTCTTTATATTCCTGTGGTGAGATTACTATCGGGATGTTTTCATTGTCCTAATAAATTGGTAGCCATAGATTGTTAGCAAATTTCTTGTTCTTCCATTAACAGACAGCTACCTTGTAAGTCATGAAAACATGAGATTACGACCTGAATATCTTGATACGACTTGATTTAATGAAATGATCCCATCTGGTCCCAATATTTGTGTCAGGCTAGCGTTTTACCATCATTTTGCTCAAATTTAGTTATACTAAAGTTTCACACAGTCCCCCATTCTGTTTCTTCATGAGTACATTTCTGTGATGTACTTACCATCCAGTTTCAGTCTTCACACACGGCACACAGGCATCTACGAAGCTGTCACTGTCTTGTACCTTCTGCCAAAATCCTTTTCACTAAGGGTCCTCATAGACATCTCTCATGTTCTCCTGCCATATCGCCTCCTGTAATGTACGATGCACCACCCATTATGGATATAAACCTACCTATGATTCACATCAATCACCTAAAAAAAAAATTTTTCATTCACTTTAGTCAAGGGGAACTTCCCAGAGTTATTCTCAGACAGACATGAAAAGAAAACATTATGAGGTGAAGAAAAGTTTTTCTTCGTCTTTTTTTTTTCCACAGCCCAGCCTTCTCTATTATTTTCTCCTCATGGTTAGATTGAAATGATAACAGGTCTTTTATTATAAACAGTGTAGTGACTGGATTTTTGTATTTGTACTTGTTAGTATTTGTGTTATTTTTAGATCTAACAGGAATCCTAGCTCATAAAAGACTACATTATGACCCAGGGTGTGACAGAGGGATGTGACAGAAGTTTGTTCTGAGACATGGGATCTTCAGGAGTTTGGAAATTCAGGGGTTTGCTTTGCAAAAATTCATTGATAGAAATGAAACCATTTACTGCTGTCTTCGAAATGCAAAAGGAACACACGCGCCATCTAGTGGACCCTAGAAAAACCGCCTTATTTTACCCTCATTACTGGGATTAATGCAACTACAGGTGGAACTAGAAACATTTATTTCAGTAATTCATCTTAAAAGGTGAAAGTAATCTATTATATAGACTCATTACATGCAAAGTGTAATATTTCAAGCTTTTATTTGTTATAATTTTGACAGCTTATGAAAACCCCAAATCCAAAATCTCAGAAAATTAGAATGTTACATGAAATCAATAATAAAAAAAGGATTTTAAATACATTAGAAATGTCAGCCCTCTGAAAAGTATAATCATGCGTACTCATGTACTTAGTACTTGGTTTGGTAGTAGTGGTTTCACCTGTAAAAGTCCTGCATAGAGATAAAACGATCGGCTTCTAATGATTAACTATTATAATGGTATATTGATTATAAAATTATTATTGTTGTTATTATTAATATAATTATTATTACTACAGTGATTGCAACAAGCACAGAAATTAACTGAATTATACTTTCCGTACTGGGGGCGCTGCAGCAGTATTTGAGTAATTAACAGGTCTACCCCACAGCAAGAAGGTCCTGGGTTCGAGTCCCAGGCTTGATGAGGGTGTTTCTGTGCGCAGTTTGCATGTCGCCCCCCCATGTTTGCGTTGATTTTTCCAGGACCTCCGGTTTCCTCCCACAGTCCAAAGACATGCACATTAGCCTAACTGGCTGTTCCCTCAGTGTGAGTAGTAATATATGTGCTGGCCCTGCAATGGATTGGCAAGCTGTTCAGGGTGTACACAGCCATCAGTCAGAGTCGGCTGAAATAGGCTCCAGCCTACCCGTTTTGAATTGATTGCAGTAATAGAAGAACTATGAACATCTGCAAGCCAATACGTCTACTAAAATTCAGCATTTTTATAAAATGTCTGGGAAACAGCTGGAAACATAGTCAAGGAGTTAAGGAGCAGGTTCCCTGGTCTCATTTTTTAATTCAGGTATTTCCATTGATTTCTGTTAAAATCCACAGTGGGGACAAGCACCATAAGAAAACCTGAACCACTACTAGGAAATATGACTTGGGGCAGTGTGAAAGAGGGAGCTAGAAAATGAAATACAGGAAACGTGGCTTGTATTACAGCCAACAAGCAGCAAGAATTTACAAGAAAGGTTTTACATAAGGAAAAAAAAATATAATGGAAAACAAGATCATATCATATAACAGACTTTTATGGTTCCATACGCATTTTAGAGAACTGGTGGTGTTTGTGTAGAATTCTATAGAATTACAGATATGGGGAATTCTGCTGGATTTCCTAATAACAAGGTGACAGCTGACCCCACCCTTAACAATAAATATTTCTAAGAACAAGTTTTTGCATTTCACTTTCTTATGGGAAAGGAATTTAAAAAGAAAACCCTCAAATCTTAAATCATATACATTGGGAATGATAGAAAAACACCTAGCAAAGTAAGCAAACCTAGGGGGGTTTCTTCAGCCCAGTAGGCTGACTTCTCTGTGCAAGTCCTCTCTCGTGTACCATCTGACTGGCAAAGTGTTCACCCTCAAAGTGCTTGAAGCATAGCATGCTAGTATTAGCGGCATTGAAATTTCCAACAAAATGTGTCTGTTTTCCTGCTCAATTACTGTCTTTTGGCCATTCAAAGAAGCATTGTGTCAGACGTGACACAATGACGCGGCATCTTTTAAAAGCAAAGAGAATGTGAGATGAACATGATAATATCTACAATCATCTTTAAAAAGTACACAGTGGCATTTGTTTACTAAGATGGTTCTTGAAATATCACTGTTCATCACTACTGAAGGCTACTGGAGCTTGCCAGAGATTTGCATCCTGGTTGCTAAGGGCACTGATGAATTCAGTCTCAGGGAAATTTGATGTGCTTTCTCATAATATCCCTTTAAACTGTTAATGTTTCTGCTCTGGGGCATAAACAAGCAGGATCCTGTACCAGGATCATTGTGTTACTGGCCTTTAAAACCCTTGGCGATCACAAGAGGTCTAAGAACCCTACAGGTACCTTTTACTATTCTTTTAAGATTGACCATATCAATGGGAAACTAGTTCTAACTCTGAGCAAGCCATCTATTACAGTGCTTACTTTGTATACAGGCACTTTATTTTAGGGCTAGGATGCTATACTGGGAACAATGAGAGTTAAGTGTGAGCACTTCCTAGATGTGATGCCAGTCCATCACAGGGAACCATGCATACACTGGTATGGCATAGTATAGTATAAGTATAGAGTAGTGAAGTATATAATAGTATAGGATAGAGTAGTACAGTACACTGTAGAGCAGTGCAGTATACTATAGTATGGAGTAGTATAGTACAGTATACTATAGTATGGAGTAGTATGATATAGTGTAATATAAAATAGAATAGGGTGGTATATAATAGTAAAGTGTGGAGTAATACAAGTCAAGTCAAGTCAGTTTTATTTGTATAGCGCTTTTTACAACTGACATTGTCACAAAGCAGCTTTACATAGTAACATAGTAATACAGTATGGTATACTACAATATAGAGTAGTATAGTACAGTATACTATAGTATGGAATAGTATGATATAGTGTAATATACAATATTATAGGGTGGTATATAATAGTAAAGTGTGGAGTAATACAGTATGGTATACTACAGTATAGAGTAGAATATAATAGTAGAGTATTGTATAGAGTGGCACTGTATGTGTACTATTGTATTGAGTAATATATAATAGTATAAAGTAGTATAAATTAGTACAGTATAGAATAGTATAGAGTAGTATAGTATACTGTAGAGCACTATAGTATAAAGAAGTATGTAATAGTATAGAGAGCAGTATATAATAGTATAGTATATAGTACAGCAAGGTGTACTATGGAATAGTCTAGTATATTATAGTGTACTATATAATATAGTATAGACTAGTACAGTATAATATACTATAGTATAGAGTTGTATAGTATACTGTAGAGCAGTTTAGTATAAAGAAGTATATAATCGTGTATAGTATACAGTAGTACAGTATGGTATACTATAATATAAAGTAATATTTTATAGTTTAGTATATAATATAGTATAGAGTAGTATATTGTAGTACAGTATTGTATACTATAGCATAGAGCTGTATATAATAGTATACAAGAAGATATATAACAGCAAGAAGGTCCTGGTTCAAGTCATAGGCTTGGGCATTTCTATGTGGAGTTTGCATGTTCTCCACCTGCCTGCTTGGGTTTCCTCTGGGTACTCTGGTTTCCTCCCACAGACAAAAGGCATGCACGTTAGGCTAACTGACTGTTCCAAATTGCCCTTAGATGTGAGTGTGAATGGTCGCGATGGTTTGGCGTGCTGTTGCAGGTTTACCCCGCCTATGCCCAGTGTCGTCTGAGATAGGAACCAGCTCCCCCGCATAGTAGGTGTAGTTAAAAGGTTCGCGAGTAAGTATAGTATAGTGAATTTAGTATAGCCAGGTCACTTCTATGGTAAATGTGTGGTAGAAGGAAAACTAAAAACCAGGAGGAAGCCCATATGAACAAGAGAAGTTAAGTTACACAGACCGTAACCACTGTTTATGATTAAAACTGGTTAATCCACAAATACTGAATAGGTCAGTCACAGTAACATGGGAATGACAGCTGATAAAAAAAAGCCTAGTGGTCAAAACCCTTTCCTTTTTTTTTATATTTATTTATGCCATGTAGTTTCCACTCTTATTAGAATTTCTTTCAAATGAAACTAATTACAAGTCAGATAACAGTAATGATTCGATCCATGGGTAGTTTTCTGGCATTCTGTTTCACTCGGTACTATTCTGTGCAGTAATGCAGTAATTTCAGACCACAAACTGGAGATGAGGAAGTAAGACTGAAACTTGGGAATTTGCAGACTAGAAGAAAAATACATGATACAAGTACAGGAACTAAATGTATTTACAAGCAAGAAATTTAATTTTAACTCAGAGTACAAATCAGATACTGATATTTTTTATTTTCACAGTTTTTCGATTGAGTATAAATAATACAATTCATCCATTTATTTTCTAAGCCGCTTATTCCTAATTAGGGTCGCAGGGAGGCTGGCGCCTATCTCAGGAGACTCTGGGTGAGGGCGCGGTACACCCTGGACAGCTCGCCAGGCAAAATCGCAGGGCCAACACACAAAAAAACGTTCACACTGACCCTGAGGGACGATTTGGAATAGCCAATTAGCGTACAGTGCATGTTATAGGACTGTGGGAGGAAACTGGAGTACCCGGAAGAAACCCATGCAAGCATGGGAGAACATGCAAACTCCCCACAGAAAAGCCTGATTCTGGGAGGCGAACGTGCTAACCACTGGGTCACCATCTTACTGATTACACTTGCTTTTGCATTGCAAACTATATGGTCTGTGATGACATCACTCATTACCAAGCTTTATATATCTGCGTTGCTACAAATAAGTAAGAACACGTGATCTTGTATCATGGCCATGGGCTCACTACAGTCTTAGTCCAAACAATCTTTCCTTAGCAACCAGACAAAGTGACCCCCGTCTGTCATCTGACTCCAAGTTTAATTGTCTTGCACCTCCATCTTGCTGTCTTCAGGCCACGCCTATGCACTTGTCTTGTGGACCCCTTTGTCGATCCTTACTTGGCCTCCTCCTGCTTGTGTGGGCTTCTTACGGGTACTCTGGTTTCCTCCCACAATGCAAAGACATGAACATTAGGCTAATTGACTGTTCCAGATTGCCCCTAGGTGTGAGTGTGAATGGTTGTGTGTTGACCCTGCAGTGGTCTGGCGCGCTGTACAGGGTGTACCCTGCCTTCGCCCAATGTTGGCCAAGATAGGCTCCAGCCTCCCTATGATCCTAGAAGATTAAGCGGTTTGACAAGTGAGTGCCCAAGAATAGCCCAACATTTACATGGAAAACCTTTCTCTAACATGACACAAGGTTAGACAAGGTAGAAAAAAAATGAAACCTCACAGATTAAAGCTGTCCTGCAGGCTCATGATCATGGACCGGCACAATAATAATTCTCTTGTTCTCATTGCGCCACAACACAGAAGGGTTTTTTAGATTTTTCTTCCTTCTGGCTTCTGTGTAGAACCATAGGTCTTCTGGATATGCACATAGGAGGCTGGCTCTTCTCTGATGGTTTTGTTTTTATTTTGGTTTCATGTCAGTTTTAGTTTTTACTTTACTGTTCTTTACTGCCACCTTCTGAAACCAGTCAGTTACTGTCATATCCTCATCTTCAGAGTGGCAGAGCAACCACAGTGCCAATATATCATCCAAGGGAGTATGTGGAGTTTGGGTCTTCAAATGGTGCTCTCGTGGATTTCCGCTGGGTACTCTGGTTTCCTCCTACACTCCAAAGACTAGAGCAATGAGCCCATTAGGTCAACTAGCTATACCAAACTGTCCATAGATATGGATGTGAGTGTAATTAGTTGTCTGTGCTAGCACTTGAACAGACTCGAAGTGAGCCTCGCATTGGCTCCAGCTTCACCGGTGACCCTGGTAGATAAGGGATTTATATAATGGATAGATGCCTGGATGGATCACTGCTGATAGCACATCAACCAGCTTGATTAGAGAGAGAGAGTAGTCCACCTGGCCTGGAATGTTTTTCCTGTTGTTCTCAGTATAATATAAGTTCAGGTCATGTCAGCTTTTTGCCAGCTGAGGTCGCCCTTACCTAAACTCTAACACGACTGTTCACACATTGCCTCATTCCATAAGTTCTGGGCCTTATTCCAGCATTTACCTAGCCATGCTTCTAGAGCCCTTACCTTGCCCTTTAGACTGTTTTTGTGTTATCTGTGCGTTGATTCTTTTATCCTGAAGCATTAGGTGGTATATTTTGAATTATGGATTTTGTTGCAATCAGCCTCCACCAATAGGGTCTTACCTTTCTTCTGAGATGTGTGTTACCTCATCTAATGGTTATGTAGGATTAATAGAATCATACCTATATGCAGTATGTTATTGGATTTATTTAGGTTCTTTGTCAGGGTCAGTGTGTATCCATGGCCTATTCCATGAACACTGCGTACAAGAGGCAGTGCACCCTGGATGAGATGCAAGGCCACCATGCAAACACTATTTTGCTAGATTTGCTATTAATGTTTATAGCAATCATTTGTTTTACTTATTTTTTAATTATTATTTATTTTGACTACATGTGGAAAATATACAGGGGTTAAATGTGCTGCAAAAAAACAAACAAACAAAAAAAACCTACATATGACGCTAGGTGGCAGCAAAGATTCAAACCTCTGTACTGAACTTATTTTTCTAGACAACCAATGGCTTACTATGTACAGTATATATAGCATCCATTACATTTAAATATTGGCCTTAGTGTGTGTGTGGGGGGTGGGGGTGGGGGTGGTGGTGGTGATGTTAAGTGCAGTGCACTTCTCTAATTGTTGATTGTCCAATATATTTTTTTAAAAGAAAAATATGTAAAGAAGAAATTACTAGATTGCTGCATCAAGCAAGGTACATAATAGATGCTGCTTGTTCTACCATAAAAATGTGAGACAGAAAAGTGATACACTTCTCACTTCACTGATGTTACAAGACGACATGGCACCATTGATGCCTTTGTCAGGGATATTTGTGATACACACTAAATCCTCATTTTAAGCCGTTAGAACTCTGTTGCATGAAGTCTGCCATCATTCTGGCTGATGTTTGTTTCATTATAAAAAGAAATGTTGCATATTTTTTTAATGTGTGAGAGATTAACTCTACCAGTCCAAGCAGATGTTTGAAACTTCAATCACACCACCAAACTGGTAGGAAATTATTGCTGGAATTTTACGCTGGCAAGGATGATATAACAACATGCGAGAGACATGCAAAGAAGTCATAAATAAATATAAATATGAATAATGCATTTTGAATTGAGACAGTCATGTACAAGTGATCTTTGGTGTCTATTGTGAAAAAAAAATATTGTATGAACTTGACATAAATTAATTAATTCTCATTTGTAATTTATTACAAATTTATTACAATAATATTACAAGTTTATTACAATAATATATAAAAGAAAGAAAAAACAATTGACTTTTTAAATACAACTTCATTTAGATCAAGTTTAGTTTAGATCAATAAATAAAAAGAATACAATTCTGTAAATGTACTGTAAATTCTATCAAATGCAGCCTTTCATTCTTTAACTCGGTCGCTACACTGTGCGAAAGATTCATTTACAAAAAGCTATTTATTCTTTGAATGTGCTGCATTTGAAAATTTCTCCTTCAAATTTCTCTTAAGTGGTCTGTGACGTAGTGTTGTTCCATTCAGGGTGCGTTCCTGTCTGGTGTTGCTGGTGGTCATTGGAGATGAATGAATAAATTAATGAATAATGTACATTACACAATGCATTTTCACTTTATTAATTGAGAAAATGCCAAAAAATAGTAACCATTATTAAAAATTAATTATTGATCAAAATAAAGATTAGCTGCTGTGCCTCTTATCACATTTTATATTTCATACAAAAGCCATTTCACAAATTTGTCCCCAATTTTTTGTTTTAACAAACATTGGTTCTTGATTATTTTCTGCATGCCATACCACTCACTCCGCATCTATTGTTCATGCACAGTGAGTGGTTTTGTGGTATCTGCTGCAATGTATATTTTTACTTGAGAGGGTTAAATGCTTACTGCAGCATCTGTTCGCGAGGACAAAACATCCAGTCACACTCACATTCACACCTAGTGCCAATTTAGAGTAGCCAGCTGTCTTAATGTACACGTCTTTGGACTGTGGCAGTCAAACGGAGAAGACCAAGAAAGCCCATGCAAGTACAAGGAGAACATGCAGACTCAACCTTCTTGCTGTTAGGTGAGAATGCTATCCACTACACCACCATGCACCCCTACATGCAATATAGTATACAGTGATATCAATAATTGTTTTAGTATATAAAAGCAAAATGAAATTCATGGTTCATTTTTACATTTATAATTAATTCAAGCATTGTCCTGAGATGGCAGGGCGGGTGATATCTGTTATCCCGAGATACCAGTGGTTCCCATGTAGTATATACTAAATACTAATATTCCCCCCCTCAAAGAAAAGGTAAAATATGGATTAAAACAAGCAAAAAAATGAGAGTGATAAATAATGAAAAGAATAAAGTATGAAATATGGGTGGGGTATAAAATAATGGAAGTAGTGATAAAGGAATTCAGTTACAAGTTTAGAACATAGTACTGAATATCCTTAGGAAGTGATTGATGGTTTTGACTTATAAAGCAAACCGTGATAAGAAAACAGGCTAGTACTTTTCCTACGCATCTTGGTTAACCTGAACTCTTTGACTGTGGCACATGTTTCTATTCTGCAGGTCTCGAATATCTTATAGCTACCGATTAAAATGTTACTTTCTCTTTTCTCTTTAACATTATATACTTTGGAGACTGGGGGCAGTGGTGACCTGGTGGTAAGGTGCTGGATTACGGCTCCCAAGGACGGGGGTTCAAGCCCCACTATCAACGGGTTCTCACTGCTGTCCCCCCAGTGCAGCTAACTGGGTTATCAAAGGCCGG
>JAQMYF010000027.1:7262214-7272635 GCA_030014195.1 Neosilurus mollespiculum
GAGATGGGCGCCAGCCTCCCCGCGACCCTAATTAGGATTAAGCGGTTCAGAAAATGACATGACATGACATGACTTTGAAGACTGTAGCACAGACACATGGCTGCTTGCAGTTTTCTCTCTGGTTATCTGCATTTGTTTGTAAGTACAGTAAAACCCCACATCTAAATAGGTGCTGGTAACTACACACAGGTGAAACTCATCATGTTACTTGCTGGTTCTGTCTGTCACTTCTCTGCCTGCAGAGGGAACTCAATCATGCCCACAGTAAATCAAAATACTAAATTTAAATGAAACACCCTCTGGCTTAGGACTTTTACATACAGCCAAGTGAAAAAGTAATTTTTTCAAGATATTTAAACAAGCAAACATTTTATCCTCACAGTGTCTATAGACAAAAATGAGATAGAACAACATGAAAAGAACATGGCAGCTTAAGCTTAGATTTACAAAGTTGCATGTTTGCACTTTTGGTGAAATAAAAAAAAAAATCATATCAACACAACACCTCATTCCAACCAGACGCAGCCACCAGACCTGGGCAACTTGCAGTTATTGAGTCGGCCGTAAAAATTTTTACAGAGTCAAATCTGAGGCCATCTGTCGGGCAGCTAAAGCTTAGTTGAAAATGGTTCATGCAACAGGACAATGATCCCAAGCACACCAGAAAATCTGCAACAGAATGCCTGAAAAAAAGAGAGCTGTCCAAAAAACGAATGATTGAAATCCTGTGGCAGGACTTTAAGAAAGCTGTGCATGAACAAATTATCTCAAATATTAATGAACTGAAGCAATGTTGTTATGGAAGAGTGGCCCAAAATTCCTCCACAAGGATGTGAGAGGCTGATAAAATCACACAAAAAGTGATTACAAGTTATTGCTGCGTTATTAAAGGTGGGTCTAGACGCTGTTGAATCATGTGATATACTTAGTTAATTTACACATAGCTTCTTTTTTTTTTAATTAATAACATGATGGAATCTGTTGTGTGTAGTTTTACACCTGACATTAGATTTGTTTAATTATGAGGCCTGATAAGGACCAGATGGTTTTTATTATGTCCTGATAAGTAAAACTATACAATTGAAAAAGGGTGTAGGTTTTTTTTTTTTTTTTTTTTTCATGTAATTGTTTGGTTTTCACCACACATACAAACTACGACTATCGCCAAACTACAGTCTTTGATTCACTTTTGTGCACATTATTCCAAAAGGCCTGGTCTTTGCCTTTATGGTCAGTTGGAAACTGTAGTCTTGCTATAATGGTCTTTTTGTACAGCTAAGGCTTTTTCCTGACATGCGTCCCATGTAGGTCTCTTCACGATTACAGACATATGCACTTTCACAACAACAGTTGCGAAAGTGCATATGTCCTCCTTTGATGAAATTGTGGCGTTCTTGGAGACCGCATCAAATAGTCTGCTTTAAGGTTGAATTTGCTGGGGCAGGCAGTCCTTGACAAATTGGTAGTTGTTTAAAATCTATGCACTTGGATATGATCCTTTTTAAATCCCTTGCCCGAGTCATATACATCCACCTTTTTTTCTAAAGATGATGCAATACAATAGCAATGAAAAAAACCACAGCCTAGATATCAGGTTTAAATTCGACAGGTTCCACTTGCAGGAGGTTCTAATCAATGGCACCTAATCTTATACACTTTTTCTACACTACTGGTCTGTTTTTCTTTTATTTATATGATGGAAATGACTTCAAAATAGCAATTTTAAATTTACTCTGTTGGAGTACATCATCTTTTTTTTTTTTCTGTAGGCAGTGTAGGAGAAGGGGGTGAAGTGTCTATTTTTCCAAATAAGTCAGATGGACATTTATAGTTATTTACGCATACCGAAATATGGGTATGATTTGTTTAATGCTGGCATTTTATGTTGTTTGGGTTCAAGTTTTTCTCTTCTGGAAGCAAAACTGTTGAATATCATAAAATGCACAAGTTATAGTGCATGAAATGAAACCAGCATGTGGTTTTGGATTAAAACTTTGCTGACTAGAGAATGTTCGCTTTGGTAAACAAGGATATGGTTCTTTCTGGGTAAGACTCAGAGCACTAAAGTCTCCTGTGGTATTCTAAGAAAGGCCTTCATTATGTCTGTATTAACTGGATGAGAATAATTTTCAGCACATTCCATTATAATAATGTACACCATTAGTGATCATTTTCCAGTTATAGAAATCCCTGAAACATTATAAATATATATGATTGCATGTGTCTTTCCTTATTAAAATTTCACTGTAAAATGCAACCTTTGTTATGAGTCAGGCCAATGGATGACAAGCATCAAGGTTAGTCAGTAAGTGTTCTGATATGTTTCTTAGGAAAGGGCTTTCATTTGCACTTATGCAAGGTCAGGAGGATCAGATCTCAGCAGTCATCCCCTGATGAACTTGCACTTAAATCACATGGCGCCTTGGTAACATCGAAACAACATGCTCTGATATCTTTTTTTCTCACTGAACCTTCCTGCTTTCAGTGGAGACAAAGGGAAGTGCAGCCATGGAGCATAGAGCAGGGACGTGTGGAGTGAAGCAAGCCACTTCTCAAGGCCAGGGGCCAGGATACGTATGACAAAGAGGCCCCCGTACAGAGGGCTGCCTTCCCCTGGAGAGAGAGTGGCGCTTCTGCCCAGCAGGCTCCTTATGCTTGGTTTGGAGGAAGAGGTTTTGTGTGAGTGCGCATGCGTGCGCGTGTATGTGATAGTCGGAGATCATAGCTGTACATTTGCATACGCTGTGTTTAATAGATGATTAATGAAGTATGAACTTTACTTGTTTTTGCTTTGGCATGAACACTGGTTTAGCCACAAGAGACAGGGTGGGTGCAGTACTGATTGCTTCCTCTTGTATGCACTATTGAGCAGAAAAGAATAGTGTATGGGGGTTTGTTTGAGTGCGGAGGACAGAAGCGCTGTCAGTGGGACATCCCATCACTCTCTCCACACTTCTGCTGTCACTTGCATTGTACAGGAGCATTACTCAGCCCCACACGCACAGGTTCCTAGGTAACTCTGTGTAAAGAGTGTGTGTGTGTGTGTGTGTGTGTGGGGGGGGGCCTGCTGGGGGGGTGTATGAAGGGGTCAGTGTGTGGATGGGGGTGTGTGGCGCCATGGGGGCCTCGGTCCAACAGTCAAGCCCTGGGCTTTGTTCACATCAGAACAGAATCGAGGTATCACTCAGTGGCTCTTGACCACTTTATGGAAGGTACTTGAGAAAGTAACTCGAGCACCACTCTGTTTGTTCTGATTCTCACAGGAAGAAGTACCAGGGTGTAGATGTGTGTGTATGTAAAGCAATTCTAAAAAGTTAATTAAATAGTAATTTTAAAAAAAAAATTTGGGTTATTTCATTTATGTTGCAAGTTTTAACTTAGAATCTGACAACAATGATAAATAAATGTAAAAAAAATTTAATTATTATTTTTAAAAAATTAAGTTAATGTAATATTAATTAATATAACTTTAAATATTAAATGTTAGATTCATGCATAATGCAATACATTATTATTATTTAAATAAAGATAGATGCAGTACTAATAAATATAAACATAAATATCATACCAATTATTAGAAATTTTATTTATTAAATTCTAATCTATTTAATTGTGTTATTTTTGTTTAATAGGCAGATTAATAGTTTAAAGCCTATTGCCTGCATTTATGGTGATTATTAATTTTTTCCCTTTAAATTTCACTTCTGTTGGCATTCCATTTTTTTAAATGCGTATTTGTATAGAAATTATTTTTCAGTCACGCCAAGCATATTTTAAAAAATGCAGCAAGATGAAAGAAGAGAAAACACCTAAAATGCAGTCAGGGGTCTCATGCTGTGTTTTTAAATGTTTACTTTACTTTCCAGTTACAACTTAAAAAAAAAAAAAAAAGACTAGTAATTAGTTTGCTTTAGTTCACAAGACATCCCCCTGCAAATGAGACATCTTAATGATCTCACCATGTTCACATATGAAATGAATTTCCCTTTACTTTCTTTGGATGGAATTCTGTTGAAGGGTTTTTTTTAATTATTATTATTAAATTCAATCTCGGAGAGTTCAAAGCTCTTTGCTGGTCATCGTTATGGATTAATGTGGACGATGGCGGTAGTGGGCGGTTGATGTGGTGCGTCTCTGAGGCAACGGCATAAACTGGCTGTTTTCAGTCAATGATTTACAATGATCCAAGGTGTCTTGAGAGCGCCATTGCTTTCGTCTCTTTCAGCCTCATTTTAATGCCTCGTTAGGGCAATGGGAGGCCGTGGGCCAACGGCTCCGGACACCGTGGAGAGCCAGGTTTCAGTAAGCTGGGCATATCAGTGACCCGTCATCCACTCCTTACCCATCACCCCCTCCCTGGCCATCAGGTCAACAGTTGGTCCCAAGAGCCAAAGTGGCTGGGCTTTCTGCCAGTGTCAAGAGGCTCTGTCTGAGATTGTCCCAGGGTAATTAAGCAGGGGACGCAGGTCAGTGTAGACAAATAAATCATGCCCATAGTCCAAACAGTGATGCAGAATGCCTCCGATTGAGCAAAAACAAGAGCTGCCTCATGCCTGTTATTGCCTGGCTTGAGGTCCATCACTATCCTTCATGTTATATTCCCCTCCCCAAAGGGGGAAAAAAAACCGAGAGGGAGAGTGAGCTTTGTGTGAGATCAAACACTGAGTAAAGGGACATGGGCTTTAATTGTTCTGCTTTATTTTTAAGATAAAGGCAGACTGGGCATCGTTTTAGTTCCTCTTTCTTTGGGAACAAAGCAGATTATTGCTAAGAGAATACTAATTGCTGGTTGAAGGATGATTAAAGGTAATGGCAAGAAGGAAAGAAATGACTACTAATCAGAAAATGCACACAAGCACTGTTTTTATTACAGCATTTAAAAAAGAAAGAGTGGGATCAAACAGCATTCTAAAAGATGCATCTTGATTAAACCACTGATTTATTTATGTATTTATTTATTCATTTAATTCTTTATTTTAGAGTCATGCAGGAGTTAGATAAGTGGAATGCAGGAAATAGACATTTCTATGATGTAAAGAAACGACTGTACCGTAAAAGCAGTTGGTAGGTGTTGGACATCACAAAAATATTCTGTACCGTGTATAAGAGGAAAAGATTTATATTGTTATTGTACAGCCCCAGCCTATTTTCCATTTGGAGTAAAAATTATTATAATATAATAATAATAATAATAATAATAATAATAATAATAATAATAATAATAATAAAACAGGTTAAAAGGAATAATTATGATTATTAAAAATTTTTTTGTATCCTGTCCTTCCAGCATTTGTTTATTTATTAAACTCCCCTCTGTCATCCATTCGTCTTTTTTTTTTTTTTTTTTTTTTGTACTAACTGTGCTCGAACGATGGGGTGTTCAATACTAGCTTAATGATTCATTAAGGCTGAATAATGCTAAGGAAACAATAAGGAATAAAGAACCTTCTTCTTTTTTTTCCCCCTGCAGTTGAAAAAGCCCCTCTCTGGGTCCAGTGTGCTTCCTCCTATGTCCGACGCCTAATGGTTAATGCTAGGAGGTGGGAAGAAACGGACGACCCTATACCATGTCAAATTGGCCTTTCTCTCCAGGGTCAGGACATTCTGTCTGGGTCCACTTGTGTCTTTTCCTCAGAAGTTTCCCCCATTCATGTAGACAATGTAACTGTCAGTCTGAGCAACAGTTCCTGTTTCCACTGGCTCCACGACTCACAGGGTTACACAATATTTCACAGCACTAAACAATTGCCTGTCTGCCTGGGCTAACCATATGGTTACTATGGGGCACAATATTGACACACATCACTAATTATACATAAAAAAAATAATAATGAAGGATGCAGAGGAGGAGAGACATGGCAAACTCCACCATGTTCTGCTGCAACTGCTAAACGCCAACATCTTTGCAGGAGTGACTTTTATTTTATTTGTGTACTTTCAAGGCATGTCAAATCTATTGTACTACACTGATACAGCATGTTAAACAGCCTGGTCTATCTTTTTACTGCGTAAACCTGAAATTACCATGGCCTATACAACTGATCTGGAGAAAACATCATTAAGTTGGGTTTTTTTTTGCTGGGTTTTTTTTTTGTTTGTTTTTTGATACCTGTTTACAAACTATGAGGCAATCTGCACAACCGTCCGTCGAGCTAATTTAGAGGCATTAGACTGCCTCAGTAAGCATAATCATTTCCGAATGCCTGTTGTACTGTGAAATTGTCACATTAGTTTTTAATTGGGCTGAAAAAACCTTGTATATGATTATGTTTGTTGGAGACCAAAACACAAGATCTGAGGTAAAGGGAAGCATCTCTACACGCAGTGACAGCAGGATGTTACTCATAAACAGGAAGTTAACCAGGAAACTCCATATTTTTCACATGATGTGAAAATCATGAATATATTATGCAGAAATTTGACGTGACAAACATACGTGTGTGTGTGTGTGTGTGTGTGTGTGTGTGTGTTTGTTTGCTGCCCTCTCAGCCACTTTTTGACCCCCTACAAGGTGGGAAAGTGCACATGTCCATCAGCCCGTGACAAGCTCATGTAGGGCCAGACTGCATCAAACTGCTCTACAGCCCAAGTGATTGACAGGCCCTCCTGTCATGCCTGACTGAAGGGGGGCGGGGCTTCGTCCTGCTTTTTACTATTGATTGTGTGTGTGTGTGTGTGAGAGAGAGAGAGAGAGAGAGAGAGTGCTTTTTTCTAGTTTTCCTCACCTTGCTCAGATGGGATCTGGTTTCTGGTTCAGTTAACCTGCTATGTGAGTAGTGTCTATTTTTACAGAAGCACCGTAAAATATTAAAATCTGTGAAAACAAACAAATCTGCTTTTGCGATTTCACCAATTTTGGGAGACAGGCTACATACCCTTATGTTGTTAATTTCATTTTTTATTTTTATTTATTTATTTATTATTATCTTTAAGTTTAAAATTCCAAAGAGATATCATTTGCAGATGGTGACCATGTTGTTTTCCTCTGAAGTATTTCAACTCATTCATCACTCACTCTTTTGCTGAACCACTTGACCCTTGGGGAGGCTGGAGCCTATGTCAGCTGACACTGGACGAAGCCAGGGTATATGCTGAACAGCTTGCAAGACCATCGCAGGGCAACACACAGGCATGCAATCATTCACACTCACACCTAGGGGCAATTTGAATCAGCCAATTAGCCAAATGTGCATGTCTTTGGACTGTGGAAGGACACAGGAGTACCTGGAGAAAACCCATGCAAGCACGGGGAGGACATGCAAGCTCCACACAGAAACGCCCGAGGTGAGGCAGATGTGCTAACCACTACACTATCGAGCCAACCAGTATTTAAACCAGCAGTGATGAATTGTTTCAGGCTCATCGGTCTCCGCCATATAAGACATTACTGCTAAGCTAATTTGCTAATTGGATGGCAGAGATGTGGAGTTTTGACAGGGAAATGGTTTATTTGAATTGTGTCTTAAATTAAATGCTCATAATTTGACTTACATGCTAGCAAAGTAGATTATTCTAAATAAATAAATAAACACAGAAGTAAAAGTGCTGTGTTTAAATTATACTCAGAAAGATTCATCATGATGAACTGTGTTTAAGTGCTGTAATGAAAGTACAATGCAGTTTGTTGCTTTCTACTCCTGCCAGAATGTGAGACAAAAAAATGTTGTCATTTGCTTTAAATGACTGTATAATGTTTTCTTAATTAAAAGTTTTCATTAATAAGTAAACAGTTACAACATAACCTTTAGTCGGTGCCGCTCCCATGTCACATGAGCTGGCATTCTTTTCTAGCAAGGATAATGTGGCCATGCGGATGAAAATTCCAACACTCCAGATGTTATATAGGTACCGATCCCCTGTGCACTGCATCTGTCCACACAGAAACCTGACATATTGGGCTCCATCTGCGTGGTGGGCACGAACAGGGTCTATCTCAACCCAAAATAGGCAACCATTGCCATACGTATTTAAATTTATTTATTTATTTTTGCCAGGGCAGGCAACAGCAGGTTTTTAGCACAGCCTCGAGAACAGAGCATCGTTCAAACTTTGGCAGCTTTGGAGCAGCTTCAGTCAGTCTGTTAGCATTTGTGTGACACTTACCTCTGCTTTTCTGGCACCAACCCCCCCCAAACACACACACACACAAAAAAAAAATGCATCGCTCCCCTTCCCTAAGCAATACCGCTGCGCTGAGCCAAAGGCGGCATGCTAATATGAATGTCACCCCACATGGTATGTTCCATGAGGGAAATCGACTTCTTAGCCCAGTGCTGTCTTCGGCCATATGCTGATGTTTTCATATTCCAGAAAATCAGTTCGGGGACTCATAAAGTTTCTTAAAGGCCAAATTATACCCTGATGCTGCAGCATGAAAGGGCCAGCCTTCTGTCACACTGCAAAGACTTAAGAGTAGCTTAGTACTCCTTTGGCAGCAAGCTGGAGGGGACACTGGCTCAGCTTATCTATTTTTCATACGCTGAAGCACACTCCGATACTAATGAGGCCGTAAACATCCTTACACTCTTTGAAGAAAGGAATATTTGTCTTCGCTTTGCAGTTGAAGGTGAAGAAATCTTGTTTAAAATATTAATAATAATAATAACAATTTGTAGTTTAAATCTGTAACTCAGCATTTATAACAGACATGCAGTTTTAGGTCATTAAAAATGACCATTAAACGTAAGCTGGTCATCTGTAATAGCTTCTTTTTTATTGTCAGATTAAAAACTTTTCAACTGCAAAAAACTCCCCAAGTATTACACTCTCATCGGCACTTTGCCCTTTAACCGTTTACTAAGCTGCTCGAAATGCTTGTATTTCAGCCAGCCAGACTTTTCAGCATGACCTAGGGTCTGTCTCACCATACTACGCAGCATCCTGCAGTTTGTCGCTAACAGCCTAGAACGCCTGAACATTGGGCTGCCGGTTCCCCAAGTTCCTAATCAGTGCGGTTATGTAAGATGTCAGGGCTTTTTAAATGCCGAGCTCCGATGTCATTTGCACCGGATTATCTCTCCGTGCACAAGCTAACAGATGCCGGGTCCAGCTGGTGCCGAAAAAGTTTATAGCCCAGTTGGAACGAGGGTCCTTACACCCTCTACAATGTTGGCCACCATCGCCTTTTTTAATGAGTCACGAATTGCCTGTTTATCTCCTGCTCCCTGCTGTTTCGGCATTTTCCCTTCCAGAACAATCCCAGAAACACATGCTGCTACAGACGCAAGTGCAATGTGCACAGACATTTGGAGCCAAATTGTTACAAGGAACAAAGTTGTTTTTTTCTTTCTCTCTCCCTCTCTCACTGTCTCTTTCTCTCTTTTTTTTCTTCACTCCCTTTCTCTCTCTTTTCATCTTGGGCATCAAAATATGAGAAGGATTACAGGATGCGCAGTAAAACAGAGACTCAGATGTTCTGTTTGACCCTTTCAATATGGTCAGCCAGACAAAGCCAGGCCTATTTGCAGGCTCAACAAACACTCAAATGACTCTATAATTGGCACACTTTGTTGTTCGTGTTTTGGCTCTCTCCAAAACTGTGCTAAACACTCTCTATAATGGCTTTACATTATGACAACACATGGCTCACACCGAAAGAGGCCGGTGCTGGCAAGGCCTCTAAGAAGTAGCAGGTGGTGTTGACAGTTTTGCTTAAAAAGTTGCGCCGAAGTTACGAGCTCACCATCAGCATAGCAGTGGGGCTCAGAGCGCAGCACAGCGTGTGTACAGAACGCACTGAGCTACATTTAAGGCTGTCAAAACAGAATCATCATTTTTGCTGTGTTTGTTTTTAAGATTTACTGCACCACTCTGAGAACCTGCTGCTTCGTTTTATATTGATTTATTTGCTTTCTTATTTTTTTCAGCAGCAGTAAAATAATAATTGTCGCCTCTGAAATCATATTATATTTTAAAATTGATAGAATATGACTACCCTACTGAATGAAATTACATATTGTATAATATTTGTCACAGTTTATGTTTAATTTAACATTGGATTGCATTTACTTTTTTAACATAATAATAATAATAATAATAACAAGAGTGGTTTAGTGGTTCTGCCTCACGCAGTGAAGGTCCTGGATTTGAGTACTGGGCTTAGAGAGGGTGTTTCTGTGTGGAGTTTGCATGAGTGTTATCCAGGTATGCCAGTTTCCTTCCACAGTCCAAAGATATGCACATTAGGCTAATTGGCTGTTCCAAGTTGCCCCTAGGTGTGCATGTGTGTGTGTGTTGGCCCTGGGATGGACTGGCGAGTTTACCCCACCTTTGCCTGCAGTCGGCTGGGATGGGCTCCCGCCTCCCTGTGACACTAATAAAGGATAAAGTGGTACTATTATAATAATAATATTTTAATATTATTACACAATTATATTATTATACAATAATTATGTGTGTGTGTGTGTGTGTGTGTATGTACC
>JAQMYF010000027.1:7292022-7310365 GCA_030014195.1 Neosilurus mollespiculum
TAATATTTTATAATATATATATATATATATATATATATATATATATATATATATATATATATATATGATATGATATATAATGTATATATATATGATGTCAATTAATTCCTAAATGTATTTATATTACACTAAACACCTAAAACATTATTCAGAAGAATCAATTTCCTAGCATTTATGGACACACAGTCCAAGAATCCACTCTGATCGCCATCAATCCACCATCTGATCATCCAAATAGCTTGGAGCCATATCACCCTGGTCATATTCTTTCAATCACTACCAACAAGCTGGCGACATATCATTAATCCATCAATCCACAATGTCCCAGTGCTAACACAACAAGGTAGCCTGCTGCATGGAGCCTTGTGACAGATGTGTGTCCAAATGGCAGCTCGGTGCTGTGTGGTTTTGAGCAACTGCTTGCAGAAGTGTGCCATCTTGGCCTTTTGTGTTGAAAAGGATGCTCTGCAGCTCCAGGGGTCTACGGCATATATTCACATGCACTCTGCAATGACATTAGGCTCCAGTGGTGAGGAGGACGCTGTAATGGCTTGCTAATGGGATAATGAGGCTGCGCCCGGGACAGATGGGCCGTCCCTACTGCAGGGAGCGGCGGCTCAGAACGGACGAGAGAGCTTTGAGTGACGAGAGCGACGGCTGCCAGTTTGTCGCATTTCCTCTTCCCACTGTGGAAGTGTTTTGGAGGGGTGTGTGTGTGTGTGTGTGTGTGTGTGTATATGTGTGTGTTCCTATGAGTGTATACATCTTCAATGAGTCAGACCACAAACTGAGTGGTACCACAGGCATCTCTCTGGCTGACGCTGCAGACGGATATCAGGATGTATCACTATGTGCAGGATGAAATCTGTAATCTGCCTGGTTGAGCAGGTTAGTATATCTACTAGCAAAAGATAACTGGTTATGTTATAATAGAAGCACAAATATGGTGTTTTCCCCCTGCGCTGGATTGGCAGTTGTTTTCAGCCGATTCTGTGCATATCACAGTGACCAGCTGTTTGATACCAGTTCAGCATCTACCCCAACAGCAAGCCCAACATCTGTTATATTTCCCATAGCTACAACCTGTTATTCCACCCATACCATTACACCCTACACTGCCCTCTGAGCACAAATACAAAACATTGCTTTAGTGCTAGCGTAGCAGGATCTGGATCTGGATCTGGATTGCGAAGGTTTAGCTATGGGGGAACAGGGGAAATTGTAATAAGAATCTTTACAGATTTTCAACCAGGTTGGAAAATACATCAGTACCTATACTTCTTAGTTTACATAAGTATTATACATTTGTTATAATTTATGTGAACTTCAATCAATGTAGAAAATAATTATAAACCGCAGTGTAGAAGTCTCACCTACCTCAGGAAAATGTTTAATATACTGGACTAAACAATAGCTTGTATAAAATGAAGTATCTTCCTCAAATATGTTTATTTAGATAAAGCTTGGTGAGGTAAGTTTAGCTAATTAAAGTGTAACTAGCATTAACTGGTTATATTTACCTCCATTTTCTTTGCTAATACCACCTTGCGATTTGACTAGCATTGATTTCAGCAGCTAAGATAATTAGCAAGGCTGCAAGTCAAACTCTCTCTAACAATTAATATCAGTTAGTTACAGGATATTCATTCTTAAATCAGCATAAGACGAGACTGAAGGATGTTTTTATGCAATGCAAGCATTTTGTAAACCAAAGCCAGCTTTGTTTTAGATACAAATATGAAATTCAACTTAATATACTTGAGCACATTATTATTAGTAGTAGAATAATCTATATGGGAATGGCGTGACCTGATTGATCTGCTCGAGGTCAATAGACTTTATCCCAAGAGGACACTCAAGGTTTTTCATGGTCACTTGGGGTAGATCCCATCGATGTCATGCTTTTAAAAATGGAAAAATATGCCATAAAATTCTCATTTTAGTTTGCTTTTTCTTGTACTTTCATATAGTATATAGTAAAACTTTGAATGGGTTTTAAAACACTCTGTTACAAAACATTGTTAACTTTTGTTTCCATGTAGTATATTCTAAAATATATAAATAATTATGTCCTTTTTGACTGCATAACTCTAATTTCAACTGAAGTTTCAATACATTATTTTTACTTTCATTTAAAAATCAGATATTATATTAATTTTCAGACCTTTATTCTTCATTTCGAACATTAGTGAAACACCAAAATACTATTCTCAATTTTTAAAAAATTTATTTTTTTTAGGAAGCTGCTTTTCCACCTCCCCTGAAACACTAAGTATATGCGTTGGATGGCCTGTTTTGCTTCCTCCTCCCATTTATATTCTTTCTGCGCTATGTGCCTTCTCTGCTCTGATTGGTTGCATTTTGACAACTGAAAGTGCACTGGGATGGGTGGCGATACCAATGTGAATAGAGAGGGTTTCAGAGGCCAACAAATCAGAAAATTCTACATGCCATGATGCACCAGTGTGCCAGGAAGAAAAAAAATTGGCAAAAACTTTGCGTTTAAAGCCAGCTCAAACAACCCAAAGGGAAAAATTTAAACATGCAGTAACCTCATTATCTGACATTCTGGCATTGTCTAATCCAGCTATTCAACACTGTAACAACATTTATGGGTCAGAAAAGTGGAAAAAGCATAGTATTTTCCCTTTAAGTATAAATTCTTAGTATTTTTCTGACTCCTTTTTATCCCTAGTGTCTGACTGTTTATACATAGTCCACTGCAATAGAGACGATCAGTAACCCTGACCAGGATCAACCAAAATTTTACTGTCAAATAATGTCACATATGTAATTTATAATGTTTTACAAGTGAATGGATGATATAAATCTTTGGATTATACATTGCATCCTAGCAGTTATAAATGATGAGTCGAGTATGTAAGCAAATATTTATTCATGTTGTTGTTTCACTGTTAATTGCCTATTATCTATGGAAGTGACATAATGCTCAGAAGACAGGAGACAGATACATAATGACCCAAGTCACACACACACACACACACACACACCCACACACACACACGTGCTCCTTCCCACAGTAATGGCTCTTTTCTGATTAGGTGAGATCTCAGGAGAGCCATTGAGTACAAAGCGTTAACATCTGGCAGCCATTACAGCCCCAGATCAGTTGTGATTTGTCCATATGATGATTCTGGCCCAGCCAGACACGGGGGGGCTCGCGGCCTCCGCCATGCCGGTGGACCACTGCTGCTGTCACTTCTGTTTTCACACCAGTGCACAGAATAGACTATAATTAGCTCTGCTGTCCTGAGGCCTCGACACACTCATACACACACTTTCAGATTTCTTTAAGAGAGACACACAGTGGTGGTAAGAGGCAACTTTTATTTATAGGTTTATCCAAGATTGAGGGTCACAATAATTGTTTGAAGACAGAGCATTAAAATTAAAGTGCTGTAGAGTAAGTGAACACTATTTCTGTTTACCCCAAAATTTGAGAAGTTATTGATTATTATGGGTTAAAAACAAAATTCTTAGAGTTTTGATTTTTCCCTTTGGTTGCTCTATGAAATCGCTCCGTGTTTGATCGAGAAATCACCCACTGTGTCCAATTTCCTCTGGCACATGTCTGGCATTGATACACTTCTACCAAGAGACCTCCAAAATAAGGTTTCCTAGTATACACTGCTGTCTACAGTGAACCCATCTGCCAAAACGAGTATTCCTGTAATGTCAAATAAATAGCAACAGTATACAATACATATAGTATATAATAAATACTGTATGCATAAATCTCTCAACTTTTCAGACATAAAATAAAGTTGAATAAACTCTAAATCTTTTTGTAATCACAAATAAGAAATCTGACGTTAGTGCCAGTGTTTATGTTTAGTGTTAGATTTCAAACTTTAATTGTTTTTTACTAATTAATTTTTCATTGTTTAATTGTATATTTTTATTTTATTATTTTTTTTTTTTAACATTCAGGTATGAGTTCAATACTATATTTTAAACGCTGAAATAATAAGATATGTACACTTCGAAGCACCTAACTTAGCTAATAATATAACGAGTGAAGCCACAATAACTGAGTAAATAATAGAGTTAATAATTATAATAATTAACTATAATAATAAATAATATGTTTGGGAGGAACATTGACGAAGCTCTGCCTTCTTTCTAATGATCTCATTATAAATGTCCACTTTCCTGTTTCTGTACTCATAACAGAAGGTTCACACCCTCCACCTCTCCATCTCCTCTGTACTAATTAATAACTCCAACCCCAGACTTAGCACTAGCTAAGCACAAATCTAGCACAAATCAGATGCCACTCAGAACTGTAGCCCAGTTTCTTATAGTTCTCCTCCGATTTCAGGTCAGCAATCATGTTTCATGTCATTCATTTGGTCTGTAAAGGAAAATATACCTAATACATTTAAAGCTTTTGTGACTTGTAAATATCACCAAGGAGTTTTGACTGATTTTAGAAGGTAGAAGTTTAGTGCTTAGTGTTTGCTTTGTCTTACACAGCTTCTTACATTGTCTTGATGAATACTTGTTTCTGATTGGTCAATGCTGGCATTCTGCAATCTTTTATAACAGACCTTTGCTAATAATCACAGACCGTTGTTATGGACCACGTTGGCTGGGACAAAAAAATAATTTTTAAATCAATACTTTGTGTCACAGTATTGATTCCTTTACTAAGTGTCATGCAACGTAATAAGCATGTACAACGAGACGGTCATTACTGCGAAATAGGAGAACTGCTTCAGGGTGATTCAAGAACTGTTTGGGTAATGCATCATCCTGTCAGGATTTATTTCGCTGTACATTATTACAGAGCCCACGCACCCAGAAGATCCCAGGAGATTAAAACTCTAGGAGATCACAGCTGATCAAGATTCCAGGATGTCCCAATCGCAGGGGATCCCAAGATATCCAGATCTCAGGATATTTAGATCCCAAAGGATTCTGTTATCTTCAGATCCCAAGAGTACCCCGGAGAACCACATCCCTGGGGATCCCAGAAGATCCATATCCTGGAAGATACCATTGCATCCACATTCCAGAAAATTCAACTATATCCAGATCCCAGGAGATCCAGTTTACTTATAAAGGCCTATAGATATTAAGTATAGATCTTTCAATTTCTTTCCCTCTGTCTGTATAGAATGATCCTCCTTCCTCTCAGCACTACAAATATCCAAGCACATGATTATGGGTTTAAAAAATGTAAGCTCTGCTATTGATGTTGTATTTAATATAGAGGCGGATAAATAACACACGGTAAGATTTCTAAGTAAAGGCACTAAGGGAAACAAACAGGTATATGATAATTAGGCTTATCTGACAAAGATTTTAGCGTGGCACATCATGTTTTCAGCCTCAACAAAAGGTCAGCAAGTTTTTTTGCCCATCTTTTCAGATTTGATGTTCTGTCCTAATCCAGTATATAAAATCTATCAATTCAATCTGACTAAAGTTCGCATCAAACTTTATTTTGGGCAATTTCATCAGAGTTTTCACAAACCTAGGCTTTAGAAGGAGCAACACTTCATCTAGACATGTCATACTACTGTGAAATCTATTCCACCGCTTTATCCTATTAAGGTTGTGGGGAGGCTGGAACGCATGCAAACTTACAGAAACGCCCTGCTGAGCCCAGGACTCAAACCCAGGACCTTCTTCCTGTGAGGACGTGCTAACCATCACGCCACTATTCTGCCCAAGAAAGAATAAATAAAGCTTTAATACCAAGCGAAAGTCAGTGAGGCATTCGGTTCAATCTTTTTTTCAAGCCAACGTGTTCACCAGGAACCTATGAAAAGAAAAATAATAGCTCTGCCACCCAAACTAGTGATTCGTCCACCCTGTAATAGGATTTAATAAGTTAATTCCAAACAATTGGAGGCAATAAAACTGACACCATTTAATGGTTAAGTTCTTAGTAGCTACTGGTCATGATAAGGTCCTGAAGAGATAACACTCCTGTGAATTCAGCACCATCAGCACACTCAACGATTTTCCTTCAGCCATTCGTTTTGAGCTTAAAAGTCAAGATGGGTGATGGATAACATCTGGAAACGAATGGGATTGCTGTCCTCTCTCCATTCCTTGTTTATTATAAAAGGCAGTAGAATTCTTATTTTAGAAGACTAAAGCTGTCTGATTTGGTTGGTTTTTTTGAGAAGTTCATGACAGCATCTTCAAGCTGTCCAAATATCACATACTGGGAGTAGTAACAGAGGCCAGGTCATGAATCCTCTATCTTTCATAGGACATTTGCCCTGAGCGACATTAACCATGGCAGCTTTGAAGCATGTGCTGGCATATGATTTAACTAAATACACTTCCCTTGATCGCACCTGCTCCCCCAAACCTTTTCCGTATCGGAGCAGAAGGCTGGGTGGTGTGAGGGCCTCACATGTTGGTGGTTGACAATCAAGCACGGTTAGTTTTCGGGCGATGTCGGGGCAGTAACATTCTCCTAGGGAGTCCCTTATTCATAGGCACTGGCAGACAGACAAACACTCTGTGACAGCCATTTATGGCCAACTAGTGAACGCCATCTGTCAGACACAGTGGGAGGATATTGGGGAGCACACACTCCTTTTGCCATTGCGTGTTTTTCTTTTTTCTTTTTTTTTTGGGGGGGGGGTTTCGAGCTAAAAGGACATCAAACGCTGACTTGGATGCTGGAGATGGACTCAGCAATAAAAAAAAACCTGGCTTTTCAGTTGTTCCTCTCCACAAGTTTGGCTCCAGGTTTCCTCTATTTCTAATTGATTAAGTTGTCTGGTTTGCAGTTGTATTGAAGTCGGTCCAGAAGAGCACCAATAAATTGTCCTGTAATTTACAATGTGCTAACAAATGCTTTTGGTCGCAGTGAACTGGAACCACAGAGATTCGTTTGATTGGGCTATAAAGGCAAACTCTGCTTCCAACAGACTGATAATGGCTCCAATTATATTAAATCAGATCATGCGAAGATGGCTGAACAAATTCCCAATAAAAATGGCAGACCTATGGAAATGAATGTACTGTATAAGATTTAAACCAACACCACTGTGTTTGAGAAACAAGGAAGTATAGACATTTGCTGCTTGAAAAGCCCAATTAGCATGCAAATGAGCGCCGACACTAATGGCTGTTGCAAAACGCTCTTATGATGGAAATATGCTTTCTGTTTTAGCTGTGCGGTGCAAACATTTGTGTATGAAATCAGCTGATGACAGGCCTCAGGCATTTTCCCCCCCGGGACGATACAAAATGGCTCCTGCACCTGCCGCCTAATGCAGGCCGGGATGCAAACCATGGTGCTAACTGGCAGGGCATAATGAACTGCATTCATCCTGTCAGAGGAGTCAATAACTTATCCCACAACTGCTTTTGTTCTGGCCGTTTCTCCCGTGTGCCCCCGCACACCCTTTTTCGAGCAAAATTTATTTTCAATTGCAGCCCCCAGCGTCGGCCGGCACAAGTTGAGCTCTGACATGGTGTCGTTAGCACCCATGGCCTTTGTTAGGGACCTTTAACAATTCTCCTTGGAGAAAATCTCAAGTGCTTCCAGTAACAGGTGTGTCCGCTGGCAAAGACCGATTATTTGTTAATGTAGAGAATAGAAGGGGCTCCACTTAACAAAAGCGGTGGCTTCTTTATCTACTGAGGCCACGAGGAACTTATCCAGGAACATTTATAGCCTCATGACCCTTATGTATGTATGTATGTATGGCTCCACCCTAATTAAAGGCCTAATAATTGCATATAGTATAAATGCAGATATATATTATACTGTAGATAAACTCTACAAGGAATATATTTTATGAGGATTCTTTGAACCCATTGTGATATAAGAAAAAACTAGCATTAAAAAGAGAAAGAACTGGTTTTCGATTTATTTGACAGCAGAATGCAAGGATTTCCACTATGTGATATTTAATAACTGCTATATGACATGACTTCAGTGTAAATGCACAGCATTATGAAACATATTAATACTGTATATATAATCATACCATGATCCTTCTGTCTTCCTTAAATTCCGAGGCATGAGAATTCAGGTGCAGATCAGGAGAGCTAATAGGGAATTATTTGCAACTCGTCTGCTGAGAACATATAATCATTATAATAATATGAAAACGCAGGAGGAGGGAAATCAGGAGCAATTCGTCTGTCTGTTTTAAGGATTCCGGACACGTTCGGGGAAGATAAAGTCTGTAAAGTTTAATAAAGCAAATCTTTTGCTCACTGCAGAGTCATTGCAGCTCTACAGTCCACATGGTTAATGAGGCTCCAACAGGGGAGGATTTTTTATTTAACACCAAAACTGTAATTAAGCGAAACAAATGGGGATGCACAGAGAGATCAAAATAATAAAAAAAAAGAAAGAAAGAAAGAAAGAAAGAAAAGAAAACAAGATTTGTCTAATTTACCAACAAGTCAATGTGTTATTATGGGTTTCTCCTGAACCCTAAAATATGATGGGGTTCCTTGTTCTCATGTCTATTTAAATAACAACAACAACAACAACAACAACGATAATAATATTAATATAAATAATAGTAATATTAATAATAATAATGATAATCATAATAATAATAATAATAATAATAATAAAAACTAGAAGGTCCTAAAAATATACATGCAATAGCTTAAATACATTTAAACCACAATATGGGTTTATTATTCTCTGACATTATTCGAGGATTATATTAAAATCATGATTTGCACTAACTTTCCATTTCCTCATTCTGCCTTGCTTTCTGAAAACCAGCTTCTCAATGACTAAATGACTTTAATCCATACCATCCCTCATTTTCACCCTCCTGAATGATCCTCTCCAGCCTTTCAGCTCCTGTAATCCGAGTACACTCTCTCTGATGTTTTTTCTCCCTTTCCCACATGAACAATTAATTTGAAATCTCCACAAACACTCGCTTAGCTGCTGTCCATCAGATAAGTGTGAGAAGATCCCAGAGGCTGGAGATCTACCTGTAATTCAACCTATGATTTCCAATCCTAATAATAATGATAATAATAATAATAATAATAATAATAATAATAATAATAACTACACATGCTATTTAACATTTCACATTAGTCTTTACTTCACGGGTTTGAAACTAAAATCAGCTCATAAACATTTTGCAAAAGCTTGAAAATATTTTGTAGTATTAATAATAATAATAATAATAATAATAATAATAATAATAATAATGCATATTGCTTTTGTTGTTGATGATGGAAAATATTCTTGCTTCCCTTACAATTATTATAATATCAATAATTGTGTAATTATGTAATTTTGCTGTTTTTTTAAATTTATCATTTTGTTAATTTAGATTAATTAATGAGTCACTTGGAAACTTTTAGATCTACACTTAGTGATTGAAGTCTTCAGCATGGATCTGTTAAATCCTCTTCTACCTATCTGTACCACTCTTAAACAGACCATTATTATTACAATAAAAAAGTTATAAGTTTAAACCTTTGAAGTTCATTGACTGTATTAATTTATCAGGTTTAAGATATCATTTTTTACAATCTGTAGGTTTAGATCTGACAGCCAGCTAATTTCTGAAGGAACAGGGGGAGAAATCTACAGGTGAGAACAGATCAAAGCAGGACAAAAGATTTTTTTAATTCTTAAGTGTTTTTATTGAAATGTCCAGGATCACTGGGCAATAATAAATATCTCATTTATCATCAAGAATTTACAAAAATAAAGATGGCAGTAGTCTCTGGCAAAAAAAACAACAACCTGGGTAATAAAAAAAAATAGAGAGAGAGAGAGAGAGAGAGAGGAATGGTGCTGTATGTATATAAACCGCTTTAACCCTACGGTCATGCAGAAAGACCTAATTAAACACATGAACGCGCATAGAAAAACCCGGTTAAACACATGAACGCGCATAGAGCAAAACATCCCCTCGACTTCAACTGCTTTCACATTTCAGTAAAATACATTCAAATCAAAATAAAACACTCCAGTCGCACTTTTTTTTGTCCTGTAAAACTTTGACAATCCTTGTTACAAGGAACACCACAGCACTCCATCATCTTCCTTCTGCAGATTCTGCGCAAAAAAGGCGCATCCGACTTCCCTCTCTGTCCAGATCAACAAGTCGGCCTTGGATTGTTGGGTCTCAGTCTCGCGTCACTTTAAAGCGCAGCTACCATTTCAACAGAAGTCTTTTTCCTGCCTTCAGATTATTTACAGTGAATTCTTTAAAGGCTTTAAACAATTTATTTACAGTGATCCTTGTTACAAGGAGGAAATTCTGATTTCGTGAGAAAAAAGAAACCAAATATACAAACAATACACATCATGTCATGCAAGTCATCCCCCCCTCCCCCCATATACTATACAATTTACATATTAACATTAGAATATAGTCACTTCATCGCCTCCTTGTCGATGGAAAGTCTCGTGAGTCCCGTGGAAGTGATGGGCACGTGTGCGGCGGGTGGTGGCATCTGGCAGATGGCACACGGACATGGCAATCCTGCCCAGTGCTGGAAGCCGCTGCCAACTTGGAGCGGAGGCGTCGGTGGCGTCTTCATCAAGGTCTGAGGTGCCCGGATGGAGCTGAGCGCGGGCAGTGCGGCAGACAGCGCGGCGGCTGAGGATGCTGTAGGCTGCGCGAGGGCGCCTCCGAGCAGCGCGTGGTGCACCGTGGGCGCTGCGGAAACGGGCACGTGTGCGGCCCCGTGGTTCGCCGCGGCGCCGCAGTGGAAGGCTGCGTGATGGCCGCCGCCGTAGATCTCTCCCACCAGCCTCTTCATCTCGTCCAGAGAGCTGGTGAGCATCAGGATGTAGTTCCGCGCCAGCAGCAGCGTGGCGATCTTGGACAGCTTTCGCACCGACGGCCCGTGCGCGTACGGCATGACCTCACGCAGGCCGTCCATGGCCAGGTTCAGGTCGTGCATGCGTTTGCGCTCCCGCCCGTTGATCTTCAGGCGCAGCTGCTGGAGCTCCTCCTCGGTGACTTGTTTCTTGAGCTTGTATTTGCCTCCGATGCCCGGTGATGCCCTGTCCGCGCTGGCGCCCCGCGACAACAGCTCACTGCTCATCTTCGGCGTGAAGTCGTTCTGCCCCGACGACGCGGACGTCTTGCGCGCGTACATCTCGTCCACATCCGGCGAGGAGGATCTGCTCGAGCCAGAGTCCGAATTCATTTTATCACCTCGGTTCGAGGAAGGAGGCCGCCTCTCTCACTCTGCCTCTGCTTTGAAGTCACTCCTGTTTTGTCACCTGATGTCCTTTCCCCGGTTATGTATACAGTCTCTCACTCTCACTCTCTCTCCTCCCCTGTTTCTGTACTGAGGTTCTGCAATCAGTACCTGATAAAGGAAGTGTATCGACTTGGTTCTGAGGAAGCACAACCTGCTATTTGGAGAGCGATCGCGGGACCGTGGCATTTATAGTGCGGACTGCGAGAAGCCGGAACAAAAGAAGCCCCCATTCATAAAGAGCTCGTTAGGATGACGTGCGCATTATCCGCTGCGCTGCGCTTTCACTGTGCCATCGAGCAAAGGAGCAGCTATTCATATTCATTGTAACACCGCCGTGGGAGGGAGGGAGGGAGGGGGGGGGGCCTTCAGTCCAGGACACTCTGAAACCAAAAGCTGCTTAAACAATCTTTTTAAAATGATACCATCCGTGAGTCAGGTTTAATCAGCTCACTTTACTATACACCTTCCTTTTAACAGCTTCTATATCCTTTAAAATATATTTTCATATTTTAACATATGCATGTCGTTTATTATTATTATTATTATTATTATTATTATTATTATTATTATTATTATTAAAGCTGAATAGCCTACAACTGGTTATTTTTATTAATTTTATTTACAGGCTGAATCAGTTTATAGTCTTTGTGCAGAAATGGATTCAATGAAATAAATAATTTCGACCTATTTTCTTGTCGTCTAACAAAATAAAAATCTTAATTTAAAAATATAATCCTATAATTAAGCACTCACAAGCTGCGTTTGCTCTATTTTTGCGTTATTTTAGAATAAAAACACACCGGGGATTGCGTGCCATTACCAACAGAAATCATTATTAGCATTAAAAATGCTTTCCATCCTGTTTGCAAAAGAAATCCAGCCAATCAAAAGACTTTCCTCCAGCTGTGATGAAATAATCCGTCGTGTACAGGTTTGGTTCACATTTTTACGCATAGACCACATGTTCCTGCGCATGCCACAAGTTTGGGGTTTCGTGACGCACACAGGGTTGAACTCTGTCCTGCAGTATTCAGCTGGTTTTAGAGAAACATTCGGGGTGTTCACTCAACAGTTTTCATGTAACTACTGCATGCTTTCCGCCCACGACTGAGTTACATTCCACCAAGATGCGCCTCTGTAGGTTTGTGGAGTAACAGGTGGAGCTGGATGGAGACATTTAACAAGTCAGGGCGATGATAAGTCAGGATCATTTAGATTTCTGATGAAAGAAAATACTTTTTGTGGTGTATGTGTGTGAATGCTTTTATGAGGAAGATGATGATGACGGTTACTACTACTACTACTACTACTACTACTACTACTAATAATAATAATAATAATAAAAATAATAATAATAATATGATTATTTACTAGTTGTCAATGACTAAATACATTTCTATATATTTCTTCACAATTTTGTAAACTAGTGTAATAAATATTATTATATTATAATAAAATAGACTGCTTTTAACAATTTAAACAATTTAAAATAAACGTACTTAATTAAACTGAAATTACTTTTCTTCAATTTTATTTAAAGCATAAATAAATAATTTATATTCAAGCTGAAAAAAATAGCTGTGTACAAAACATTTTATTTTGGGGCCAATATTTGTTCACTTATAATATGCATCCAGTTATGAAGCATGTAGCATTTAATTAACACTATTAAACTGGGTAGCATAAGGAACTTTGAACATATTATGATTCCAGTGACTAAAGGTTTAATAGTAAGGATAGTTGTGTATATACTGTACTGTGCAAAAAAGTTTGGGAATCCTATTTAAAAATATATATATTATTTTATGACTTCTGCATTAATGAATCAGTACAAAAACAACATATCTGATTTCCAAAAATGAATTTTCAGGCAGAAAATCGAATGTGACAGAAAAATGTTTGTGGGTCAGTAAGGACAAGACCACTTTTCAGACTAAAATCATAATAAAGGCTACTGGGGTTTGCTGCAAAAATAAGAAGCAAATGCAACAATCAAAACCTCCAGAAGATCTTTAGCTGGTTGTGTAAGATGCTCAATAAAACCTACAGCTCAGTTCCTTATAAAACTCACACATTGTACCTGAGATCATCATTTTTTAAAGCAAAGCAATATATATATATATATTGTGTGTGTGTGTGTGTGTGTGTGTGTGTGTACTATGTATTCTGCTCATGTTGGAGTTGTAGTTCTGTAGTTGATGGTTGTTTACAATAAACATCTCTAATAAATCTGAACCAATAGAAATGGAATAAACCCAATGTTTGGTAAATTAGAGAAGGTAGAAATAGACCAACTATTCATACACACTTATAGACACACAAAACCCCCTCTATCTCATCCACTTCTTGGTGTTCCAAAGCAATAAAAATCCCCTCCAAAAAAAAAAAAAAAAAAAAAAAGTGAAAATGTGTATTGAGAGTGGCATTGTAGGAGCAGAAAGAGAACCGTACCTCATAAAGGTGCTGCAATGCAAAGAAAAGCTCAGGACTTCTTTGCTCTCTCTTGGTGGCATTTGAAAGTGTAAAGCTTTGAATACCAATTGCTTGAACTGGACATATGTGAATCCCCTTTAATCCTACTAATCCTGTCCCCGAGTGTTTCTTTGTCTGTGGGGGCGACTGCATAGATCTAAGTGAAAGTGTTCCTAATCCGGCCAATGTGGAAAAATGGCTCAGTGTATGAGATGCTGGGGGGAGAAGGGACGAAAGGAGGGTGTTAGTGTGTGTGTGTGTGTGTGTGTGTGTGTGTTGCCTGTTACAGGGATGGAGATCTGTGGGGGTGTCATACATCATATAATCACTGAGAAGGAAACCCAAACAGCAGGATGAACTACACACACACACACACACACACACACACACACACACACACACACTCACACTCACACTCACACACACTCCCAGCCTCCTGCAGTCTGTTGGGCCCACACGTTTCCCCCCCACAGTACCAGGGCAGTGGCCCAAATGTCCGACTTTTTTCAAGTTTCCCCTTAGTCAGCGGTACAGTCCCAGCAGGCAGCTTCTAATGTGGCCGATCCATTCTTAAGCCCTCAGCTCTCTCATTCTCCCTGTGCCCTGTGCTTCATCTCTTCCCCACGCTCCCAGCTCATCCAACACAGACGTTTCGCTTAAATCCATGCGGTGGGTCCACTTAGGAAAGGGGTTACAGCAAATAATCCTTTCAGAGAAAGACACAATAACCTGTGGAGGTATTTAGAAAAAAAAAATTATCACCACCATGCTTGGAAATGAATGCTGTGTTTTATGTTTCAGCACCAAGAACCAAGACAGAACACTGATATAATCAACACTAACGATAATGATAATGATAATCAAATAGCACATAATAATTATATTATACACCACTATACATCAATATTTATCTGAATATTCTCTCTCTCTCTCTCTCTCTCTCTCTCTCTCTCTCTCTCTCTCTCTTTCTCTCTCTCGCTCTCAGCCTACACTGCTACATTAAAGTTTCAGTCCGACACAATCAACTTAGACCAAAAGGTATATATCAGAGAGCAGAATAATACTGGTTTGGATTAGTAATAACTTATTGCTTGCTCATGGGAAAGCAATTTCACCCTCACTCCTCATGCACACACTTAGACAATTAGACTGTTTACTTGTTTGTTTATTCATCTTAGACATGTAAAAAATAGACAGGTAAGGAGACAGAGGTGAGACACTTATAATTCCATCTCCTACTTTAGCATGCTTACCTCCTAATATACAAAATATACAAAACTTTAAGTACTGTACAAAGATAACAAAAAAAAAATATATATATATATATTGATCTCTAAGCTTAAAAGTAAAAAGAAATGAAAAACTTCAAAGAAAGTCAATAAATTTAATATTTTGAAGACCCAAGTAAAAGTACTTTCTGGCAAAAAAAAAAAAAAAAAAAAAAAATTGTCCCCAAAAAGCTTTTCATGTTTGTTTATTTGTTTGTTTGATTGCTGTTTTTTTTGTTTGTTTGTTTGTTTTTTGTTTTTTTTGTTTTGGGTTTTTTTGGGGGGGGGGTTTGAGTTCATTTGAGTTAAAATTCTGAAAGACTCAACTCAACACTAAGGGTTTTACCGTGTATGTACAACCAGAAAGAACGTTTCAGGAGTAGGCCCAAGTCAAGACGTAATTATCTAAAGAACCTTAGAATAATGCTTTTTTGTTTCTAGGAGTGCATGAGTTTATAAAGATATTCTATATACACAGACTCGTCATTGTCTGAAATAAATTACCTTTATCTGTATTATTACAAATATACTAATTACTTTGTCATTTCACTTAAAAGGTATAACAGGAACTATAGTGAGGTGCAACTTGATACTAGTAAAATACATTTTTAAATAAAATTTGCTTAAAAATTCTTTAAAAGGGAAAAATAAATTAGAATAGTAAAAAAGAAATACCTGATCAAACAATGAGTAAGAATTTTAATATAGTAATAATAAACACAACAACATCTTTTAAGTTTTTATACAGTTTTTATGTGACATGTTAGCCTGTATTATGGTGTATTTTCTATCCAAATGCAAAGCAAATCTCTTCTGAGGTTAAAATGACAATTTACAAGAGTTGAAATCATTCTGTATTTGTTTATTAATCATAATAGCTGGAGGTCAGTCAGGTGCTTCAAAAAGAGAAGTTAGAAAACCTTAAGGTTAATTTGCAATACATTTTTCAAAGCATCTTTATTTAAAAAAATTAGTTAAATCTAAATGTTCATTCATTCATTTCTTTTTTTTAATTTCCATTCTTCATACAAAACATATTCTTCAAAACATATACTATTTACTCCTAATGATACAGATTAAAATTACAAAGAAATACAGCACTCACTTTCTTGTCTATATTAAAAAAAAAGAGATGCTTTTTATAGAATTTGATTGTTCCTGGGATCAAATAATAAAAAAAAAGCTTGCTAATTATTGAGAAGAAGAAAGGACGTGGTTTCTTGTCAATATTTTGAGAGATGTTCAAACAGCCTTTGAATTAATTAGGCAAAATATTAAAAAGATGCAAATTTCCCACTGAAGTTTACATTTATTTTAAAGAAAAAAGTTTTGCTGTTATTTTCCTTGTTGTTGCCAGGAAAACATGTTGAACTTATTTCAAACTCAATGCTGTGGTCTAGAGAATCACCACTGAAAACAATTTACTATTAGTAGTAGCAGTAGTTGTTGTTGTTGTTGTGTACCACCTATGGTAGATTTTCATCAGGATTTCTACACACCACCAGATTCATTCCACAGCACTGCTAAAGATACTCTGCCATAAAAACACGTCTGCCAGATGGCCACGAGGGCTTGCGCTCTGAGTTTGTTGCGCTTTGCGTCTAGCAGTCAAGCTCCGCCAGGTCACCTCTTCATCACATCCTCCATGGTGGTAACAGCTTCTCAGCTCGCCTTATTTTAACTGTCCCTTTCAGCCCCGAAACAATTGTCCAGCTCCTTTTAGGTTCCTTTCAGACCTGGTTTCAAGCCTGGTAGCCTCTATTCTGCTTTGTATGTCACCCGGTGTCTGGTTTGCCCCATTCCAATGGGTGCACATGACCAGAAAATGAAGGCTTGCATGAGGCCGCGGCCAAACGCGGAGCGCAGAGAAGAGATTAACATGTAAGCTATTGCGGGCTGAGCCAGGCCCAGGGGAGGGAGCTTTGTATCCGGCCAGGGTTACATGTAAGCAGAGAGGGTCTGGACGGATCAACCTATTGTGTGAGTCAATCCGAGGGAGGTTGTTTCATTAATTACACATTATCTATTGGCCTGCGAAGTAGGAGGTGAGAGAGAGAGAGAGAGAGAGAGAGAGAGAGAGAGAGAGAGAGAGAATATTCAGATAAATATTGAGGAGTGAGGTTCACTTTTTCTTATCATCACCTGTTCTGGTGCTGGTTCTCTCTTCTCAGCCTCATCTTGCCTTTTCTGCATTTGTATTGTCTTCCTCTAGTGCTCTCACAAGCACCACCCTGTCATGTCATTGGAGCCACTTCACTGGACTCCCGACAGCAGCTTGAAGAGACCTAATGTCTTTCTCTGCTTACCAACACCAGGCTTTCAAGTTCCCACATTTCAGCGATTCAGGCTGAAAAGAGTTCAGGCTTGTAGCCTGAGAGGGTACATCAGGCGTCTCTCCATTGTGCTCATTCTCTTCAGGCTCGCCTCAACCAGAGACCTCCACAGCTTTATGACCTGCTCAGGATTACTCTCATTGAACACAGGCCATCCCTCTCCAGCCCCTTGGTAACCCAGTAAAACCAGTGGGAGGACCACAACTTTACAACGGCCTGTCTAAAATGTGCCTCTCTGATTGTTCCCCATTACAGCGCTCCTCCTCCCTAGTAACGACATGGACACCAAGGAAGGCAGGCCAATTCCAAACCCTGTCATTACACCAAATATGAGGATTTTATAGTCTCTTCTACCTGGAATTACTAGGAATTGTTATGAAAATGATTGGCTGAGACGAAGAAGTCAAGAAAATCAGTGATAATGTTAAATACTTTCAAAGTACTCACGATTTATTACATTATTATATTGTCGCTAATATCATGAATTATGAAGGTGTTCTGAAGTGTTTTTGACACAAGCTCAACAATGCCATACCATCAACATACAAGCTTTATTGATAAAAAAAAAAATCCCAGCAAACAAAATAGACTTTCTATGTATACAGACTGACAAGTAAATTTTTTTATGATGATCATCATCATCTTCATCAAAAATATTATGTTGCGTATTTAATTGCCAGAGGTTAAGTAGCCAAGGAAGGTATTTAATTTACTGTTCTAGTTGCATTCTGCCATCTTGGAGAGCCTGAAGGTCAGAGGAAATAGCAGTATAGTCACTATGGCCAGTGGGTAATTGCATAATCAAAGCAGTGGCAGCAAAAATGCCAAAAAGCACTATAGTGGCATACTGTATGCACAGGACATGATTTATGGCATGACGACAAATTAACTGTATAAAGTAAAGTCAAGGAAAGACGGTGTCCTGTAGGGAATGGCCAAATTTCCTGTGAAGCAAAGTACGGTGTTAAACCATAACAGATAAACATTACATAATAATAATAATAATAATAATAATAATAATAATAATAATAATAATAATAATAATTATTATTATTATTATTATTA
>JAQMYF010000027.1:7337038-7347950 GCA_030014195.1 Neosilurus mollespiculum
ATAGTTTTTATTCTTCAATTTTTAGGACAGTCGTAACAAGCATTTCACTACATATTGTACTGTGTATGATTTTGTACTTGACAAATGAAAAATAAAATTGAAATTGAAATAATAATAATAATAATAATAATAATAATGATAATAATGATGATAATGATAATAATAATAATAATAATAATGATAATAATGATAATAATAATAATGATGATAATAATACTAATAATAATGATAATAATAATAGTGATGATGATGATGATGATGATGATAATAATAATAATAATAATAATAATAATAATAATAACTGTGATTCATTGATAAGAGCCATGATGCACTTACACGTATTTGACCATCAGGTGTCGCGACTGTTCCGTGTTTAGATACTGAATCAGTTTTTGTAGTAATTGGCTTCAAGTTTCAAAGAAAGCTTATTTTTCCCATCCATCACTGACAACAGGGATATATATATATATATATATATATATATATATATATATTAATACCTCTAACCAAACATCTGCACTGTGCTGCACCATTGGCAAGAAAGTGTTCACGTGAATTATGCGGTGATGACGGTTATAACAGTTAGTTTGGTTTAACATGTTTAATACCAATGATTATTTGAGTTATTTAGAGAACAGAGAGCAAGAGATGTCTCCCTTATCATGATCTCTGTTTTCTATAGTAAGAGAGAGAGAGTGAGAAAAAGAGAGATCGAACACTGTCTTGATTAGCGTAAACAGCGAATACACCAGGTACACCAGGAAATGTGGAAATATGCTTATGGAGATAAAAGAAAGTGATTAAAATGTGTTTCAGAAGATCTACTGTATACGTATTTTTCAGCACATTGTCACTGCAAATGTTTGCATGTTTCCCCCATGTTTACATGAGTTTCCTCTGGGTACTCTGGTTTCTTCCCACAGTCCAAAGACATGCATATTAGGCTAACTGGCTGTTCCAAATTGGCCCTAGGTGTGTGTGTAACCCTAATAGGATTAGCAGTTTGGTAAACGTGAGTGAGCGAGCAATATGCAAAGCTTGCCAGCTACAGAAGCTAAACTAGCCTGCTAGCTAAGCAAGTCTGGACCAAAACTTTAGTTATTATTGTGTAATTTGACAAAAGTTTTAACTGTTATATAAACCATAGTGAATATAACAATACAAGCCTATTTGTGTCCACCTGAAACTAATTTAGATACCTAACAGTTAGCCAGCAAAGGGTTAATGCTACCTGCAGCACCAGCGCATTATGTCAAAATGTGCAAGTAGCTAACTGAATTTTCCAAGTCGGTATATTCCAGTTAGATTACAGTGCATCGCATTACAGTTTACATATGTGTTGTTGCTTGTTCTCCTCACTAAAACTTTACACAGAAATGCCCTTGCCAAGTCCAGGACTCAAACCCAGGCTATTCTTGGTGTGAGGCGGATGTGCTAACAATGCCACCGTTCCGCCCTCTTAATACTGAAAGAATATTGATAAAGCCGAAAAGAAGCTGGAAGTAAAAGCTAATCAGTATAAGGAAAAGACCTTGAAAGGAATCCAACCCTAAAAGGGGAACTGCATGTTTTTTTATGGTTGCTTCTCATAGTGAGCATAAAACTATAATCTGGCATGTGCCTTTACCTGAAGCACATAAACCTAAGTTCCCTTAGGGGTAGGTGCTAGACCCCTCCAACTGAAGGCAGTAGCATTATTACCTCTGCCAAAAGAGTTATGATTTACCTTCAGGGTTTTTGTGTGTGTGTGTGTGTGTGTGTGTGTGTATTTGCAGAGCTATGCAAAAAGTAATGCTAAAGACTTCATTAAGTTTGGGAGACGATCCAGATCAAATTCTTTACCCCGGAATTTTTAAAAGGATTGTTAAACATTTTAGGACCTGGTGCTTCTTTTTTTGGAAGTGTCATATTACAGCAAGCCCAGCAGGGGGTGCTGTGTACTTTATACAAACATAATCTGTCAAGTTTAGAAGTATTATTTGAAGTATTATTCAGACTATTTAAAGGGACGGTGTGTAAGATTTAGTGGCGCCTAGCTGCATCTAGTGGTGAGGTTCCAGACTGCAACCAACTTGAAATTTTATTCTCGACTCCTCCCCTTTATTCCCCCTTTCCCTATATATTTATTCAGTTGGATCCATCCTGTACCTTTTAGCTGTAGCTAAAACATAACATAGCTTGTAGCTATGTTTATTTTTTAGGTAAGAATTTTTTTATTATTTCTATTGATGTTTCATTGACACTTGGTCACTTTTTCCTCATTTTCTGACAGTTGTGCTTCTGTGACATGTATGTATCCCCTGTGTGGGTTTAATAAAGTTTATCTTATCTCATCTTGGACACTTGCATGGTTTTGAGCTACTGTAGCAATATAGTGGTGCAAGACGGCGGCCTTCATTATCGGGGACTCGCCCCCCATGTAGATACAAACAGCTAAGGAGATAATAAGGTTCTGCAAACTCAACAATTTTTTTTAATCACTACAGATTAATGAAAACTTGTTTATTGATGATATAGGTTAGACCGGGGACAGTTTGTAAGCAGGGGCAGTTGCAACATGTCTTCTTCCTCTAAGAAACATGCTAGGGTGGAACGGTGGTGTAGTGGTTAGCACGTCTGCCTTACAGCAGGTTCTGGGATCAAGTCCTGGGCTCGGGCGTTTCTGTGTGGAGTTTGCATGTTCTCTACGTGCTTGAGTGGGTTTCCTCCCATGGTCTGGCTGAGATAGGCTCCAGCCTCCCCGCGATCCTACTAGGATTAAACGGTTCGGCAAATGAGTGACAAAGTGTCTCTGAATAACTGAGAGTATTGCAAAAATGTGTTCACTCCTTCTATCCCTTTAATACTAGTGTCGCCCCCCCCCGTCTATTTGCTGAGCTGCTTAACTCTAGTAAGGTGGAAGGCTGGTGGTATGGAGTATATACCCTGAACACCTCGCCAGACCATTGCAGGACCAACACACACACCCACAGACAGCTATTCACACTCACACCTTGGGGCAATTTGGAACAGCCATTTAAAAACAAATCACATGTCCTTGGACTGCGGGAGGAAACCGGCATACCCGGAGGAAGCCCACGCAAGCATGGAGAGAACATGCAAACTGCCCAAAGAGCCCAGGACTCGAACCCAGGACCTTCTAACTGTGAGGTGGACGCCCTAACGACTGTGCCATCATGCTGGCAAACATTACAGACTGTAGCTTTAAAAGCACAAAACATGGCTGGATGTTACTGAACTGCTCTTTGCTCCAGGCAGGGGCTAAGAAAAATGGATTCATATTCAACTTATGAGACTAAAAGACTCCACCCTGCCTTTCTGTGCACAATTTCGGCATTAATATCTCACTACAGGGGCTTATCTGCACCCGCCCACGTCATTTTACAGGAGGGAAAACACTATAATCATCTACATATGGACTGGTAGGAAAGAGATAACAAAACAAAACGCAGAGCTAGCATAAAAAAAAAGAGAAACGTTGCACCGGCGGTGTCCTCAACGCCTTCGTGTTGGGTGTAGTGTACACTTCAGGCGTCGACGCTTTTTAAGCGGTATTTAGGGCCCTAGAATAAAAACAAGATACTTATTTGTTTCGAGGGTTCAGTGTTTCGGGAAGTCCGTGGAGTTTAAGGGGAAATTCGGCAGAGGTTTGTCATATTGTTGAAGGAATCTGTGAAGAAGTGAAGTTTGAGGCGTTGGGACGGTTACAGTGTGTTAGTTTGTTAGCATCACTTGTTAGCATCAATCGAAATCCAAATGGAGAGAAAGTTGGTTCCCATGAGTGGATAAACGTGGATAACGGGAAAAAACAACAACAAACAAACAAACCGTGTAATATTTTAATAATTTTGTTGTAAACATGCAGATGTTTAGCTTTCTGTTGGCCTTCGTATGTCTGAGCCTCGTTTTCTCCGACTCTGGTAAGTAAACATGACCATAACGATGACGCTAGTTGGCTTGTTAGCTATAGAGTTGTTCAGTGGAAAACGAGTTGCTAATAAATATTATCCTGGGCAGACACTGTTGTTTAGTTCTCTAACACAATAAATATATGTTATATTGTTATATAGCTGTTGGCTCACTGTTTGGTAAATAAGGCCCTCTGACAGTAAGATAACAGCTTACTATAGGCATACTTAAAAATAAACAAAACAAAAAACCCCCAAAAACATTCAGAAGTATTATCCAGAGTGTGGCAGGTGGATAATAAGGTGTTACCAGGTGGATAATAAGGTGTTATCCCATGATAGTGAACCAATCAGATCGCACGTGCGTGTAGTGCCTGTGTATGGCTTTTGATAATGGAACCCTAGTCTAAATGTTCAGGTTAAACAAAACAAGATCTAAATCAAGTCAAAACCATCCCGCAGAAGGATACACAGGTTTTATGGCCTATGTATGTGTTGCCGGATTACTGATCCCAAGGTCGGGGTCACTGCTGCCCCCCCCAGTGCCGCTACCTGGGTTATTAAAAGCTGGCCGTGTCTCTGACTGTCTGTGGTGAGAGGCATGTAAGAGATCCATTGCTCTCATTCGTAAAAAGTAGGCCATTGGGTTGTCGTCAGCGTGTTTCTGTCCTGCGATGGCCTGGCGAGCTGTCCAGGGTGTACTCTGCCCTCGACCAGAGTCGGTCGAGATGTGCGCCAGCCTCCACCGCGACCCTAATTTGGGTTAAGCGGTTCAGTGAATGAGTGAATGGTTTTGGGACATATGAATGTGGAACAGATTGAAATTTGTTCAGTCTGCTAGAAGTATTCTGTAGCATGTGCGAAATCGTAAATCCCATGTCCACAGTGATAGATTTAGAGGGTGTTTTTGTACAGACGCCGAAACTCACAAAAACTATCGTTCCATTAGCGAAGCCGTACTCGTATACTAAATAGAAATGTATTTTAATTTGTAATTGGGTAATTGGTTTAGTTTAAACAACGTCTTAAATACGAACGTGAGTGCTGTTTAGGCACCGAAAATCTTCAAAGTCAACAAAATAAAGTGCTGCTGTTGTAACCAATAGCAGCAAAATACTACACACAAATGTTTTAAAGCGGTGCATTTATAACATTAAAACCAGAACATGGGACAGTTTCGACACCATACTTGGCCGTAAATTGCCGTGCATGCAATGGTGGAGATGATAAGAAGGGCAGGCCTTCTCAGAGTTAACCCTAATAACCCTAAATGTTAAGGTTTGTTAGCCAGGTTTAATCTGTCTCAGATAAAAGAAAAAATATTCATAATTCTGTAATGACACGTTTTACTCAATTGTGGACCGTCCAGATTTGAAGACCGTCATTGGCGAGTGTTTTCAGAAGAAAGGAGCAAATACGTGCTCGTAGTTGCAAAGTCATTAGGAAGTGCTGGATGCCATGTGCTGATTTACATGTTCCCGGATGTGTTAAGATCATTTGCATGAAACATGTTACTGAAGGAAGAAAGGATTTTCTGAGGACACTGTGGATTAAATAAATACCATCAACATTAAAACTATACATGAAATTAATTTCTTACTGCAACTGAAGCAGGAAAAGCAAGAATTAGCAGCGGTGCTAGTAAGGATCTGGGAAGTGAACAAGAAGTGAATTGTTACAGAGCGATTCATCACTTTAATATATCACCAACAAAGAGCAAATATCAGTGAATGGTTAGTAGAGAACAGCGATGTATAGTGATTGATGGTTTGGAATAGCGGCAATAAAGTGATTGTCAGGAACAGCAGCGATTGTTCTGAATGTGGCGATAGTTTTTTTTTTTTTTTTGTAATTTTTTTGCGATTGGTGTTTGCTAACGGCGGCAATCGGTGGTTGGATGTTGGGAGCAGCAGTGATAGGTTTTTGGGACTAGCTGTGATCAGTGGTTCGTTGTTGGGAGTTGCAGTGATAAGTGGTTGGTTTTGGGAATGGTGGCAATTTGTTGTTGGGAACAGCAGCGATTCTTTGCTGTAAATAGTGGCGATAAGTGATTGTTTCTTTTGAAACAGCAGCGATCAGTGATTGGTTGTTGGAAATAGTAGCGACCGGTGTTTGGTTTGCTGGATATGGCACCGATCAGTGATTGGTTTGATTGGTTTTTTTTTTTTTCTTTCACAACATGGGGTTTTCTTTTCACACTTTAAAACCACAGGGATGCCTTTTCTGTACAGGTTATTAGAAAACGCACCAGAGGTGCTTGTGGTTAAGCAGAGAAAGCAAGCGTAGGTTAAACCACTGTTTTCCTGTGATGTTAATTATTTTTATCAAACAATCTCTCCCCCGCTTCTCCAGCCTCTGAAGCTTGATCAATAACTTGCTTAAATTGTTCTAGATGATTAAAAAAAAAGGTATCAGAGAAAAAACTGCCTGTTCTGTCTGCGTGGGAGGAGGGGCATGTTCTCAGTTGTCTGTCAGTCATAGGAACACTAGCCGATTGGGGGTGTCTCTATGCAGAAGAGGGTAGACGATGCTTTCCTGAAGTGTACATTAAAATCGATGCTGTTGCAGGCTTTGCGTTTCTCAGATGAAGAACGTGTCCACGTACACATTTAATGTCATGTGATGGCGTAATATTAGTTAACCTCGAGGATTTCAGATGCATGGAACATCTTTTTGAGAAATATGGTTAGATCACTGGCAGTTATCCAGTTTTGAATTGTTGCTGGATTACAGCAATGAAGGTTTGAACTGCTAAAGCTTAGCATGTCCAAGCTTGATTAATCTCTTTACCTTCCACCCAGTGTTTTTGTGCTGGGATATGCGGCCCAGTAATTACTCAGACATCAACACAGACTTTTTTTTTTCTTCCTTTTTATTTCTTCAATACCAGGGTGCTAAAGGTTTTGCAGGGTCAGCTCTCTATCATTTCGTGCCATGGGTGCTGCTGTGGGATTTCCATATTGGTGTAATGTTTTCTTTTTTTTTTAAGCTACTTCTGTTTGTTCTCATGGGTGGTGCTTTAGTAGGTCAGAGAGGGTGATATAAAATCCCACGGTATTTTTTTTATTGTAGAGGCAACCATTTGTTTATATCTTTTTTCCAAAGATATAAACGTTCCTCTGCTCCAAAACAGATCACCGATTGAGGCCCATCCCACGTACAGTGTGTTATCGGCACCCCAGATACAGTACAAGTTAAAAAAAATTCGCTTGGGTGTTTTTTTTTTGTTTTTGTTTTTTTTTCTTTCACAACATGGGGTTTTCTTTTCACACTTTAAAACCACAGGGATGCCTTTTCTGTACAGGTTATGAGAAAACACACCAAAGGTGCTTGTGGTTAAGCAGAGACAGCAAGCGTAGGTTAAACCAGTTTTCCTGTGATGTTAATTATTTTTATCAAACAATCTCTCCCCCGCTTCTCCAGCGCTCTTAAGACTAGCGCTACTGAAACACTGGCTTCTTATGGTGGTCTAGAATTTATTTATTTATTTATTTTTGGGACCGTTTGAACATTCTTTCAATTAAATGTGCATGATGAGTGTTTTTGTATTACAGAGTGAACTTGTTGAAACCGCCAGTCGGTGCTCCGGGCAGACTGAGCACAAACTTTCCAGCTAGTCACCATTTGATGTGAATAGAAGGTCATTTAAACTGGATTGGCTTCCTAGCAATACAAGTATTCATCATACAGTAGTGTCTTTTGTGGAAAGTTTTTGATAAAGTGTTCGCTGTGCGATCTATACAAGTAACACAACTGTGTGTCTATACAAGTAACGTTTTTAGGCAACACTCTGGATCCTAAAATGCGTACGGCTCAGTTAGAAGCCATGTGGGAAGACATTTTCTGAGATCTCATGCTATGCCTTGTCATAACAAATGGAGAGGTCCGGGGAAAACTCTCGAATGAGACACTCTAGTTTCTTTCCTAAGTCTAGTTTATAGTTGCCTGCAGTGATTAGGGGGCCAAGCACAAAATGTGTGCAGTTATTACCTCTGCCAAGGACGTTGTTGTCAGCTTTGGTTTGTTAGCAACTAACATTTTTTGGGGGCAGGGAGTATGACCCAGGTACACTACTGTATGTGTGTGCGTCCGTTCGTCCCTACTTCCTCGTGGGCGCTCTGTCTTCTGAATCCCTCAACGGATTTTGACCAAATTTCCACCAGTTATTCACCACTGAAGGCCCAAGAACGGGTTTAGGTTCTAAGGTCAAGGTCACATGCACACCCTGTAGGCTGAGCATCTGCATGGATTTGCACCAAACCTTCACCAGGTGCTCATTACTAAATGCCCACCGATAGGTACAGGTTTTAAAGGACATAGGACAAATAGCACTTGTACTAGTTGAGTACTTCTGAATTTTATTAGAGTTTGGGGCTGATCTGGATTAAAATTTGGGTCCAAGAACTTTTTAACATTTGTGAGATTATTTGGAACTGTGGTATTTTTTGGGAGACAGCCGTGGCTAAATGGTTAGAGAAGCGGCTTTGAGGGTTGATAATAAAAGGTCGCTGGTTTGATTCCCGAACCAGCAGGAAAAATGTGTGGTGGTGGGGGAGTGAGCTGCACCTTCCCTTCCTCCCCCTTCATGGCTGAAGTGCCCTTGAGCAAGGTACCTAACCCCCAACTGCTCTGTGTACTTTTGTGTGTGTTTTGTTTTGTTTTTTGTTTTTTTTTGGTGGAGGTTTGTGCTTTCTTGGCCCTTTTAGTATATCATTATAAATGGGTAGCATGTTATCATGATTAGTGACATCATCCAAAACTGAGAAAACAGAGTTTCCTTAAACGTTACAGTGATTTTATTTATTTTTTAAACAGTCGCATTTTGAAAAGTAGCCGAAGCATTATAAAGTCTCTAGAGCCTAAGGGTAATTTGGTCGGATGTCTTCCTACACAGCTTATCGCAAATCACAAACTACCGCTTATCTTTTTTTTTTCTCTTCCTCTTCGTCTTTTTTTAAGCAATATTACATCATAGTTGTGCCAGGGACTTTGCTTTGGCGCTGAAATCAATGATTAGGTTTCTGTACAACTTGATCAAAGTACATGGTCTTAGGTTGACGACTGGTATTGGTGGCTTGAAGTATATTGTATTTTAGTATACACAACATGGAAACGACACGATCTGATTGATCTGTTTTGGGATTACAAGCATCATTCACTTGGCAAACCCCGGATAATGCACAAATTGATTAAAAACTTTAAAAAAATAAAAACCCTAAGTATTTTAGTTTGCTTTTCCTTATGTTCCCATGTAGTATCTACTACAACAGTTGTTTGCTTCAGGCTGAGTGAATATTGCTGAATAGGATTGTTCATCGATGGCCACCTCAGCATTGGTGAATAATTAGTATAGATGTCATGTGTGTCTGTTAAGTTGTTTAAGACCGATTGTGTAAAATGAAAGTGAGAACTGAAATCTGCGTCAAAGACTAGCAATGTGCAGCACTTAGATCCCAGGCAGGGGTATATAATAATGACGACTCGTCGAGGAACCCATCAATGGGGACTCACCTCGTTTATTTTATTCACCATTGTAGATTTTTGTCCCCATACAGTTTTTTTGAGGACCTTGGGGCACTGCCCAGAAGTTGAAATTACAATAGAATGCATATTGTACTCTCGGTCACCTGTCAATCATGTCAACACCAGCGAATAATGAGCGTTTATGAGCTCGGGTATGTAGAAGAAAGCTGGACATTCCGCCGAGCATTTTAGGCATTGAAAAAGCTTGTAGGAAGCATGTGTTAGTTTTTATACTCAACGGTTGGAAAGGGTTTCAAACGCCTCCATGCATTTTTAGCGATTGAGAGCCAGACACGGAAGTGGTGAGAGGATGCGAGTTAAGCAGGTAGTAAATTAAAGTGTAGATCAGGGCGTTTGTCCACATTTCTTTTCTGACAACGTTCGACTTTTTTTGATAAGCTAGCTTCCGATCTTTCTTGAGTCATGAATGGCTTTCTGTTTACTTCAAATAGGTTGCCGCCACCTGGTGGATGGATGAAAAATTGTATGTAATAGTTGATGTAAAGAATGTAAATAAAATGAGTGGGCAGGCTGCCTTTGGCCCGCATGCCTTGAGTCTGACACCTGTGGTGTAGATGGTAAGATACAGAAATGCGATCAGACACTGTGAGTAGTTGTACGTGCTGGGTTCTGCGTACATCCGGAAAGCTGAAAAACTGCTGAAAGTGGAAAAAGGCCTTCACAAGTGTTGTTTTTGTCTTCGACTTCCTTTGTTCGTGGTAAAAAACGTGTAGCAACACCAGATTTACAGCTCTCCCCCCCCCCCCCCCCCCCCCCCCCAACTCTTCCGTTTGAAGACGTCTCAGCAGACCTGAAAGGTTTTGTTGAGGAACGTCTTTCAAAGGTTTGGAGGTCACTGATGTGTTGACACCTGTGCCTCACCTGCATGCTCTTTGTTGGTGATATCGCGATTTTGAGCATGTGCACGTCCAAAGGGACAAAGGTTGTCGATGTGATTCGATTGGCATTTCAACAGCGACAAGCATGTGACTGCCAACTTCCTGTTTTGTTCCTCATTTAGTTGAGGAAGATGCAGAAGTGACTTTGTGGGAGGTTTTAAACGCCTTGGAGGCACCGACGCTGTACAAGCATATGGGTTGCATTTAAAACCTAAAAAACTCCTGTACTGGTTTAGAGGTCTGTTCTTGCGTGGCTTTCTCAGCCAATTGTTTTGCAGCATATTTTGATTTAGTTTTACATCTTAACTGCGTTAGAGCGCATTTCTCTCCCATACACCGAGACTGAGAGCAGAGCTGTTGGCTGTAGTGCAAATACACCAGTAGCTTTCCACTCTAATCAATATCTCTCACGCACACACACACGTGCATCCCAGTTGTGTGTAACCACACCCTCTTGGCACTTCACAAGATGTAGAATGATGTCGCTGACATGTTTGGTCATTTCTTGGTGCCTTCCAAATAAACTTAAGATAAATATTGAATAAATTGGTCAGTCTCTCTCTCTCTCTCTCTGGGGGGGGG
>JAQMYF010000027.1:7377343-7389074 GCA_030014195.1 Neosilurus mollespiculum
TGATCACACCCAAAACTAGCAACAATAATTTGTAATTTAATTTCAGAACAATAATCTTTTTTTTTTTTTTTTTTTTTTTGCTTCTTGAAATTGTTATAAATGAACATGACTCGGACCCTGAATTTGGATAACAAGCATATTTTTCAAATAGATATTAAAGCGAAAGAATTGAGAGTAGCTCCATTAATAATATAGAAAATAAGAGTGTGCGTTACTTTATACGGTGTAGAGCAGGGTAACTACTAACGCTTACAAGATCCCTTATAACGTACATCATCCTGACTCAAACCATTTGTGCATTGGACTGTTTTCTCTTTCGTGCAATATGTGTGTGTGTGTGTGTGTGTGTGTGGAGGTGTCTGATTTGCTAACACATCTTTCCATGGAAATAATTTGAAAATCACGACGTATTTTTGTAAGCGAAAACCTCATCTTAACACCATAGCATTAACACAGTGCCAAAAAGATGGTTTTAAAGTCCATGTGCTTGTCTGAAATGTAAATAATGTTTGTAGAATTTTATCTTCAGAGACTATGAGGACGCCTTTTGGTTTAATATTTCACTGTAATCAGATTAACAGCTTAAAGTGCAGCGTGTCCTGACCAACACTAATGTACAGGACACTAACAGTACAGAATATTCCATGTGAACAGTGGAGTAAACTGGACGTGTTTCTTAAAGCCTCGTTTTAATGGTTAAGTGAATGAACAAATTGGTGACACCGTGTAATTTTCAGTATGTGTGTTCACACTTACAAATTAAAGGAGCCATGTCATGGTTATTTTTTTGGGGGGGGGCGGGCATATCAAACAAGACTAGTAATTCATACAGAGGGAAGGAGGATATGAGACATGAATTGAGTTCATATACAATACAGTCTCGTTAATATGCGCTTTCTGCTTAATGTGCCCCCACTGCTTGGACCCCAAATTTATAACATGGGAATGACCATAAAGTGCAATTTTTTTTTTCACTGAAATTGACCATATTAGAGCAATATGGCGGCATTCTGTTTTGATCCATGGCCGCGTACACGCCCGCGCACAAGCGCATTCACTCCCGCATATTAAGCTAAATCTGGTTAAATCCACTAAAATGCGAACTCATTTAAAATGCGTTGGTTTGCATTGGACCCTGACATGCGCATATTAATTTGACTCTACTGTATTAAGTTTGTTAGGGGTTGGCTACCCAATCTCAGTCTTTGAAATCTGTTCAGCACCACAAGATTTTATCAAGTCCGCAATGCAACCCATTTCCAATCGCTCTACCTTGAGTTCGGAAACTCTCCATTCCTTTTGATTTGTGTCTAAGCATGTATTTTGGACATTCAGGGCATATTTCGATGATGTTTGTTCAGCAAGATTTGAGTAAAAAAAATCATGATACAGCTCCTTTAATTGCTGCAGTTATGCAATTGGCCAGCCATGTGGCATCAGTGCAAAGCATCAAATCATTTAGATGCAAGCAGAGAGCTTCATGTAATGTTCACATCTAAAATCAAGAATGAGGTTAAGGTTCTCTGGGACTGGTTATCTGCTGGGAGGTTTTTAATATTTATACACTGTAGTGTAATCCTGTAGGTGGACGTGCCATGTTGAAGAGAGGTATCAGAGTAGAGCAGACAGACTGGTTCGAGATGACGGTAAGCCACTCTTCTCAACCGTGGTGAGCAGAAAAGCATTTCAGAACACATTTGAACCTTGAGGCAGATCAGCAGAACACCACGTCAGGTTCTACTCCTGTTCGACTGAGAAGGCTATAGTGTGGAGCTCTATTTTTGATGAGATCGGAATTTGGGTTGTTTAGGGTGGTGGTAGCTGCTTCCGCCTTCTAACGCTGACACATTGTGATTGGTTGATTGGATGGATAGGTGTTAGGCCAGGAATATACTTGCTTCTTAACCACCTGTTCACTTCAGCGTGACTGAACGCATCCTTGCTTATGTACTAGGTGTATTACCAGTGGATTCCACCAGAGGGCAGACTTGATCACATGTCTTCAAAACATTTTGACTTTTTTTGGGTGGTGGTCCTGCATGTCCCTATTGACCCTTCACATGTATATTGCATCTTACGGATGGGTCATGTTAATTTCTGAGGACGCAGAATACACACGGTTGCCACGAGTAGTAAAAATCAAGTATATTTCCTGGGTTACAGTTCAACTGGACGGTAAAATGATGATGATCCATATATTCAGATATTTTGGATATTCATTGACCTTGTGGAGCTTTTTACTACTAATTAAAAGGAAAAAAAAAAAACAACGACTGAATCTCTGGCTCCACATCACAGAGCCCTGGTCGAGAACCCTGGCTCGAAACAGTCGGTCATTTCAGACATTAAACAACCTGGGAAAATCACAGCAGGCTTTTTTGCACACTTCTGATTTTTTTTTTTGAGCCCAAAATAGATATCTTTATTGAGAACACAGCTGTCTCTTTGTGAGGGGAAAAAACCTTTGCATATATGCAGTTACTCAGATTCAATCCTCCCAGTTTTGCAATTTCCCCTTCCTTCCTCTTAATATATATATATACTCCCCACTGTTTCTCCTCGATTGTTATTTTGCTGCCTGTTTTGTTTATCTGATAAGATGTACCACATCTTGGACCGTATGAAAAGTGTCTGAAGTCTGATTTCTGCTTGCATGCCATAATAAAAAAAAAAATCTAATTTGTTGAATTAAAGTTGCGTAAATCGATTCCAAACCAATACACTCTTCATCTCTGTTGGGGTAGCTGTGGCCTAATGGTTAGAGAAGCAGGTTTGGGACTTGAAGGTCATTGGATTGATTCCAAAACCAGCCGGAAAAATAAGTGGTGGGGTGGAGTGAGCTGCACCTTTCCTTACTCCACCTTTGTGGCTGAAGCGCCCTTGAGCAAGGCACCTAACCCCCAACTGCTCTCCGTGCTCTGCAGTGTATGGCAGCCCACTGCTCTGAGTGTGTGTGCGTGCTCAGTTTGGATGCTCACTTGCAGGACACAGTAAAAAATTTTCCATATGGTCAACTAGCTGTCTGACATGTGCGTGCACTAAACAAAAAAAAAAACACTTGGTGTTTGTACACATCCCTGGTTCTGTAAGTAGGAAACATAGTAAGTAGCTCATTGCGAGCCACACAACACTATTCCAGCCAATCAGCAACTGGTGTGTTTGTCTTAGTGCACAGCAGGAAATTGATCCTGTTTTTGTTTGGGTAGAGGGGGTGTTGGTGCCTTGGCAAGTTCTGTGGGTTTTTTTTTTTTTGTTTGTTTTTTTGTGGGGGTGGGGTGGGTTCAAAGAGTATTGAGGAAAGAGTATTGATCCACCTGAAGTTGAGCAGTTGAGGGTTAAAGTGTTTGCTTGAAGGCTTTACAAGGGCTTCTTTCCCTTTGCTTCAAAAGCACAGTGACATCACTGTACTGGAGTCATTAATCTGCCCTGTTATTCATTTGTCATCCATCTAATCATTCCTTCTGTTGGATAAATTCAGATTAATCCCTGCTCAGTCTCTAAAGTAATGAGAAAATCACTTGTTTCAGCTCACCACACTAATAGAAATGTATAAAACCCTCTAAAACTCTACCCCCTCCCTACGCACAACATGCATGCCTTATATCTGATTCATGTATCAATGCGTATCAGCGGTACTCAGCCACACTGAGCAGCGATATATGTTTACAGTTGTGATCAGCTTTATATGAACTTGCTCTCTTTGTATTTGGGAAGTTCGTGTGATCTTATCATTTACGCTCTTTGGAGAGAACGACTCATGCTCACATTACGATGGATTCAAGGCACTTTATTCGTCAAAAAAAAAAAAAAAAAATCAACAACAGGTCACTTTATCACAGAGCACAACCGTGAGCGCCCTTGAAAATATCCATGATACTGAAATATTTCATCTGTTACAAACGCTGATAGTGGTTTTACCTTTTTCTCTTTTGGTTATGCTGCCTTTATAATATATTCAATGTAAACTTTATAGTTCAAGTAAACGTTGGCGAGCATTCCTGCACTCACTGGTCTATTAATATTTTAATGATTTGGGTTTGTTTTTTAAAAAAAAGTGCACACTCACTTCACAAATAATTTCTGTGATATATATATATTTTTTCTCCTGAACGTGTCTTATCTGGTGTCACTTTGTACATTTTACGTCTTTGCTCTAGTAGATGGTAGTCATTTTACAAATAAAGGATCTATTTTAACTCTTCTCTGTATTTTTATGTTAATCTTTTTCAGCATGCTTGCTTAAATTTCTTTTCCCTGTACTGTATAATCCTCTCTAAGCTATATTTATGATTTATGATTGAACACCACTGTTAGGCTGCGCTATATATTCAAAATGTCCTTTTTGCCGGGGGCGTAGGGGGGGTGTTATTTTAGGATAAATGCTGAGGTGTTCCATTAGTAAGTGTTAGCTGTATGACCAGTGGCTGGTGGACAGTATTTAGCACACGGACGACATCCCATTTGCAAAGGTTTCTTGAGCATGACAATCTTAACAGCCATATGACGAATTCCACGAACGTAATCTAAGTCCTGCCCTCAGCACATACATACAGTACCATCCTGCTCAGAATATATCCTTTACATTAGAGGTACAATGCACTTTAATTCAGAGGTAAATCTGAAGTGGGCGTGGCTTCATCCAGATTTATTTTGACACCCTGGAAAGATCAAAACATGGCCTCAAATGTACATAGGAGTCACATGATTAACAACAACACTGATCTAATAGGGTGGTGTAGCTCCTGGGTTTGAGTCCCTGGCTTGTCGAGGGCGTTTCTGTTTCTAGTTTGCATGTTCCCCCTGTGCTTGCATGAGTTTCCTCAGGGTACACCAGTTTACTCCAAAGAGTGTACTGTTCCAAATTGCCCCACGGTGTGAGTGATTGTTGTTCTGTAATGGACTGGGGAGCTGTTCAGGGTGTACCCCACCTTCACCCAAGTGGCCCTGCGACCATACTAGAATTAAGCGGTTTGGCAAATGAATGATCATCTAGTTTGTTTATTTTAAAGATGTTCCAACACTCTTGAATTGAGTTTCGTTAGTAAACCATGATTAATAGAATTAACCGGCAATATAGCGAGATAGGAAAAAATTGGGATTGTGGTACAGCTTTGAGAGATATTGCATTGCACTGGGTTGCCTCAGTTACAGTGCATCAAATACTATTAGGGACGTTTCTGCTGATATTGTAGTACAAAGAAGTCTAACATTGTGGGTTAAGACTGTAAGTGTGGCACGTTGGGTATAAACATGGTGAGAAATGGACTGTTGTGCTGATCCCAGTGATTAGTGAAGGGACATGCTACAGTTAGGAACTCCACGAAGGCAGCGCTGTCCAAACCAAAGCCCATGTCATCATTTGCCGTTGGCACTTTTGGACTCGTCCACCTTCTGTCTGTCCATGATCTTAATGGTTTTCTCCGCGTTATCCATGTTCCGGATGAGCGTCTCGAGTCGCCGCTTGATTTTCTTCTGGTCTTCCAGTGCGCAGCTGATCACGATACTCTGGAATTTCTGGTCAATGGGAACAGGTGGCACCTCGGTGAGGCAGGCAGCATGAAGGGCCTGCAGTTTCTTCCTCGCACTCTCCATGTTGTCGAGCACTTTCGAAGCGATCTCGTCGATGATGGCTGTAGCTGTCCTCAGAGCATCTTCCTGCTGTCGGTTGCGGATGGTGTCCACAGAGACAGTCACCGCCAGCGTCCGGCCCATGAGTCTATCAGCAGTCAGAGTGAGTTCTTCTCGCTCTCCTGGAAAGTACAGAAAAACGGGGCGTGTCTCAGTTCCGCACTTAAGGTTCTTTACTCTCACCAGTGCTCAAGGGGATTTTTTAATGTGTGGCCTTACCATCACAAATGGTTCGCATTTCCTGGCTGTTCTGAATGGCTTGGATCATTTCGAGTAAGCACTCCCTCTCGTGTTCCATAGCTGTGGCTGCTTCCCTAAGCGCCTCCACCCTGAAACACACAGTTTTACATTTCCTACAACGTGAAATCACACATCAAACAATACATCAGAAATGATTTGATTAGCAACACGGTGCTGTAGTGGTTATCCCTTCCACCTCATAGCAAGAAGGTCTTGGGTTCAAGTCCCTCGGCATTTCTGTCTGGAGCTTGCACCTTCTCCCCATGCTTGCGTGGGTTTCCTTGGGGTACTCCGGTTTCCCCCCCACAGTCCAAATACATGCAGAGAGGTGGTGTGGGGCAGCATGATGTTATAAATCCTATAACTGGGGACGATATGTGGCACGGTGGCGTAGTGGTCAGCATGTCTGCCTCACAGTATGAAGGTCCTGGGCATTTAACCCATGGGCTGATTCTGTGTTTGCATGTTCTCCCCATGCTTGTGTGGGTTATCTCTGGGTACTCCGGTTTCCTCCCACAGTCCAAAGACATGCACATTAGGTTAATTGGCTGTTCTAAACTGCCCCTAGGTGTAATTGTTGGCTTTGTAATGTACTGGTGAGCTTGTTCAGGGAGCGGGCAGTAATAGGCTCCAGCCTCACAGTGACCCTAGTAGGATTAAGCAGGCTGGCAAATTTCTAAGTGAATGAATTTCTTTACCTAACTACAATAGGTCCGACCTTTATTTCTTAGTATTCCGAGCACTACCTGTTCAGTTTTTCCTCCAAATTCTACCAAAACACTGTATCTTCTATTCTTTTTCAGAAAAAGATATACATAATCCATTAAAATCAAGAAATAAAAATGTCGCTCATGGTTTATTGTGTATTTAATGCTTTGAATGAAGGAATTTGTGAATGTCATGGTTTTGTAATGCATGTATTTCTCTGTAAAGCAGAATGAAATTGGGAATATTAGTCTTTTATTACCACTGTTATGTAACGTTATGATTCGCAGTCATTACACTGCTGTACCAGAGCGCAACCCAGCCCGCCATTCATGTAAACTGAAGGCGATTAAACTCGACAGTATGACTCCTGGTGACATGGGGGTATTTCAAGTACAAGTAAGTAGTAAACCTCCTAATAGAAGACACCTCTAGCTTCAGTCTCCTACCAAAACAAGCGTAGGGCTGTTTACATGTAGGAGATTTACAACTTACTCTGAGTTTTCCCTACAGCACATATTCAAGAGGGAAAACTGATGAAAAACAAAGATGTTGATATCTTTCACACTGTTTAAAGAGCTTGCAGTTTGCCGTCCAATACATCTGCATTTTTTTTTTTTTTGCACAAATCGCACATATTGTGCAAAAGCTTTATGGTGCTAAAGTTCGATACATTTACATTTAGAGGCGCTGATGCACTTGCACTTTAATAGTTGGGATATACTGTATGTCTGTCGTTTTTTTTTTCACTAGCTCAGTGATGTGGCATCTTCTCATTGCTTTTTTTTTTGTTTTCCAGAAGCTGCTGGTATTTGAATTCGATTCTGTTTTTGTGACCCATCACCCCAAAATCCTCAAAAGTCCTAATGCACCAAACTGTCTTTTCATGTAAACTGAATTTTCTAGAAAAGTTCTGAGTAAATTAATTAAACTTGAGATTTTTTTTGGTCATATCTTTGTAGAGATTTGTCCGATTTTTACCCCTCGGCCATACTTGGCCGAAGGGGTATTGTCGTTGCCTTCGGCGCCTGTCTGTCTGTCTGTGCGTCCATTGTGGTAGCCCTACAACCTCTAATAATTGATCAATCATTCTGAAATTTGATAACCAGATGTATCTTTGCAGCCTCCAGACACCTATTTTAAATGACCTATGTGTGTTATTACAGTTATTATAATACTTTAATGAGTTACTATTAATAGTTAGGTTTGCATTGTGTGATTCCAATAACAAGATTGTGTACTGCATGAGCAGAGTGCACTCACTTTGTGCTCCTATCATGTTTGCATCATATTACATCCAGATGTGCTCCTTCAACAGTGTGCACTCACGATGCGCTCCTATTTGTATTACTTCCAGCACAAGATTAAGATACACCATCAGCCGAGAGGTTTCACTTGGTCACATGGGTATTTTTTTAAAGATTTGGGTTTATGTTAATGCTGAGGGTGCCCTTTATTTATGTATGGAATTAACTTAAATAGTCAGTTTGGTGCATTAAAGGTGTCATCGTTTTTTTGTTTGTTTGTTTGTTTGTTTTTTAAGAAAACAGCCTAAATAACACCAATGGGGTTTTCAAAGGTGGTATAATCATTTATGTAGATGGAATTGGGTTTGTACAACACATTTGCAAGGAGTTTTAGGATAAAATTTCCATCTTCATCCCAACAAGATTTCCAAAGGTCCATGTTGATGTCCTTTCCCATCCTCTTCTTGCCAGGTTCGAAAGCTTTAATAGTTGAAAGGATATTTTGGACATCCAGCGCATATTTACTGTAGGTGTATTTTGGGGGAGTGAATTTGGGTAAAAATTGTGACATTGCTCCTTTAAGACTAATTCTTTGGTGATGGGAGATTTTTTTCTTTCCTATTTTCAATCCACGTCCAAATCAGTATTAATAATAAGTCCAATTTTAGGTCTGTTTGCATGGTGAAGCACTGAGATCTCCTGGAAGAGGCCTTGTGGAGATAAGCCAAGCCTGTATAACAGTGTAGAGATAGTCCTCTTTGGGGTTCCTCCCACAGTCCAAAGATATGCACATTAGACTAACTGGCTGTTCCAAATTGTGCCTAGGTGTGAGGGCAGGCCCTTTTCCGCGTGTACCCTGCCTTCGCTCAGAGTCGGCTGAGATAGGCTCCAGCCTCCAGGTGACCCTAGTAGGATTAAGCAGTTCGGTGAATGAATAAATTAATGTATAACAGTATTCACTGTATATGAGACATGTTGTAGATTTTGCTGTACTTTCACACGGTTGGTTGTTTTGCAACAGGATAGTCTTCAAGCGGTCACCGCTCATGTGCTGTAGCCTGATGCCTTCAAACTCAGTTGTACCTCGAGTTGCAAATAGTATTTATAGCAACATTCTTCCAGCTGACAGTGTTTTACACATGTTTTCTCAAGATATTAACAGCTCTTAATAAGACTTGGAACATTAACATGTAAATTATTTAGGAATAAGGAGTAAGCAAGTAAGTAAACCAAACACTTTTTGACACACTTTGTATATTTTTAGGCTGTAATACAGTGTGTAAACATCCAGCAGGGTACTTACCTCATTTCAATTTCATCCAGATTCTCCAGTAAGCGCATGGAGCGGTCTGCCATTGACATGGACCTGCTGAATTTGCCTTTGGAGGCATCGGTGTTAATTCTGGCATTGATTTTAGCCTGAGCCATGATACGTACTGGTTTCTGTGTCTCTCTCTGTGTGTGTGAGGAAATCTCTCCGTGCCCCTCGTGCAGTGGTTTGCTTTTCTCTCCTCGTACTCACTCCAGTGCTTTCTAGCGGTTTCCTTGATGGACAGCAGCTCTGTGGAACATCTCCAAACATGGGCTGGAACTTCCCAGGGGTAAACTCGCTCACTCACACTCTCTCTTGCTCTCTCTCTCACACATGCACACACACACACACACACACACACACACTCCTTACACTTCTCACACTCAAGACCGGATGAGTGTTACACACAAAAAAAAGGGTGGGTTTCCTCATGGTATGAGCCTGAGGTAGAATAGTTAAAGGTCAGGTCCACCCTGAAACACATGATGTTTTTACTAAAATATGTAGGGTTTGTTTAGTTCTGATGCTAGTTTGTTGTTTTGATGCTTGTGCTTTCATTATTTGAGTGAATAATTAGCACTTAAGTGCTGCAGTGACGTCATAAAGGGACACTGATAGCACACTAACACAGACACTGTAAGAGATAATGTACAGCAACATGCTAATTGTTTAGGAATAATGTACAGAGAAGCTAATTTTTAAATGCATAAGTGTTCAGCAACACGCTAATTTTTTAAAGGATAACGTACGGTAATATGCTAATTTTTTTAAGGGATAATTTACAGCAACCCACTAATTTTTTAAGGGATAACGTACAGCAACACGCTATGTTTTTAGGTATAACCCACAAAGTTGCTAATTTTTAAAGGGATAATGTACATCAAGACTATTTTCTTAGGGGGTAATGTACAGCAAAACGCTATTTTTTTAAAGGGCTAATGTACAAAGACTTTTTATGAATAAATGTGCAGCAAAACAGTAACTTTTTGATAGTATGCAGTGAGATGCTAAATTGTAAAGGGATAACATACAGTAACATGCTAATATTTTTGAGGTAAAAAAAGGTACAAGACTGATTTTTTTTTTTTTTTTTTTAAGGAATAGTGTACAGTGACTTTAGTAACTTAGGAAATCTTCAAACAAAATAAAAATAGACCAAGAAGTCTTAGAGAGCAGTTTAAACCTTAAAAAAATCTTATATCTCTGACGATCATGATAATTTTACAGATGAATGATGAATAAATGTCACTCAGAGCTAAGTGTAAACAAGGTTATCGCAAATTAAGCTTAATTTTCTTTATTAACTCTTCAGAACACATTCACTAAATATATTTAACAGCTTACAGTAGCTACATGAACAACATGACAGTAAAGGAAAAATGACGTGTGAGTATCTTCTGATCAAAAGTCCACCAGGCTTCTCTTCAGAGCCTCTTCCAACTCTGTCAAAGGGAGGAAATTGAGAGTGCATTAGATATCAAGGAATTCCCATGAACACGTCGTGTGTGTGTGTTTGAGAGAGAGAGGGGAAATATGAGGTATGCAGTAATGTACCAAAGACGAAAAATATATAGATAGATTTTATATAGACCCAAAGTTAATTTCAGAAATATTTCCCCAGTGATTCCTGATTAATATCAATAGTTTTGTTGATTTTCTGTTTAACGATCTAAAGAGGAGATGTGTGCACTTGGTAGCAAAAAAATGCCTAACATACCGCTAAGCCTCTCTAACCTCACTGGAAAATCAGAGGTCATCCTGTCTGCTCGGGTTTCCATGATTAAAGATTGTCCATATTAGTCCAAATAAGTTTTTCCTTCCTTGAACTTGAAATGAACTTAAGTGGAATTATACAGTACAGTACATGTCAAGTATCTACACTAAATAACCTGTGATAACACAGAGGGGAATTTACTACAATTTTTACAATTATTAAAGAAAAAAAAATTAAGTATTAATTGACCCTGTTGCCGTAAAACCCAAGACTCAGTCCTGGTGCAAGCAGTTACCCTCACAAGCCCACCAATTTAATGTGAAGCATGGCGGTGGGAGCACCATGTAGTCGAACAGGGAGGAAAATCAGAATAATTCGATCAGGGTTGAGGGTAGACTGATGAAGTCACATACAGGACATCTCTAAAAGAAAAGCTGGACCAGTCTTTACATTAACACAAACATTAAGCACACCGGAGGACCTGATTCAGGACCTGATTCGGCTTAGCTTGACTTGGTGATCATTTGAATAATGTACTTCGACTTCCTAACCAATCTGAGTTCCAGTAATTGAACTATTCATTACTATAAATAATCAGTGGAAGTCTATTTGTGCCACGTGCTACATTTCAGTCACCTCCCAGGCAAATTAACCGACATCCCCAACCACCACCACACTGTGTAAACAAGGCCTGAAATAGTGCTCATCACCACCCAGGCTTTTCCTTTCCCTTTAACAGCCCAATGTGAGTTTACTGATTTGATGCTGATATCACAGTCTTGCTGGTACCTCTTTTCAGAGCCTCAGTGCTGGCAAAGATAAACACCTGATTAATGAATGCAAGCTCAGTCACACACCTTTAGGATCTGTGTGTGTATATATATA
>JAQMYF010000027.1:7394964-7414910 GCA_030014195.1 Neosilurus mollespiculum
GTCGAGGCTCAGCAACATTAATGTGGCAATAAAATGAAGTCAGCTGATGACCTGAATGTACTGAATGAGCAGGTTATGAGGACTCAAATAATGAAACAGTGGTTCAGGGAGCATGAGGAATCATTTTCACATATGTATTGGCACCCCACAGTCCTGACATTAAACCTATTGGATGTGCTGGAGAAGACTTTATGGAGTGGTTCGGTTTTTCCCTCATCAGTTCAAGATGACGGTAAGAAATGCACCCGACACTGGATGAAAATAAATGTTATGTTGCTTAAGTTTGTTGAAACAATGGCCTGAGGATTACGTGCTGTAAGCAAGGCTAAAGGCGGAACAACAACATATTCGTTTGTGCGACTTTTTTCTTTTGGCCGGGCAGTGTATATATAATATTCTTGCCAGTTCACCTTGGTTATCTTTGGAAATGGTGCTTGAAGCAATGGCTGTCTTTACATCCTGAAACTCCTCAGCTAGAAATGGAAAGCAGGGGGTGAGGAACTCATCGCCATGTTAAGGTGTTAATAATTATGGAAAGGTAGAACTACCTCTAAAAACAATTAAGAGATTGTCTTACAGTGATAAACCTCACCGTTCGTTTCGGGATGGATTTCCTCTGCGTTCGGAATCTGGGCGTCGTCTTTGCTTGAGTTGCCACATCGAGAGGACATACACGGTTCCAGTAAGCAGTGATAGGCATGGTAATGCAAGTGGAAACCGGGTACATCCTTGTGGCTCTCGGAACATAACTCGCAGACGACATCGAAGCATTTGTCCTTGCCCAGGGCCTCGTGCTTCAAGTGCATGTGCGTTTTCATCTCAGCATAAGAGCCTGTCTTGGCTGCACATCGCTGACAGACGTACCCACACTTCCCTTCTATGGCCAGCTGCTTCATGCATCTTGTAAAGGTGGACTTGGTTTCCTCTTTGGCTTTTTGGGAACACATGCATGGGCAGAGTTGGGGAAGGCTCTTACTTGTTGTCGGAACCTCATCAGAACTCTCAGGGACTGAAAAAGTTTCATTCTCTGCTTTGTCCAAGTGGCAGTAATCCTTGCTGTGCAGGTTGGCGTAGTGCTCCAGGAACTCCTGCTCTGAGTCATACAGTATGCTGTCACAGAGTCCGCAGAAATACCGAAGGAGCAGCTGATTACCGTGCTCATTAGCACAGTGCCGGCGCAGGGTCGACTCTTTGAAGAACTTCTGCGGACAGTGGCCGCAAGCGAACCTCTGGAAGCTGTGATTGGACACGTCGCTGCAATGCTTGAACACCACTGACTCCGAGTCGAATATGTCCTCGCACATCCTGCACAGCCACCGTCCCTTGCTTCTGATATTGTGAGCTGGTCTGCTCTTTACCTTAGTGGACCGTTTCTGGGAATGACAAGCCAAGACCTCCTCTTTTGTTTTTTCTCTTTCTTCATAATATGTGTGGCCTTGATGGGAAGCACTAACGTGAGACAGGATGTCCTTGATTCTCGGCATGTCCAATCTGCACAGCCTGCAGTGGAATAGGAAGTTGGATAGATGAGCACCGCCATGGAACCGACTCATGTGTAATCGAGCGATGGACGATTCGCCCATGAGCTTGCCACATACAGCACACTTGTGAAAGATTTGATTGGCTGCTAGAAGATGCTTGCTGACTTGATCCTCCTCCAGGAACTGCAGTCCACACTCGCAGAACCAAGCTGGGCTCGAGGGTCTATCACACTTAGCTTGTGGACTAGAGGTGGACAATCTCTGCCGCTTGGCAGGGGACCAAAGGCAGTCGTTTTTGTCTCTCTGATCCCTATGTGAGGAAGATACGTCGGCACTGGTATGTTTAGAGGAGTGACTGGTGCTACCCTTGTGGCTGTGATGGATTTCACGGTAGTTGCTGTATACTAGTAGCGCTTGCTCCATGCTGCCTATCATCTCCACCTGGTGCTGTGTTTGTTCCAGGTGATCCTCCATCTGTTTTCGATGGAGGAAGATTTTGGAGCAGGAAGTGCACTGGCTCAAAGCAGTCATCTGCTTCATGACCTCAGCCACACTTTGATCAGCCTCTGCTATGGCACAACCTTGTCTGCAGTGCACGCTGGGGAAAAGGAGTGATGTCATCTTGTAGATGGTTGACGCTAAGAAGAGCTCATATAATATATAGAAGTTAGGTTCAAACTTACTTGAAGTGAGCCTTGGCTTCCATGTGTGAAGCAAGCACCTTTGAGCAAGCTGTACACTTGACCCTGAACACGATATCTTTACATAAAGCGATCAGCCGGTTCTTTGCATATCGCGGAACTGGAATTGGTCCTGACGATTTCATCTCTATTATGGAAAAAAGTGATCTTTAATGTTTTTTTCAAATGTACTGGAGGCGTGAGTGGCTTGGAGCAAGGCATGGTTACTAACCGTGTACAGGGCCAGGCTGAGTAAAGTGTTTTTTGGCTGCCATGTGCTGGAGACACTCATCTTTGATGTTAAAGAGGAGGAAACAGGCAGGACAAGCGAAGCACACAATCAACTGGCAGGTCTGAGAGCTGTCATGACCACCAGCATTGGAGGAGGACAACTACAGTGGGAAACAAACACAACAGCTTCACTTCAGCAGTACTGAGACTTTAAAAATAACATCCTGAAGTATTTTAATCAAATCCAAATAAAATGGATGTAAATGACGCTGACATTTCATTCGGATTTTTGCAAAACTGGCTGATTGTCGTCAAATCAGCAGACTGCCACGTGCTACCCGCTACCCTTAATCATCTAGCATGAAAGATGCATGGTGCATTAAGTACGATCACCAGGAAAAAGGCAAACCTGAGAGTCCACATGCATTCTCCACTGCTCTTTGGTGTCAAAATGATGACCACAGGCCACACAGGCATACACAGAAGCAGGGATGCCCTTAAGCGTGATAGTGGGGTCACATGGAGAGTGGTCAAATCTATATAACACAAATAAAAAAAATAATAATTATAAACACTACTTGTCAACACCTTTATGCATCTAGTTTTTACTGAGATTTACAGATTAAGGTGTCGGTGTACTCCAAGTAAACTTCATTTACGGCATTTTGGAAAACGTCCTTACCTAAAAGACTTTTTTTTAATCATCACATTCATACAGCTGAGCAGTGGAGGGCTAAGGACCTTGATCCTTGAGGATCAACAGTGGTACTGGGGCTTGACTGGGCCCCAACCTTCTGAAGAAGGCCTTAACCACTGAGCCACCACTGCCGCACTTTTGACTCACCAAAGTACGCACCTTCTGCTGATATTCCAGGTGAACACACTCAGTGCATTCTTTTGTTGAGGGAAATAAAACCATGTGCCTTCACCCTGCTGTCCACTTCATCTCGATGGGGTTTAAGTCTGAAGGTTGTACTGCCAGTCTTTGATTTAAAGCCTACCAACTTGTTCTTTTCTTGTAAGCTAATTCTGATATACTTGTTACTTTTATTCCTTTTCACTACAGGTCATTCTGTGGACTTGTACTGCTTAAGTTGCAATGAAACCGAAAAAAAAAAAAAAAAAGTGTGTTCTAAAACTTTTGGCTGGCAGGGTCTGTATTTACAATCGCATTCTGGGGTATTTCAATGTTAAAAATGTATAACTCCTTTACAAACTAGAGGGGCACTCAGAGTGCAAGGTAGCTCCACCAGGCGCAAATGGATTGTTATAACTTGGCATAGTTATAATGAAATGTCTCCCCCTAGTGGGCATCTGATTCACATCTGCATATTAGGCATTTTGGGGGATTTCCAGATCTGTAACATAATCCTATGCACGGATCACCTCCAAAATGTTATGGTTTTACTTGTACCACACCCTACTCTAGAAATAAAAATTCATCCAAATCCATGCATAACTTTTTGAGATATCTTGCACACAAACAAACACACAAACCAACACAGGTGAGCAAACATTAAACATACAGGTTGGCAGGCCAATTTATTTCCGAACACTCACCTTTTCAGGTGTCCCTCAAGCAGAAGGACATTTTCATATACCCGTCCACAATTGATCACGGGGCAGGTTTGAGGGGAGGATCTTAACGAGGGATTGGGAACAGACCTGCGCCTCAAGCCCATACCTGAACTGATGACCCCAGGTTTTAATCCTGTTAAAAAAACTCACTGTTACAATTTGCTTTACTCAAAACTCCAATCTTCAGAGTGTTGTATTTTTATGTTATGATGATAAACACCACTAAGGTAATACCGACCTGGCATTTTCAGCCAGATGTCTACACAGCGTTGGGCATCACTGCTATCCTGACTGCTGCATCGCCTCTCCGCTAACTTACGACGGCCGTGAGCTTGCTGTGAGATCATCTTCTCCTGAAGGGCAAACACAAGCACGGCCCCTTGCTGTACACTGAACACAACCATTTTAAACCTTTCACTAATGTTCTTTAATTAATGTACAGACCTTAAAGGCTTTACACTTTTCAGCCCGCTCTTGTTTCTCCACAGCTACCTGGCGAGCCAGTTTGTCCAAGGTTGATGCTGCTTGGGCCTTCTGTTTCTCCACCTGATCCTCAATCTAGCAATTTCATTTCAGGTAGGGGAGGAAGAGGGGGATTTATTGTAACTGTAGACACTTTAACACACTGGAAAAAAGGCAAACAAGAGTGCACAGAGAGCACAAGCCTCTGCCTCACCATTAAAATTAAGTACACAGCCCCCCTATCGGGCATGCGGTGGTAACACACTTAAAAAAAAATTTAGACTGCATGTTAAATTACAATTTCTGCCAAATGCAAAATCTGACAGGACGTTGCTAGCAGACAGACATGTAACAAAGGCACCAAGTAATATCCATATAGTGTTATTTATGCCAGTCTCAGTTAACATCAGTTTTGCGATACTCTGAGTATATCTGTATTTCAAAGTTGAGTGCTTTTGAGATGACACCGGGCATGGGTGGAGTCATGTTCCCATGAACCAGAAACCCTGTTGCCTCTGTACCTTTGTTGACAATGGTGTCAGTGACCATGTTGTAGATCGCGCCTCATATTCTAACAAATCTGTAAAAACAATAATATAATTGCCAAAACATGGCAGAACGGATAAGTAACAAAATTCGACAAAATGTACAAGCCAGAATGTAAACCTGATGAAGGTGGGGGGACAAACACATGTAAGCTTGACAATGCGGTATGTTGACTATCAGGAGAGTTGAACTGGTCATACGTCACACTGTTTTGTCTTTCCTCTCCTGCACCTGCATGCTGTAATGATGGAATGAATTCTATTTCCTTAAGCAGAAGAGAACGGGTTCCACTTTAATTCTGGTAGTCCACTTCCTCTCGGGGTTTCTTCCTCTTATTGTCTCAGTTTTATTTTGATGCTGCCGCCTCTGGCTTGCTCATTAGGGAGCGAAATGTAAACCAGCATCCGGATTTCTGTAATGCTTCTGTAGCTTTGTGACAATGACTACTGTAAAAATAAACCTGAACTTAAAGGAAACCACTTGGATCACGGAGACCAGACACTTGTCTTTAATAAAATCTTTGATGGCAATCTGTTTTATGTTATACTCCTATATATTCTATCCTGTATGTTCCATATTTAATCCCAAGGTTCAACAACAGTGACATTTCTATACCATTGTGGATCAGCCCTGATCTACGATACACACCGTACACGATCCTGCATCATCCTCTCCTTCACTCAGCAGGTCGATGCACTCCAGAACAGGTCGGAGAGGACCCTCCTGAAAGGAGCACAAGAGCTTTAAGATCAGAATTTACTACTACAGTTTTGGCATCACCAGATGAGACTTGACGTGACTGAACAGATTCGCCTTATAGATGTATTCTCATGTTCTTTTCTATTTTGAAGAGAACCAAAGCCACTGTATTTCATTTAAAGCATGTTTGCTGTTTTTAATCTCACTTTATAAGGCAGTATCCTGATAGCTGTAAACATATATTTATGAAAACAGCTTTAAAAGGCATGGTATGCCTCTAATATTGTATTTGGCAGATGCCCTGATCCACCTGAGCAGTTGAGGGTTAAGGGCCTTGCTCAAAGGGCCCAATGGCTGGCAGCTAGGTGGTACTGGTACTCCCAACCCTCTGATTAGTAAGCCAGAGCAATACCACTGTAACACTGACCTATACAAACATACAATAATGATTATAATGGTAAAAACAGAGTCTGGGAATATGGCTTGAATGATTGTCGTGTGTCCACGCGTCACTGTATATAAAACTAACCCATCAACTTCATTTTAGATTGTTGTCCTGTGTCCATGCATCACTGTATAAAAAATTAACCCATTGTCTTCATTTTAGATGGTTGTCCCGCGTCCGTACCTTGCTGTATATAAAACTAACCCATCAACTTCATTTTAGATTGTTATCCTGTGTCCATGCATCACTGTATAAAAAAACTAACCAACTGATTTCATTTTGGACGATTGTCCCATGTCCATGCATCGCTGTATATAAAACTAACCCGTCGACTTTATTTCAGATGGTTGTCCCGTGTCAGTGTATGAAGAACTTACCATTTTGGATGGTTGTTCTGTGTCTGTGCATTGCTATATATAAAACTTACCCACTGTCTACATTTTGGATGGTTGTCCCATGTCCGCGTGTTGCTCTATAGAACTAACCCATCCACTTAATTCTGGATGATTGTTCCATGTCTGTGCATTGCTGTACATAAAACTAACCTGTTGACTTCACTTTGGGTGGCTGTCCCTTGTTCTGAGTTGATGCTGATTGACCGTGATGGGTCTAAGCTACACAATAACAGTTGTCAAGGACACCGAAACCACTCTATGCATAACATAATAAATAAACACGACTCAAAGAATGTATGAGGAGCTCTGCCTTTAGGCAGTGCCTAAATCAATATATTAACGTCACAAAATTTTTAAAACGAGGGCGCAGTTATGGAGTGTTTAGCACTCTCACTGGAGGTGCGTTGAGTAGAGGTGTCCGATCCCTTGATGCATGTTCTCCAATCTGTTCAGGTATTACAGGAGAAGACTCGGTACAGAAAGTTCAAGCCACTTTGTAGGAGTGAGAAGAAATGGCTCGTGTTTGTGTAACGGAGGTGAGGAGTTCATCAGTGTGTGTGTGTGTGTGTGTGTGTGTGTGTGTGTGAGAGAGAGAGACTTTTATTTAATATTAGTACTGCATTGCACTTACAGACACAAATTCCACATCATCTTCCTCCGTTTCTTCAGTTCCTGCATTATCAGACATGTTTTATTCCTGGGTCCCAGATCTGTAAAGAAAATAAAAACACATCACAGGAGTATTTTGGTGTTACAGTAATGTGATACAGTATTAGGAAATACCAAAAGGAAATGTATAAATTTGCTTTTTTTCTTTAATAACTCATTATTTAACAATCATTCCATTATCTTTACCATCTAGATACTTCTTAATGCTAAATGTTAGTGTCTAATGTCACACTGCAGTCAATAAACAACATGAACTTGGCTAGTTAGCTAGCCAGCTAGCTTCTATACTATCATTATTGAGCAGTTATCTTGATAAAGTGCTGGAAAACAAGCTCAATATATTGCTTTCACATTCATATACATTTCACACTGCAGCCAGAACATAACACACAAAACCACGGCTATAAAAAAGGAAAAACAAAATGTAAACGAGGCTGCTGGAAAAACATACCCTGTTTTGATTTACTGCTCTGGTGGCGTTAGCACCGTTAAAACACACATGCCCGCGCGCGCGCACGCGGTGTTTTCAAAGTAAAAGTCTTTCTTGTCCTGTAGCGTTGAAGGAGCATTTAGCCGTTGATGCTAGCAAGCACCATACGTCAACGCGGCAGCCATATTGAGAGGGGCAAGATTCTACTCAGAAGTCTCACATAAACCAGAATTAAAGACGTGTTTGGTTAGAGCTTAATATATTTTAATAGGATGTGATAACGTGATGTGAAAAAAGAGCGAATTAACATTTAAGGTTTCAAAGTATTTGGCCATTTTAACAAACTGAAACCCAACAGGCTGCTTCAAAACACTATTCAAGCTCTTATTTTCTTATTCTTGTGCTGCATTTGTTATGGTAAATACGAGTTGACAAGAGGAAAGTGGCATTTGACATGTGGTCCCAGTGGTATTTACCGCTGGCAAACTGGGGCCTGATGGAGTACCTCCATTTGTCCGACTTGGTGACCTTTCACTTTTATCTACAGCAATGGTAGCATCCACGGAGCAAATAATTGGTCACGAAACCAGTATTTTAGAAGTGATTATAATAGGTTTTGGTGGCAAATTAAAAATAATAACATATATTATAAAAATGTTTGTTGATGCAACATATCCAGTCCCATAAAGTTCTGGGTATCTACAGTGGAACATGTAATACGTCTTTCTGCCAACATGCTCTGTTCTGTAAAAGCCCACAGATATATCAACTTCAAATTTGAAAACATGAACATGACCAACATTTAATACATCAACATCTCTTTCGAAGCTTGGTCCGCCAATTTTGGTTACTCTGACAACCCTGACACCTGGTCTTGGATATTGAATGGTTGCAAGTCGTATGCACCACCTGACATCTGGTGATCACCATAAATTCCTGAGGTAACGAATGCAGCATTGCTTCTTGTTCTTACTTTTCAGAACCGCCCCCTTGAAGTGATGTCACAATATTTGTTTAGAAATTACTGCAACTTTCCGAGCAGGAATTCTAAGTTCAGGTGGATCTTTCCAAGAATGAAATATCATCCATTACAAGTGTGTAGAGAGACATCGGTTTACATGGAAAACAACTTCACCCAGTGACTTTAACAGATTCTCCCCAAAATTGCACTGGTAAATATAGTATACTACTGTTTACTGCAGGTTATATAGGCTTATATGTTTTTTTTTAAAAAGGAAAAAAATTCTTGGCAACAAAACATAAGGTGTGATTGGAGGAAATTGATGAACACCTAAATAAAGTTCAATAAATAAAAAGCTTAAATCCATATGGTAGAGTATCCTAGAGTATGCATGACGGTTTTGTTTTTCCTTCAGAGGCACCGTGAAGCCTGTTAGGATTCTTTATATCACAGACTCCTTCAAAAGATTTTAAGCTCTAAACACATCGAAGCAACAAATGCGTAATACAACAGGGGTGGCAATGTCAAATATCAGACGTCATATCAGAGTCTGCAGTCAGTGAACTGTTTATTTTTTTGTGTGTGGATTTATGATTTTTTTTTTTTTACTTTGTTGGGTTACTGTATACCCACTCATTCATTCGTTTACCGAACTGCTTAATCCTATTAGGGCAAAAGGAAGGCGGGCGCCTATCTCAGTTGACTCTGGGCCATGTCCAATATTATTATTATAATATTATATTATTATTATTATTATTATTATTATTATTATTATTATTATTGTTGTTGTTATGATTATTATTATTATGATTGTTGTTATTATTATTATTATTATTGTTTTTATTATTGTTATTATTATTATGATTGTTATGATTATTATTATTATAATTGTTGTTATTATTATTATTGTTATTATTATTATGATTATTATTGTTATTATTATTATTATTATTATGATGTTATTATTATTATTATTGTTTTTATTATTGTTATTATTATGATTGTTATTATTATTGTTATTATTATTATGATTATTATTATTATTGACTGTTGAAGAAATACTGGAAGGAATACTGGAAGGAATACTGGAAGAAATACTTTGAGGACCTCCTCAATCCCACCAACACGCCCTCTGTGGAAGAGGAAGAGCCTGGGGGTGATAGGGGGTCTGCCTATCACTGGGGCTGAGGTCACCGAGGTAGTTAAAAAGCTCCTTGGTGGCTGGGCTCCGGGGGTGTATGAGATCTGTCCTGAATACCTCAAGGCTCTGGATGTGGTAGGACTGTCTTGGTTGACACGTCTCTACAACATCGTGTGGTCATCGTGGGCCGTACCTCTGGATTGGCAAACCGGGGTATTTAGTAGTAGTAGAAGCAATCAATGTCCTATGATGTCTTGAATACAAAACAACAGTCTGTAAGGGGGACTTGGGCTGTTTAAAGTTGTTCAAGTCGTTAGACAAGTGTGTGTGTGTGTGTGTGTGTGTGTGTGTGTGTGTGCCTATGCAGGAGAGAGAGAGAGAAAGAGAGAGAGAGAGAGAGAGAGAGACCCCGCAGTGTGTGCGCAGGTCGGATGCCTTTAAATATTGTTCTCTCTGCGGCTTTGCTGAGCTCAGATGCAGATGCGCTCGCTCGCTCTCTCTCTCTCTCTCTCTCTCTCTCTCTCTCTCTCTTTTGCATGATCAGTAAAGCGGGGCTCCTGCTGACTCATGCCCCCATCTTCCGAAACCCAGATCAATGGAACTGTGGACGTACGCAGCGCGCGCCGTTAGCCGTTAGCCGATAGATATGCGCGTACGTGCAGGTGCGGCTGCGGCGCTCCATCGCGATGATCGCTGCGGCTTTCCTGGTCTTGCTGAGACCCCTGAGCCTTCAGTGCGTCCTGCTGCTCATTCTGCTTTTAGTAGGAACCGTGGCAACGATCCTGTTTCTCTGCTGCTGGCATCGGAGGCTTCGCCATGAGAAGATCCCAATAAAGTCGGTGTTCTCTCGGCGCTCGAGGAGTCGTGGTGCGTACAACGCCTCGCTGGCGTGGAGCCAAGACGTGATTTTGTTGTTGTTGCCGTCCTGAATCAAGTGTTTCCGCGCGCCGTGGTGTGTTTCGGGGTTTAAACCCTCATCAGAGCGCGTGGCTGTGGGCTCGAGCGGCACCGCGCGCTCCTTTAGATGTCGCCGACAGCGGCTACATCATTTGTTACATCCGTGTTTGATATTGTAACATGTTTATTTCAGTGTTTTATATATTTACATATATTTATATATGATATAATAGAATATATAATACCTGTACTCGGGTGTGTTAACCTCTCCCGTTTGTTCCAGAAGCTGGTCTTCGGACGCATCATTTTCGCTCTGAGGTAATATTTTTCTTTCTCCTTTTCATGACAAGGTCATTTGAGGATATATAATTATCTTCTGGGCTTTCGTATACACACGCAATCCGTTGTTTAGAAAAGTTATGCTCTGTTTTTTACACGTTAGGACAGTTTCAGTGTGTGTTTGTCAGCAGAGTGCCAGGATAACAAAAAATACGCATTGCGCATGCGCAATCAGGGCTCCAGGCTAACCTAAATACTGCAAGCCTGTGATGTGAGCTGAGGTCACTTGTTCTTCTTCTTCTTCTTCTTCTTCTTTTCATGTCAAGCTTATAATTATCGTGTAATTATCTTCTGGGGATTATTATACTCAGTGAGCCTGCGTATGGGAAAGGTGTGTTCTGCTTTGCTTGTGTTATAACAATGTGAAAGTGTCTCATCATAGCTCCAGTGAGTTTAAAGGGGGTGCATTCATTCATTCATTCATTCATTCATTCATTCATTCACTCATTTTCTAAGCCGCATGATCCTAATTAGGGTTGGGGGGAGGCTGACGCCCATCTCAGCCGACTCTGGGCCAGTCAATCACACAAACACACACAACCATTAACACTCACACCTATGGAACAGCCAATTAGCCTACTGCGCATGTTTTTGGACTGTGGGAGGACACCGGAGTACCCAGAGGAAACCCACACAAGCACAATGAAAACAAAACACAGAAACACCCAAGCTGGGTAATGGAACACAGGCATTCTTGCTGTGAGGCAAACATGCTAACCACTGCGCCACCATGCTGCTCAGGACTGCATTTACTTACCAGGTATAATACAGTGTTATGTCTTGAAAATAGAATTAAATCAACCATGACGTCTTTTGGAAACCATTTGCTTATTCCTGCACCGGGTGCTATGGTATTAATGAACATCGCCATCTTGAGGTGAGCGAGCGCAGTGTTACAATGCCGAGTTATCACATGCGTGTAAAATCGCTCCTTCGGTCACGCGGCCCTGTTTTTGGTATTGTAAACAGACACAGAACCCAAACAAGATATAAAACACCTGAATAAGAGATACTAAGCGCGTGAGCTGGGGGGTGGTTTTGCTTTGAAATCGCCGTATTCAAAATGAACTGATGGAAAATCAAACACGTCAGACATTCACTGTTGAGTGGACACCTTTAAGCACACAGGAAGACAGACACTGCATGCACAGCTTCTATACTCGCTAATCTCAGAACTTTTAATGATGATGAGGTCTGCTGATGAGTGTGGAAGTGTTGAGGGTAAGAATTTTCATCCAAAGGTATTGTGTATGGAAGTGAATGTGTTATGTGGTACGTGTCGACAGGGGTTTCGTTACAGTCCGCGCCATGGCCGGAGGAGTATAAGAGCGCGAGTGTGTGAAGAGCGGCCTGTAGCTGATCCAGCAGAGAGCGAACCGGACTCCAGTAGTGCTGTGAGGAAACGTAAAGTGACCAAGAGAGTCCAGCCTGAGTTTTATCACTCCGTCCAAGTAACCCCCACGCGCAGACCAGTAGGTGTATGTTTCACATTTCTGTTTAAGATCACGCCTCCCATCATTAAATATTTAATTTTGTTCTTATGTTAATATAAATGACTGTGGTTTTGGTTACTTCATTACTGAAACCCTTGAACTTACAGAAGTGCAATGCATTCACAAAAGAATTCAGATTGACCCTGAATCGTAATTAAGACTTACTGAAATTACAAGAAACGATTCTATATTTGTGAGAAAAATATCTTGTTGGTACGAGATTAGGATCTTGTTGACCCTTTATTCATTTTATTTTACAAACCGCTTTATCCTTTATTATTAAGGTTGCGGGGAAGGCTGGAGCCCATCCCAGCAAATTCAACACACACACACACAACCATTCACACTCATATTCATACCTGGGGCAATTTAGACTATCCAGTTAGCCTAATGTGCATGTCTTCGGACTGTGGGAGGAAACTGGAGTACCCAGAGGAAACCACGCAAACATGAGGAGAACATCTAAACACAGAAATGCTGTTGCCGGGAACTGGGCTGGACCGTCTTGTTGTGACATGCTTACCACTACCCCCTTGTTAAAAAGTTAATGTGAGCTAGTTATAAATTCCATTAGGTGTTTGTGGAGGAAGAGCTTTCCTCCTGAACAATCGCAGCTCTTCAAAGTAAATGCCCATTGATAACATACATTGTTACCTACTATTAACATTAAGTGACACTAATAATGCAACAGCCCCACCATTGCCCCTGTCTAGTAGTCTAGTTTAGCCTAGTTTAGCAAGGATGGATAGCTAGGCTACCTTAACATTTAATTTATGAGTTATGTTTGTTCTTGTAATTATATATAAGATATAGTAAGTATTTTCATCAATCGTGATCATTTGTTTGTGAACAAAACCCTGACCATATTCATGCACGGATTTCCACCAAACTGGGTGGGAACACCACCCTACCTGAGTCCCAGAGCTGATTTCATTTTGGAATGTCAAGGTCAAAGGTAAAGGTCAGATCAAGGTCACAAAGTTTTGGAGATCAAGTGCTTATAACTTCGAAACGAGTGCTGATAGACATGCCTTTACTATGGAACACTGATAGTAAACCATATATGGACTTCCAAACAAGACAGTTACCTTTGACCTTGAGTCACCTTGAATGGTCAAATCCTTCAAAAGAGAGAGTGTATCCCAACAGGGACTATTTGATGAATTATCCATGCTGTATGGTGGAGGTACCTTGCACTCTATGCATGCTGCACTAGTTTTTTTATTATTATTTTGTGAATGCAATGCGGTTTCATAAGAAATAACATTCATCAAGGGTTTTTTGGATTCTTAATGGTTCAAGCTTTGTACTGCAAGAGTTCTTTTTGTAGCTAAGGACCCAAATACCTATCAAATAAATTCCAGAGCTGTTTTATTGAACATTATGTAAATATTCACAGGAATAATTTGTGTATTTATTCAAGCTGTGGAGCTTTCTGTTCCTGAACTTTCCACAGACAGAACCCATTACATCCAGTCTGACATCATTTATAGACCTGTTTGTTTTGAATGATTGAGGTTTGAATACTCTGTGTGTTATTATATTGGGTTATAATCGACACCACACTGTGAACATGTTAAAACCTTTGAGGGGTTCAAGAATCACTAAATTTACTTAAGTTACTTCACACAAAAAAAGGGTTCTTAAGGGTTTTTGGAGGGTTAGTGGCTCTACGCTTGTACAGCAACACTAACTGTGATCATGTTGAGTTCTATAAAGAAATTTGGGGGGGGGGGGTGTCATATAAAAATACCGCAGATGGAATTGACTTTTATTTTTGAACATAAACCATGACAGTTCTGTAGCAGCTCAGTAAAAAAAAGTGTTCAAAAATATCGACATTTTTATTTAAAAAAACAAAACAAAAAAACAATAAAACAGCAGAATGTTTTAAGATGACTGGATGAAGAAGTATGCATTTTATATTCTCTAGGCAGGAACTAATCATTAATGGTTAAAACACTAGAAGCAAAATGTAACATCGATCATTATGACAAGTTCCACTGATTTGTAGGGTAATGTTTAACATGGCTCTTCCGGCTGATTTCCCTTTAGCTCATATGCTGTGAATCAATACTATTAATTAATCTTATGTACTTTGTTTAGGTCATAGGTGATACCCTAATGCTGTTCTGTTTGTTTTTAGTTCAGAATATAGAACCTGCTGTTGATTTGGCTCATAGGTTATCCTGACAGGTGTTTTAGGGGTATGATGTGAATGTTCAGAATGAGTTTCAGTTTAAACAAGAGACAACACCCCCACTCTGTTCTTTGTTCAGCTCTGATGTGTTTAGTAAATGGGTTAAATACTGGCTGCAAAAAAATGAGAACATATACATGAAGCCTACTTATATAGTACAGACGTCTATTCTAAAACACTACGTATTACAGCATTATAATACACTCTCAGAAAAACCTTGACCAAATACTTTTAAAAATGTAAAAATTATTATTATTTGTCTTTGGGTGAGTGTTTATCTACTTATCTATTTAGCTAGCTCTTTAATTTACATCTTGAAATTTAATTGAAGTACAATACACATTCATACTTCCACCTCAAACTTACCAGCTTATAATGACTCATGTTTTTCAGCAGGTATTTTAAGCTCTAGCTGTGTATGTTACTATAGAAATGTTGTATTATCACTTTAGGTAATATAAAACAATTATTTATCGAAACAAGGTATATATTGCTGAAAAGTTCTCATGGCAATGATTTAATACCAAGAATTATTCCATGGCTTTCAACCAATCAGGAATGAGAAAATCTCTTGAATAAATAATAATGTATATTATTGTTATTACTATTATTATTATCATTTTTATTAACATTATTATTCATTTAAAATATTTTCTGGTTTCTGATTGGTGGAAAGCCATCAAATAGTTGTTGATATTCTTCTACAAGCAGTTAGATAACCAAATTATTGCGTCATTGCCATCCAATAAGATGAATGAATATTGAACCATTAGAATGCCTGTCTACTTTGAAATTGTATAATAAACAATTATAGAGTTCGGCTTTTACATCGGAGGGTATTATCCACCTTGGAGGGTGTTTTCCTGCCCCATGACCCCTCAACAGAATAATCCTCTATCATACTTCACCTCGTTTAATGATTGCTAATTATCCCAAGATAGTGAACCAATCAGATCTTTCCATTCCCATATGGTAAACTAAACACCAGTATACAATATACCATTAAATATATCAATATTATTACATATCATTATTCAGAACTTTAAACATTATAAGTTACAATTGTCCAAATATATTTTAGCAAAATATTTCAATGGCCAGAAGTAATGTAAATCATTCCAGATGTTTGAGACATTGTTCCATATACCTCTAATAGTGCTTAATGGCATTTATTTAAAGGCTTATTCATCTTTTATATCTATTATTTGTCTTGTGGTCAGCCAACATCTATCTCCTTTATATGGAAGGCTCTTTGGTTTTCCCCACGGTAATGTATGACAAAGTCTATAACCCAAAATGGAGTCTAGTCTAGTGCTCCTCATTTGTGTGTGCCCATGGGGTTCGCAAGAGTATGTCTCATTTCTCTATTGGACTTTTAAGAGATTGATGACCAGAACTTTTTATACCCCCACCACCACCACCACCCCGTTCACCTCCACCTCTGGCGCCCCATGTGATTTTTGGTATTTTCTGGATTTCTGGTAATTGCTGACTCATCCACAGTCTATCTTCAGGATTATTAAAGAGGAACAGTCACAGCAAATAGGTTAGCAAAGAGCAACAGAAAGACTGAAACGACATTACAGCCTCTTGAAGGAGGACTGCAGGAGTGCAGGTGCCATTTGAGACAGGACTAAACGTGTTTGTGTGCAATCCTATATTTATACCCCATGAAAACCCCAGGGCAACACATTCACATCCACACCTGGGGGCAATTTGAAACAGCCAGTTAGCCTAATGTGCATGTCATTGGACTGCGGGAGGAAACCAGAGTACCCGGAGGAAACCCACTCATGCACAGAGGAGGATGCATACGTGGTGATGAAGCCTGAATCCCACTGGCACCAGTATCAGCAGGTAGTCACATGGTATTGTGGGTAATGTAAGAAACTGCTTTAAGTGAAATGTAGCCAAGATGCTGGAATTTTTAAAGGATTCTTCAACATTGTCAGATAGAATTTTTTTTTCCTTCGCAAATGCTGTATTACAGCAGGCCCAGCAGGGGGTGCTGTGTACTTTCTGAAATTTATTTTAGCCTGATGGAGGTTTGCGCTCACCAAATGCTCTTGCTGTGTCATGATTATTGGATGCAGCTGAAGATCATATTCGAATAATAAAGATTAATATTCAAGTGATTCAGAGTTGAAACAAGGTGTAAGGTTTAGGCTTGAAAGATTTTGTTGGTTAACAAGGCAATCCAGTTAAACAATTAACCACTCTGTATGCTTGTATGTACAAGAATGTTCACCTTTGCTTCAAATCTATTCATGACTACGGGCATGGGATTTGCTTTCTTCAGTACTACTTAAGCTCAGTCCTTGACATAATCTAAAATAATACCTCAGATGTACTTTACTTGCCACACAAAAAATGATTCAAAGCTGTGATTTTGTTTAGATAATGTTAGGTGTCAGATACAAACCTGTAAAACATGAAATCGTGTTTCATCATTTATCATGGAAATAGGCTGAGCTTGCAAAACCCTTACTACTGTATATACCCACACACTAAGGTTATTAATAATAATTCTTTAACAGTCATAAGCCTGCTTTAAGCTTTTGAATCGTCCTAGTAGTCTCTGACGAAGCAGGAACTGAGTCAGACCAACCTTTTTTTGACTGATATTTAGCTTCGAGAGAACAGGATGTGAATTATAGGGATTATGCATGTGTGGACAAGGGTGTGCTTGCTGTTTCTTCATCCTGATCCGGTGCTCCATTGTTTCTTTTCTTTCTTTCTTTCAAAAACAATGCCTGTCCTTTATTCTAGCATGTTTTGAATGAGTTGTAGAACAACAGTGATATTTTCCATAATGACTACATGTTTTTTTTTTTTTTTAATAGACGGTGTTTCGGATATTTTTGATTCTTGCTACTGTTTTAAATGCAGTCTAATCAGGGAAGCATTTGAGAGAGGCTTCCATATTATCCTCAGATTAAGCTCTCTGCATTAGATATTCTTCCATTTTTATAGACCTGTATCAAATTGCTCTGGCATTTGATACTTGAGAGGCTCAGCCTTACTCCATTAAAAGAGGAATATGATAGGTTATAATTTATGTCCCAAAGAATCCTTTGTACAGGAAGGCAAAGGCATTCATCATTCTAACATTCGTCTGCTTTCTGAAAGCTTAATGCTTTAAATTGTACGATTAGCTCCATAAAGAGATACATGTGAAAGCCAATAATACAAAATATAGCCTGCGGTATTCAAATAAAGCAGTGGGTGCCAAGAAAACATTCCCCACAACATCACAAAACCACCACCATCCTGATGTATGATTATAAAATACAGTAAGTTAACTTTGGATTCATGTTGTTGATGTGAATTCTCACCCAACCATCTGCAGGAATCATTCTTTATCATCCCAGGTGATTTTCCTATCTTCAATTGTTCAGGTTTTGGTGAATCTGTGCCCACTGTTTTTGGCTGAAATAAATGAAGCTGGGTCCTGGGGTAGACTTTGACATGACATTGACTGCGAGGACTAAAGGGAATGACATCCAAAATATTCATTCATTCATTCAGTCATTTTCTAAGCACCTTAATCCTAATTAGGGTTGCAACTCTGGGCGAAGGCGGGGTACACCCTGAACAGCTCGCCAGGCAACCAGAGTAACCGGAGGAAACCCACACAAGCACGGGGAGAGCATGCAAACTCCATACAGAAACGCCGGGAGAAAGAAAGTATGGGAATCGAACTCGGGACCTTCTTGCATGCTAACCACCTCCAAAATATAATTCAGCAGTCATTTCCGAGGAACCATGCTTTGGTGCTGATGTGACAGCTTTTGTCTTTAATTACAAATGCAAGGACCTGAAGTTTGCTAGACTGGATTTTTGACTGGACCCAGGCTTTACAGTCATATGGAAAAAATGGAGCTTTTTCAGTGAAATGATGAAGGTGAACTTGATATAAAACGGAGTATTGTACAGCAAAGGGACCTTATTCATACTGTTAAGTATGTTGATGAAGATCTGTGATGATGTTTGGCTAACTTCGCGTCTACAGCATCAAGGTTTTGACTTAGCCATCCCAGTCACCTGATCTAGCCTTTTTTATTTGCTAGCACCATGGGCGCCAATAATTCTGGAGTTAAGCACATTTGCAAAAAACCTTGAACATGACTTTGATATTCCTTTGTTCATATGTTGGCCATTTACTTTATATTATGTGATTAGGTACAGAAAGAGGACTATTATAAAGATTATAATGAGATATAATTCTGTTTTAACTTATTCTACAGTGTTTGATGTTTTGTCTTGTGTATTCCACTAGGATTGTTTTTTTTTTTCAATCAAATGCCATATTGTTGTTCTTCCTGTACAACAACAAAGGAATCCTGCAGTAATGAGCTTTGTGATCCATATCAAGCCCTGGTGTTTGTGAAGGAGCCTTGCCCTATATCGCTGTCTTGTTCCTATTTGCCTTGAACTGGATGAAGAAACGTGCACACCTATCAAACTGTGGAAAATGTTCATCATGAAGGAAAACCAGACAACCTTCGGAAACTTGAAACCATGGTCCAACAGATGACCTCACACACTAACCAGCATTTCGAGGAGATGACTAAACAGATGGCTCAGTAACCCAGTGCAGGAACACATGTCGCGTTCAACGTTTGCCGAGATTAAAATCAGATGACTCACATCTAAAAAACTTGGGTATATTCACAGGAGATTTTGAAAGCATGAGCAAATGCATCACCTTTTAGGTGTGGATACATAAAGATCCTGAAGGACTGATTTAATGCTGATCAAGCAACCTGGCAAATAATAACACAAATATTTATGCATTTATCTTCACTAAGTGCTTGTCAAGATTACTGCAGAGTTATTCTGGGAATCCTGGGCACGAAGCTGGGATACACCCTGGATCAGACAGTCTGGCAAAGTGTAAACCCTCCAAACACACACACACACACACACACACACACAGGAGCAGTGTTTGATGATTACCTTGAAGAAAGACACCTGGGGAAATCATGAAACCATCTCTACTGCTACAGGACCTAAGAGTGAGGAGCACGGTGAATAAAAGTCCGGTGAACTCATATGTGCTAGAGACTAATACGAAAGCTTCGTGGTGTGGAAAGTTAATAGTCTGAATGAGTTTTAGGACTCTAAATGGATTATTGTTGTCGTTATTATTAGTATAAATAATAATAATAATAATAATAATAATAATAATAATAATAATAATAATAATAATAATAGGGGCAGGTGGCCTGGTGGTAGGGTGCTGGATTACTGATCCCAAGGTCGGGGGTTCAAGCCCCACTATCAGTGGGTTGTCACT
>JAQMYF010000027.1:7415150-7434662 GCA_030014195.1 Neosilurus mollespiculum
GCCCTGCGATGGCCTGGCGAGCTGTCCGGGGTGTACTCTGCCCTCGCCCGGAGTCGGCTGAGATGGGCGCCAGCCTCACCGCGACCCTAATTAGGAATAAGCGGTTCAGAAAATAAATGAATGTAATAATAATTAATTTCATAGACCACTTTCTAGGGTAAGCTGGCTCAGTGTGAAGGCGGGGTACACCCTGACGTACTCATCAGTCCATCGCAGGGCCAACACACACACACACACACACTTACACCAAGGACCAATTAGCCTAATGTGTTTGTCTTTGGGAGTGAACTGGAATGAATACCTGGAAGCATCCCTTGCAAGTAAGAGGAAGAAGATGAAAACTCCACCCACACACGCTCTCGCCAAGTCCGGGACTCGAACCCAGAACCTTCGTGCACTATAATAGCAGTGATGATAATAAATTTTTTGAAATTGTGGGATAATATATAAGTCTGATACTAAGCGCAGGAAGAAGTTTCAGAGCCAAACGGAACTAAAAAGAGTGTGAGGCGCAGCACGCGCTCAGACCGCACATTGTGGTGCGTGTGTGTTCCCGTCTATCACACACCTTCCCGTCCGCGCGCATTCAGAGCGATGGCGCTGTGACACCGCCGCTTTTATCCATCCCATAATAAATATAGTCTGTCTGTCTCCAGGGAGCGATGACGCGTTATCATGCCACGAGCCGCTCACGCAACAAACCCGTGCGCGTTTCCACCAGCATTCAAATTTGCGCGTTTCCACCAGCATTAAAAAAAAGAAACCCCGAGATCGATCCGGATGAGGCCGATTAGTGTCGGAAGAAGGGTGCGGTTCATGTCAGAGTTGGGCTGATGGCAATGTTAAAAGGCACAAGGCTGGAATCTGCACAGCGGTAAGTCTCCGGCTTGTCCTGTCGGGGGAGCCAGACGCATTCAGACTTTTATTTCTCTCCACTTGTTTTTTTTTTTTTTTTTTTTTAAATAAATGACTACCAGTAGAGATCATTTAGAGTATCCGCGAACAGATGATCTCCTGAAGCTCATAAGGTGTTTCGTTCCACCGGATATTTCCCTTCCTGCGAGAGCAACGATGGTGAGAGCAGAAAGTGCGCATGTTGTTATTTATCAGGATGAATATCGTGTTTACTGAAATACGCCTCTCTCTCTCTCTCTCTCTCTCTCTTTTTAAATCCATTGTTCCCACAGAGCTCAGGATCCGGGAACGCTTCTTTGCGCTGTTCAATGTCTTCATCGGTTGATTTATCGGATGAGGACGACTACAGTGTGCGATCGGGTTGTGCGTCGCCTGCACCCGGAGACACACTTCCGTGGAATTTACCCCGGCACGAGCGCTCCAAGCGCAAGATCCACGGCGGCTCGGTGCTGGATCCAGCCGAGAGAGCAGTGCTCAGGATCGCAGGTTAGAGCTACAGGCTGCTTTATTCCACGTACTTCACAGCATGCTGCGTAATGACATCCAGGGCTGGTGCAGGCCCGTGTCTATAAACATAACGCCGTCAGTCTATTGTTGAAGTGCATGTGTCAATCACAGTGTTTTTGTTTTTGTTTTTTTTAAGAGATATATTTATATATTGGCTGTTGAGTACATGATGACTGCTTTGGTTTTTCTAGTGATCGTTTTATTTAGGCGTACACCAGAATCTGATAAAACATGTGTTATTACTGGTTTTTAGTTCAAATTGAATATCATCTAATAGAAGCTGAGTTTGTGTAGAAAGTAGGCTAATCACAGCCTTCATGATTTGTCCTTGTATTACCTGAAAGAGCATGATGATGATGATGATGATGATGGCTCTCATCGTCATCCTTCCTCAGCTTCAGCATCAAAAAATAAAATGCACAGCATTGCAAAGATGATGTCATGCCACATCAAGGACCAAAACAAAGACCTAAACCTAGAGGAAAGGCAGCTTATAATATTCTAATAAAATAATAGCATGATGTTTTCCTATGCTAGAATGAAATAATGATTGTGTTTGTATTTTTTTCCTTCAAAATAATTACCACAATTAATCTGATAAAGGTTAATTGTTTTCGGTGTAATAAACATATTGAACTTGATGGGTAAAAAAATCATTCATTCATTCTCTAAGCCGCTTAATCCTAATTAGGGTCACGGGGAGGCTGGCGTCCGTCTCCGGGCGAGGGCAGGGTACACCCTGGACAGCTCGCCAGTCCATCGCAAGGCCAACACTTCACACAACCATTCACACTCACACTCACACCTAGGGGTGATTTGGAAAAGCCAGTTTGCCTACTGTGCATGTTTTTGGACTGTGGGAAGAAACCAGAGTACCAGGAGGAAAATGGATAAAAGTTACATTAGTAATCCTATTAATAGGTAATTCTATAGGCTTTGCAAAAAAAACCAAACAAACAAAAAAAACAAACAAACTATTGTTGACTTATATGATATATTTGAGGCGATGTGTATTGACAGGAACACCATGATTCAGTTACACTGTACAATAATGCTGTGCAGCCAGAGAAATGTTAAAAATTATTATTATTATTATTATTTTTTTTTTTTTAAACCTGTCCTGTCCAGCATCATAGCAAGCAGAATTGCAGTCTGGTTGCAGTGTTGTGCTGAACAAATTTGCTTTTCCAAGGGGAGGTTTATGGGTACAAGGCTCCTCTTGATAATCTGATTCATTTATTTATTTACTGTTGAATTGTGTTATGGAATCTATATAATCTTGCTGGACTTGACTGGAGGGGACAGAAAAAGAAGGAAGACAGCAAACAGAAGCAAAAGGGAAAGTAAAAAGTAGAAAGAGGAGACAAAAACACTATAAATATAAAGCAACGACCCTTCAAACCAAACTATCACAAAAATTTTTATAATAATCTCGAAAAACCTGTAAACAGCGCTCTTTAATTTATGGCGTGAGAGGAGTGAAAACCGGCTAGCAGCAGGACCATGAAGAGCCCGCTCGGCTTTCCTCCCAGACACGTGTATGACCAGCAGTCTGACACATTCTGCAAGGTGGATAATGATCCATCCAAAACACAGAACCTCTAATAAATTTCGCTTGAATTTATAGCTCCTCACTTATAAGAGGCTTATCCTAGTGTGTCACTGGCTTACCTTGCTGAATGCTATCAGCAAAAAAAAAAAAAAAAAAAATTATTTTGTGTGCTTATGCAATGGAAAGTTGATCATGAATGTGCACTGGTGTTGATGTGTCATGGTCTGAGCTGTGATCATGGGGCTATTAGTCCCTGCTGTGGCTCGTTTACGTCATTGATTGCATTGTATAGATCCTACATTATAATGCACAAGCTTTAAGAGGCGCGTGATGAAGTTATTATTATTATTATTATTATTATTATTATTATTAATAAAGTTAGCCAGGATAACACATTAAAGCATTATGTTGTGGTTTATTGTAGCTACTAGCCTAGATAATAGGGTGTAGTACAGGTTAGAGCGCGCGCTGCTGTGATTTATCTCCGACGCCTAGGGGGAAGTGGCTCTGATTGGTTGGTTAATGGACGCGGTGGGCGGGACAACTAACTGGGGCGTCGACTTGAGTGGGACAGCGGCTCGCTCCGGGTCCGAGCGGCAGTCGCTCGTTTATTTCTCAAGCAGCCGGGTAATGGCTCATTATAGCCCGGGGCCTTGTGTACTCGCCACTGAGACGGACTTTCTCCAGGCTTATGAGGACGTGCTCGAGAAATATAAAGGTATCTGTTATGAGTGTGTGTTCGGAATGACTTTGTGTGCTGAGGGTCGACCTAAAAATAATCGCGTCCCAGCTCGAGCGACCAGAGTTCAGTGCTGTCGCGCTTGAGACTCCAGGAAGGAATTTTGTGTGTAAACACAACTCCTGAGATATGATATGTTGTTATATGTGTTCATATACACGTGTTGATGTGTCATGGAGAAGCGACAACAAAAACAAAGAGTCGTCGTGGTGGAGTTTGTGTGTTTCTGCATCATCCGGAGATGCGCCCCCTTTTTTCCCCAGGACACTCGTGAGATAAATAAAACAGTGTGTTGGGAAAAATGGGAATTGTTTCAGAGGTAGAGATTTTTAAAATGCATTCTCCTGTTTAGGATATTAAAGAAAACACTGCCTTAATACCTTGTAATTTCCCTGATGGGTGGTTTAAAGACCTGCTCTCAGGATGAGGTCGGACGGATGGCTTGGTGATGAGATGGAGCCTTTTGTTTGCAGCACATGTTGGATGTTATGTCATTTTTATTTTCCAGATATCACCCTTTATCGGGTGCCGTTAAGCTGATCTCTCACTCACTCACTCATTTACCAAGATGCTTAATCATACTAGGGTCATGGGGGGGCTGATGCCTTTCTCAGCTGACACTCTCTTAGTCGCTCGCCGTCGCAGGCCGACACACACAATCATTCACACCTACACTGCATGTTTTTGGAGTGTGGGAGGAAAGCATGCAAGCACAGGAAGAACATGCAACTCCACACTTAAACACACCCGCCCAAACTTGGGACTCGAACCCAGGCCCTTCCTGCTGTGAGTAGGACATCCTAATTACTACGCCACCCTGTTCAGCTTATCTGTCCGCTGAATAAATAAACAGATACATAGATAGGGTTTTGTACAGATTCCTCCATGGCATGACATCAGTTGTTTATTTCTTCAGTTTATGTTTAGGTTTATTCTCCTTATGCATGCATGCATGCATGCACTCATGACGAAGCACTGTTTTAATGCACTCTGAATCATAAAGGATACAAACTCTAAGTGCTTCCTTGTGCCCTCTCTTTGATCTGCTGTCTAAAATGACCTCAAGCATTTATTAAAAGGGAAATAGTTGTTTTCCCCCCATTCCTTAATTGCTTGTACCATGATTACAAAAGAAAACAAAACAGTGGACTGAGTTGTTTAAAAAAAAAAAAGTTGTGGAGAAAACGTTTGGGGAACAGATATCCGGTCCTGTCAATAATTATAGATTCTTTCTTATATGATGCATCCTGGGGCAGAGCTTCATGAGCATGGGTGGGAATGGGGATATCAATCCCATCTAAATTTATCGTGGAAAAACAAGTAACCAAATGAAGCTTAAAGGGTTACTGATAGTTAACCCCCTGAGACATCAAGCAGGATTGTTCCAACACGGGGACATTGCTTAAATCTGTCAGCTGTCGTGAGGCTGAATCATGCTTCAGGGCTTGCTGGTGTCACTTGATTTCGGAAACCAAGACCTAGGATGTATAGACAAAATGACAAAATAAATAACCCACATCTCATGACTATACTTCACAGACCACTTTTTGAGATCTGTGGATTATGTCACATTTATTAAGGCACTTAAGGCATCGATACAGCTCATAAATAAGATGTTCGCTTGAAGAACCTGTTTGTCACTGAGGAATGCTTCACTTGAGCCAGAGAGTACCAGCCATGGCTCAAAGCTAGTATCAGAGCAACATGCTTCTGTACTTATTCCATAATCCGTCTATAGATACTTCCTGCATGATCTTTCCTAAATAAGTCACTTTGTTTTCCTATAATAATAACCCCATTTAAACAGCTGTGAGAAGAAAGAGCTGCTGTTGTATTTTTATTTTTCAAGACACAGTGAGCACTGTTTATTATTATTATTATTTTTATGCCTTGTGACTTTCGTAATTTAGGTGGGAAAAAAAACAAGTAAGGAATAACACACTGCAGGAAGTGCTGCCATAGAAAAAAATAATCAGTGGTTCCTCTTAGCATTTGGTGACATCACACCATCATGTAGTTCACAGTGATTGTCATTTAGCTTTGTACATTTTTGTACATTTATAGGCAAGCATTAATGTTCTTGAAAGCCTGTGGAAAAACAAGCAAGTTCCTGTTATCAGTGTTAACACAGTCCCTTACTAAGCTACATTATTTTATTATTTAAAGTATTAATACATTACAAACTAGAGATGCACTTGTACAGTGCAAGGTACCTCCACCAGGCGCATGTAGATTATGGTGACAAGTTCACTGATTAACCTGAAAAATCTGCCTAAGACTGCAAGTTTCATTATAACTTGCCATCATTATAATGAAATGTCTCCCCCTAGTGGGCGTCTTGTGAATATTTCAAACATAATCGCCCCATGTTAAAGAATAGGAAGAGTTTTATGACCTTACTGTGACCTTGACCTTCCAAAAATAAATCATTTCCAGAACTTGGGTGGGGTAACATGTTGACCTTGTCTTGCTGGAATCTGTCCAGTAGTTTTGTGAGGAAATTGCTCTCAAACAGACAAACAAACACAGAAAAATCACAATCCTGGATATTAAGTACAGTAATCATGCAAAGATGCACTCAGGGTACATCATGATTCGCACGCAGTTTTCACAGATGTTGCTGTCACTATCAGAGCTGTACAGTACAAGCACTTCCCATCTGAAACGCCGTGAAGTCACATGACAGTGTATTGCCCCTTTTCACCAGGAAACAATGATTCACTCTGGAGTTCATCACATTACAAATCCTTACGTTTTATTGTCATTGTGTTTGACGCAATAGGATGTTAGCGACATTTCGTCAAGATTTTGCTTAAAATAATTATGAAATGTATCACGGACAGAGGAAAGAGTACTCTGATGCAAATAACTAAATATAGATAGGTACACAAGACCAACACATATTGCATATACGTTGAGAAATGTACAATGTATCAGTGTTCTGAGTGTGTGTTTGCATTTAAAGGCTTGTCCCAACAAACAAACAAACAGCAACTGGTGAAAACATAACCTGAGAAATATTCAGTAATAATAGTGAATTATTAGGAGAGGGGAGGAGTTACAATGGACCTAGGCTATGATGGAATAAATATCTAGTACTGAAGAGAAATCCTGTAGATTAACAGTAGTGCAGCTGTTCTTCACACAAAAGAAGCTCAGATTTTGTTCTGGGGATCTTTTCCCATGCTCCTGAAAGCCTTTTCTTGTGTTTTTTTTATGTATAGTGCTGAGTGTTACTGCTCCTCTTATGTTTCTTTTTTAGTAATGCTATGAATGTTGGACTTCCTACCTATAGAATTGGATGCTTGGGTAATTGCACTCAAGCACATGAATAATACCCAGCTGTTTCTTTGGGCCTTTTTTTTTTCTCCTAATCCCGCAGCTATAAACTAAACTTTTTTCAGTAGAGACACCATGGATGTTGTTTAGGATGCAGCTTGCGAGAATGAAATACCATCTTTTGTGGCTTTATATTATACAGATATTTTGCAATGAAGGACAGATAGGAAAACGGGCATACTTTCAAGTAACATAATCACCTTTAACCTTGAGTGACCTCAAAAGGTCAAAATCAAGGTCATAGGATTTTGAGTGCATATAATGTTAAAACGAGTGCACATATAGGGTGTGTCTGATACATTACCCATGTTGCATGACGCTGGTACCTTGTTCTGTGAGCGCTCTACTAGTTATTGTTTATATCGGTAATACAATACTGTTCAATACTTTGAACAGCATCATGACAGAGCAGCTAAACTGTGAAATGAACTAATGTTAATGAATTCAGGATTTTCTACCAGGTTGTATGCTTGCATCACGTGATCACATGACTACCCTCCATTCCCAGTATGGCGGACAAAGGGGTACGGAAGAGGTGAAGACGTTTGCTCTTAATTCATTTCGGGACGAGGTTACACGGCTAGGGCTACGGGTGTGCACAACACTTGTGATATTTGTATGGACTCAGTGATGGCATCGCTATCAGGGCGGTTGTCGGTCTAGATAGGGATCAGATTAAACTGAACATAAGCTAACTTGTTTGTGTACATACTGAAACTTATGCTACTAAAGTGTGTGATGTTTATCGTCCTGACCTATTGTACGCTGGTATAAAATATCACATGCCTGGAATAGTTTACATAACATGGTTATAAAAACTGGCAGGATTTCAGTACGGTTACTATGACGACAGAAGTATCGGACCAGTATCAGGTATCAGCCGATACTCCTAGCTGGCATGTGTATTGTACGCTGTATGATTCTGACAAGTTGAGGGTTTTGAGTAGTAGAGGAGTAGAGAGCGAGTGTTTGCTCATTGGCTCAGCAGAGTGAACGTTTGAAGCTCCAGAAACAGTTACTACCTCATGGAATGTAGAACGTCAGACATGTAAAAAAATAAAAATAAAAAAGGCCACAGGTCAGAGATATGATGGGACCATGCTGGAAGAGCCCCTCCGCAGTCACACAGCAGCTTGTTTTGTTTTTGTCTCTCCATTCTGGGAATTTTGACTCTTTCCAGGCTGTTGATTGGTTGCTTAGCGACAGCTTCATTTGATCAGCTTGTTGTTGTTTTGTTGTGTTTTCTTTTTTGGTAGATTTTATTTTCAGTAGTTCTGAGAGCCTTCAGGGTAAATGATGATGATGATGATGATGATATAAAGGAGGGTATTTTGTCCTGTCTCATGATCAGTCATTTATTATTTTGAATCCCAGTTGAATAAAAGTGACACGACCTTTTCCTTGTCACTAAACAAAAACTTCCCCTTAACAAATCTGGTGGGAAGCAATTAGTATGAGGGTTGCATGTATTATTTTGAACAGGCTTTAGTGTAGTATCCTGAGCATTTTAAGTACAATAAGACTTTTATTTATTTATTTATTTATTAATTATGGTTTGCTGGTTTCTTCCCACAATCCTAAAACATGCATGTTAGGTTATTTGGCTGTTCCAAATTGCCCCTAGGTGCAAGTATGTGTGTGTGTGTGTGTGTGTGTGTGTGTGTGTGTGTGTGTGTGTGTGTGTGAGACTGAGATATTCAGAGTGTACCCTGCCTTCGCCCAGTGTCGGCTGAGACGGGCACCGGCCTCCCCGTAACAGGGATGAATGCATAAATAAATGTAACACAGATGACCCTCTCAATGGACTTAATGTCTGCTGCCACGCCCCGGTGAACCTCCATTCTTCTCTCCACCGTCTAATGTATAATTAATGTACGTTGTGACAGCTACATAAGCTTCACCATAATGCAGATCATCGAGTGTATCTTATTTATGTTAACGGTGCTCAGGTACAGGGACATGTCTACACTGTTCTGTATCTGTCTTATCCTGCTGTACATCACACCCTGGGTGTGGTCTGATCGATTCCAAACCAAACATTGAAGCTTAAGTTAAACTGATACCTCAACACACAGCAGCTTTATATTAATGTGGTATCATTTCTATAGTAACAATTGAATCACGTTCCGTGACATTGATTTTTAAGAGTTTTGTTTTTATTTGGCTAAGGACAAAAGTAAGGAGATGGTTGTATAATGTTTTGTGGAAGGAGTCTCCAGTGTCAGTGGTTGGTTGTTGGAGTTTTCTTTTGTTAGGTGTTTCTCAGAAACGTGACAAATGGCTTTTTTTTTTTTTGTCTTATTAACTGGCAAACAAAGAAAAACTGCTGCTGAGTGTATAACTGTTTACACATAGTGACAACAGGAAGTGATTTGTCTCGAGGACGTTCCACTACATTACAGTAGACAAAAAGAGCGAAATAAGCGCTGGAATTGTTGCTAAGACGCTGTGCTGTAAGAGGAATAAAACACATCTTTAGGCTGTCTTACCACAGCCCAACATTCATGTCATGGCAAGGATTTCTCTCTTCCAGAAACTATGGGTATTTGTGTTTATTCCAGTTTTATCAGCACTGTGTGCACAGCATGCGTCGCACGAAATACCATCGTGATTAGACGGCTGTCTAAATAAACATACAAAAACATTCTTGTCATTCAGACACAAAGCATGCAATTCTGCACAGTCACTATCTTTGTGCTGTTCCTCCGCAGAGCCCCACCTCGCCTCCTCTGCATCCTTTTACCCCTCCTCCACACGCACGCTGCCTCTGGTTCAAACCGTTAGCACAAACAGCCAGCAGCCTGTCGGACACACCAGCAACAAAAGACTTTTATGTGTTTATTGTGGCACAAGTGAGGACAGAGTCGATTATCTGTCTGTGCTGTGTTGTATAGCAGAGGTTGTGCATTATACAGTATAGGTGAGGGATGGTGGATAGAAGAATGGCGAGTCACTGGGGTGTGGCAGCAGACATTAGGTCCACGGAGAGGGTTAACCGCGTTGCATTTATTTTCGGATTTAAATCAGTTCAGTAATCAATATTGACATTATTGAATATATGTACACACATAATGCATGTGTTTCTCAGACTCGTACTTAAGGGCAGGGCTGAAAAGATAGGGACCGCCCACTTCTAGTTAGAAGGTGTAATCATTCTTAAAAATAAACGTAGAGAAGTATCAAACGGTCGTCAGTAAATCAGCTTGTGCCTTGCTGGGTTACTTTAATCAGTAGATGGAGTTTTTTAACCACCTTCAACCCATAAAATGCAGAATTATTTTATTTATATATTTATTTGAATATAAATTTTGTCAATATTAACACCATCATTATTATAATTTTATTTATTTTTTTATCACAGTGTAGTCATGCTACAACGTTTACAGTTTAAGAACATTTAAGTGTGCAATACATATTTAATATATATATATTTAAAGAATACAGTTCAGTATTTAAATGATTCATTACAGTGTCATCTCATACCTCTGGAGTTCCTGCCTCAATCCTGAACTTGTGTTACTATCTATGTGGAGTTCTTCATGTTCTTCTCATGGGGTTTCTATTCCATTCAGTTTGATTTTATCACCTTTTATTTTATCGCTTTTTACACTTGATATTGTTGCAAAGCAACTTTACATAGTAAAACAATTTTGGTAAAGAATTAAAACTTATGATTTTAAACATTTCTTCATAAACCCTCTACATCCCTAATGAGGAAGCCTGTGGAGATGGTGGGAAGAAAAAACTCCCTCAGACTTCATGAGGAAGAAACCTTGAGAGGAACCAGACTCAAAAGGGAAACCCATCCTCATTTGGCTAAAACCAATTAAAAATACAAACCATGTAGCAGAAACTTCACTGTTGTTTATCATGAAATCTAGTTGGTTGTCTTATAACTGTAATAGTAATTGTAATCCTAAATCATTTTAGTAAAAGAGTTTATATCACCAGCAGTGAAAAGTCATCTTCACAGTTTTTGAGTGAATATTTAGATCTATATGGAACATAATCAGCAGGAGTAAGGGGCTTCTACGAAGAGAACTCGAACCAGTAGTATATTAGGATGGATCACAGGATTCAGAGAGCAGAAGGGTCAGGATTACTGGTATCTCAGAAGTAGCATGTGTACCTCAGCAAAAACACAGAGAGAGAGATAGATAGAGAGAGGTTGGCAGGTATGCTCATAACGTAATGGTGAAAGAAGAGAGTTTATCAGTGCTGGTTTTCCTCAGGTTCTCTGGTTTCCTCCTGCATCGCATCTACTGTTCATACCGGTAGATTATCTGGCTCCTCAAAATCCCATGATCAGGTCTCTAACCAGCATAAAGCAGTTCCTGAAATAATTTCACGTCGAAGGAATATCTATGGAGCATTTTATTAATCCTTTTGACTCTATTCAGGGTTGGAGTCAAACTAAAGCCTGGTGTTATTGACACATTATTAACAAACAACAGCTGTTGAGAACGGGGTGTAGATACAAGAGTAAGGAGTGCAAGTATGAGGCATCCTGGGAGTTCAAGGGGTTAATAATGAAAGTTAGGATATGAAACTGTGTCTCAAGAAGATGCTGTACCACAGATATGCAGCAGTACTGATGTCATTTCTCAAAGTGCTATTCCGCAGCTGTGTATGGCATGACATCATCTCTCTAACTGGAATTGCTCTCAGCAAATGGCAGTTCATTCTGTTTTATTTAGATAGCCCATCCAAGAATGTGTACATGTGACAGCACCTGCAATATTCTTTTTCTTATTATTGTTTAGGAGTATGACCTTTTTATTGAACTACAGCAGAGGAGAGTGTGTCATATGCTGACCACTTTTTGGTTTTGAGATTTGTCTGGCTTGTGGACAAGCGTAAATCCCTTTTTCAAATCTCAGCTGCAAGTGATTTTCTCATGGAAAATGGTTGCAACAAGACTGGAATTTTCTGAATAATGCTACAGATGAGGACACCGTGCTTTTCTGTCATTCAACAATGGAGTGAGTGTGTAAATATCAGCTAGTGATACATATATAAAGGTGTGTGTGTGTGTGTTGTAGAGTGTGTTGTAGAGTGTGTATATGTACTGGCCGGTTGTCATGGTGACTCGGCCAAGTGTGCAAGCCGCTCCCTGCTCTGGACAGCTCAGCTTTGTCTGGGTGAGGTCATGTGGTTGCTCATGGGGCCCCTCCCCTCCACCCTCACGAATTCGAGCTATTGGCTGACTCAACAGAGCTTCCTCTATTTCATAAATGGAGGATGCTGTGAAAAACACCCACTGGGACCAATCCTGGGCCTTTTCAAGCCTTGAAGGGAAAAACAATAGCATGACGAGTATGATTTATTCCTGTACTTCTGTTCTCCTCATAATTCTACATCATTTGTAATGCAAAGATATCTGATTTTTCCTCGTACAGTTGCCAGAATAGACCTCATTTCACTTTCCAGAGTGTCTTACCTTTTCTGGAATTTCATCTCATTTGGGAATCTGACAGGACAATATGTGCTTCAGCTACTGATGCGCACCCATTATAGTATTACGAAATAACATAATAATCCCACTTGTCTTACTTCTACCAACAGCTTTGTCTTTTAAAGGAGCTGTGTCATGATTTTTACCTAAATGCAATATCCAAAATACTACTCTATATTTTATTAAATAGCCTTGCAGGTCAATGTTTTGAAATCTTGTTGGGCTGAACAGATTTCAAAGATTTAAATGCAGCTGCACAGTCCTAGTAGGTTGATTAAATCGCCACTGCATTACATTATATTTCATTACATTGACTGTATATTTCACTTATATTTCATTTTATTTATATATATATATATATATATATATATATATATATATATATATATAGCTTATTTATGTTTTTTTAACCGTGACAGAGGAAGGTCAGGTGAACTCTGCACTTCAGGCTGAGTTAAATGGTGTCTGCCTGTTTGCCTACTTATTCATTTAAGAAACAAAAGTAAACTACGCTCTGTAAAGCTTTTTGTATATACTAAGCAAAAATAATCAATTTTTATGCTTATTCTTTCCACTTTAAAGCATGATGATGATGCTGCCTACTCCAAGTGACAAACTGTGAGTATCTGTCCTTTTGATTCCACTCTGTATATTGATTTTCAATCCAAGAGACAGTGGACCAATCAGATAGTGCCGTTCCTGTGTATTATGTACTAATAACAGTAGTTGAATGGCACTAGCTTGAAAAAGGTAAATGTATATAGTCCACAGTATAAATACGGGTGCTAAAGGACATTTTTCTCCCTATGCTGCTCTTCGCAGTTGAGCCTTTTGTATTCAAATAGAGGACTCTCAACTAGATGTAATCATAAATCAGCTGTAATAATTTAATATCCTTGGCACTGTGTCTCATTTCCAGTGTTTTTTTTTTTTAAATAGAGACCCTGTTCTCCATTCAGTGTAGTGATACATGAACCACAATACACCTTTTTGGACCAAAAGTTAATCACAATTTCTACACCTGGATTGTCACATACTAGTAGTATACTGTTAGTACGCAAGTCCAGAGTGTGTAAATCAAAACATCAGTACCTGAAACCAAGAGTTATTTCCTAGTTTATAGTGTATACAGTAATTCTGTATCAGTGTGTGGCATTAGTACCATGTTTCATGATTATATTGTAGCTTAAAGGGGCTCCAGGCCTCAGCAATGGCGAGGAGAGGTGGGGTATTTGTTTTTAAGACTTTCTTTGAAGCTGCGGAAAAGCAGGCGGTTTCTGCGGTTCTCCTCGTCCTTGCGGCTGTGGAACTCACCCTGAACCTTAAAGCCTCGATGAACCACAAAGGCGTTACTCACCACAGAGAACCTGAACCCTGCCACATGCAGCTCACAGGCCTGCAAGAGAACATACAGGAGGTTAGAGAGAGAGTCGGGAAGTAAAACTTGGGTTTTTCAACCTGAACTTATACCATCATATCTGTAAGATGTGTGTAAACCTGGATTTCACATTTCTTTGTACAGAAAAAAACCATACACACTAAAGTACACTACTCAGGGTGGTTTCACAAATTCTTCAGTCCGAGGTGTCTGTACTGTATATCTGAACCAGTTCATCCTTTCAAAGCTGGAAATATTTTTCAGAAGGAGGAAACTGTGGTTACCAACACAGTCAAAATAGTCCACAGAAACACAGAACTGAGTGAACAGCTGCTGTCTCACTATTACACTGGGGTGAGCCAGTAATATGTTAAAGTGGAGACATTATGCTTTTCCTAACTTTTTAACCCACAAATGTTGTTGCTGTGTTGAATAGCTCTGTTAGATGAGTGTGAACTAATGAGGTTAGTACATGTTTAAATTTTCCCTCTGGGCTGTTTTCAGATGGCTGTAAACACAAGGTTTTCACACTTTTTTGGGGGTATGGCACACTAGTCTGTCATGGCATGCTGGGCCTTTGATTTGCTGGCTTATTTCCACAGCGATATCTCTGCCCACCCTTTTCAGTCTACCAGTAAACAGAGAGTGAATCTTTCAGTAGACCAATCAGAGTGGAGTACGCGCAAACAGAGAAAATACCATAAATGCGAGGAGGAAGCCAAACAGGGTTTCCAGCATGCACAGTCAAAATCAGCATTTCAGGGGAGGTGAGGAAGCAGCTTCCTAAAGAACTGTGGAGTTTTTGGATAAGGAATAGTACTTTGGTGCTTTACTGGTGTCTGAACTGAAAAATAACCATCTCAAAATATGTATAATATCTGATATTTATGGCTACCAGAGGCCTTTAGCCTAGGGGTTTATTCCTCTAGACGAAAAATCATTCGTGTTTCTATTTTCATGCATATAGCTCAGTAATTTCCACACCCATAACAAATGTATATACTGTGACCAACGTCTTTATTTACACCAGTAATTTGCTTTAGTCAGCTTCACTTTTGTAACTGATTAGCACTTAACATAGTTTCTGTAGGGGTATTGTCATCCCCTTGGCGGACAGGATGGCGGCGTGACACTTTGTCCGGGCCATTTCTTGGCTCATGCACATGCCAGCATTCTGAAATTTTGCACAGGCACTCCCTATGACCTACACCTGTGCATAGGGTAGCTAATTTGCATATGTGACCTTTGACCTTCGCACAGTGACCTTGATCATACAAAATTTGTCTGGGCCATTGCTCGGCTCATACACATACTGGCATTCTAAAATTTCGCATAGGCACTCCCTATGACCTAAACCTGTGCATAGGGTAGCTAATTTGCATGGCTGAGGGGTTACGACATTCTTTAGAACAACGATTTTCTTATAAGTACATATTAGGACACAAATAATGAAGATACCATGAAGTTAAATGTTTACATCAAAGTGTTTAATGGACTGAAAAAGATAACCCCACCTTACACCCCAGTTGGCTTTATCTGGCCCATGGGTTGCAGCCGGGCAAAATCCTTGGGCGTCTGGCCTCAAAGTAGCACCCATGGAGATATAGTCAAGACCCGGAGGTACCAAGAGAAAAGGCCCTGGCTTGCCCTAACATTCTTGGCTCTCATGTGGTAGTGCTAAAGTGGCTAGCTCTAGTGTCCTATTTATACAGTACTGTATGGTTTTTGTAGGGGTAAAGATGGATAAATATACATAAAAACAGCACTATGACTATCTTAAACCTTTAATGTTGCAGCACAATGACTAGTTTAAAAAAACTTTGCAGTTAGATAGGCTAGTAGTTAGAGATATAGAGATTAAATCATTTCTTTAAATAGAATACAGAGTAGTTTTGGGGAGTGCACAGCATTGTTACCAGAAGATTTGTTCTCATAGAAAACTGCCTCTTAAACATTGGATAAAATCAGTTTGGATGATATTTGGACTCACTTGACTGATACGGTTAAAGCCGTACTGTCTGAAGTTCTCATCATAGAGTGGCACTGATTTAGCCCCGATGTAAAAGGGTTCCCATGGGTCGACCCATTCCTGCATATATGCCACCTCCAAAGGTCCAGAGCTCTTGCTAACCAGATTAATCCAGCGGGAGTAGTTGGTGGGTGCCTGGCATCGTGGGCACAGTTCCTCATAAAAGGGCCTCACTTCACCGACCAGGTACAGCTGCGCAAGCTCGGATTTCGTAGCAGGCATTTTTCGCGTGTGCCTGATTTCAAAAGCAGGCAGGACCAGAACTTCATCTGGGGCTGGCTCATGCTTCATTAGCATCATCACAAACTGATGATGCAGGTCAGCGCTGGGCACCATGTCGATGTCGAGGACGAGGACGTAGGCAGCGTCTGTGCCTGTCCGGGCCACGTTGCGGAGCAGGTTGTTTGGGTAGGAGATGTTTCTTCCCATAGCGTAGTTCTTGTACTTGTCCCGGTGAGATTCAAGCTTAGCAAAGACACCAGGACAGCCTTGTTCCTCGAGTCCAGCAAAATGCTCCCTGTCCTGCTCCGGGAAGCTGGCCATCTCCTCTGAATGGCACACCAGATGGAAATCCACCAGGGCTTGGACACGCGGACAGAAGAGACTGAGGGCATAGACAAGGGCTGTGGCAAACTTGACATCTTGGCCGTGAGCGAAAATAGCCACCGAGAGCGGGTTCTGCCAGCGTTCGAGCAAAGAGTCCAAATGATGAAGGTTGTTGATGGTGGTGTGTGTCACCAAGGCGAGGTGATGCGATCTGGGATCCGCGCCCAGCTTCTGACTGGTGGAGAAGTCGCTCTTGATGAGGTTCTTGTACACGCGGTACTGGCCGCTGCTGTCGAAGATGCCCCCGCTGGATAAGGAGTATCTCAGGCGCTCCCGTCTCGAGTCCTTCTCGTTGATGTGTGCGTTCCTCTTGGAGCCGAACAGCTCGGAGTACTTGTACCGCTGCTGTCTGCCGTGTAGCTTTGACAGGAACGACAGGTAGATGAGCTGCAGCAGGGCTACGATCAGCAGGGCACTCAGCACCACTTTAAACACAGAGCATTTTTTGAAGAAATGCATTCCAAAAACTTTGTGTTTTTTTTTTCTTTTAGAGAATTTGCATAAAGTACACTGTGTTGCTCACGGGACTACAGTGTAGTACATCATTCCTGCACTAAACACTAAACAATCAGCCAGCAAATATCCTCCAAACCCATCATCACCATCTTCATCATCACCATCTTCATCATCATCACCAAGTACAACACGCCTTATGCTTCCGGTTTTACCTCCCTGTCCGTTGATTTTACACCAACGTCCATCCCTTTGTGAATTAGATTAATCTGGTAATAACCGCCTGTTTACGCAATGAACGCGTCTGCTGTCGATAAACATCACAAGCTCCTTCTTCAGTCATTACGGCACAGTACTTGATGCTATGTCGCAGATTTATGATGTCATCAAGCGTGTTTGTGATACTCGCTCTTATGCTTTAAAACCCACGAAATTGTCGTCAAACGTGTGAAATAAACATCATCACAGTATTAATAATTTAGGGTTTTTTAGACAAGACAATTATCTGTGTTCTTGTGTATATTTCGTATCTTATGTGCAGTAAGTGATATTATCCTAAACATTACAGGAGACCAACGCATCGGACGAGGTGGCCGAGTGGTTAAGGCGATGGACTGCTAATCCATTGTGCTCTGCACGCGTGGGTTCGAATCCCATCCTCGTCGATAAGCTTTTTTCTGTTTTTATGTTTCTTTTTCATAATAATTTGTTTTCCGATTTCCAGTCGGCGACTAAGTTTGTGAGATTTTTTCTAGATGTGATTTATTCTTGTAGTGGGACATACGGGTCACAATCACGTGACCGGCAGTGGCAACATTTTTTTTGGGGGGGGGGGGGTGACGGAGGGGGGTGTTACACTGGTGAATGTGTTCATAAATATTTACATTATATTACACAGCTCATGTGGAGTAGGCGGTACGTCCAGTGTAAAGAAAAACATGTAGAAATGAAGGACCTGCTCCCCTGCTGTGTACTGAATGATCAGTGAATCCAGGAAATTTATGGTTTTACCGTCGTTTAGGCTCCATCAGACGAGGTGGCAAGACAATTATCTGTGTTCTTGTGTATATTTCGTATCTTACGTGCAGTAAGTGATATTATCCTAAACATTACAGGAGCCCAACGCATCAGACGAGGTGGCCGAGTGGTTAAGGCGATGGACTGCTAATCCATTGTGCTCTGCACGCGTGGGTTCGAATCCCATCCTCGTCGGAACATTTTAGGGGCCTAAAGGTTACAGGGAGCTGGTGGGGAAAAAATTCCTAACAATCCAATAACAACAGCACCCCTGAAATTATCCAACCAAGTCCTAACACTCCGACCGATCTTCGGAACGTTTTCGGACCCCCTACAGGCGCAACAGCGTCATTGCACTCACTGCACAGCATTTAAAGTGGAACAGCACACTGTAAAGGAGCTGAGTTCAGTCTCATCAGAGTAAACGATCACAGGTCACTTCTCAAATTGGATAAATTTCTGGGGGGTTTTTTTCAGTTAATTTGTAAGAAAAAAAATGAAATGATAGAAGAATCAAAAGAATGATAAAAAATTAGTGTTGAGAAAATGTTGGCCAGCATGGTAGAGAGTGTAGATACAAGTCATGGTCAGCCTGGACTTTAATATATATTAGTGTTCAGTTGGTATTTTGATGGTTGTAAATGTGACAATACATGTTACATATCGTCTGTACTGGTAAAAGGTGCATTTTATTTACAACAAATGGCCACATTTTCTGGAGTGTAATATTGAAGTGGACATTCAGTTTTGCTTAATAAAACATACTAAGTAATTTTCAAAAAGCTTTTTTATGCTGCCTCCCAACACAGTATTCTGTAAATTGTGGGTCCTCCCAAGTCCTAACCAAGTCCTAACACTCCGACCGATATTCTGAACGTTTTCGGAGCCCCCTACAGACGTTGCGCCATTGCCACACGAAACGTCACTTCGTTCACCTGCAATACATGTAATTCTGGGGTCTCAAACTCGGAGCCCGTGGGCCAATTGCGGCCCGCAGGACGATAGTTCGTGGCCCCCGCCTTAATATGAAAGTTTAATGTTACTGCGGCCCGCGAGTTTGATATGTTTGCCACTTTACAGTGTCGTGGGCGGAGCTGAACGAACCTACCAATCACAGTCATTTCTCAATGACTGAAAGTTACAGCAGCGTTGCCATGGAGAGTCTTCTTCCGTGCCTGGCTGGCTGCCTCATTTCTATTGGGCTCATGCGGACATTCCGGACAGTCCCAATGCGCTGTGTTTACAACAGTTAAAAAAAAAAAGTGTTTTTAAGTTGCTGCCTAGCGCAAAGCATATAGCGACACCTGTCCATTGGCAATAACATTCTGCGGTAACCCGGACCAATAATAGGGTCGCACCGATATCTGTGGATCATTGTTTTTTATTTGCGTTGTATTTGCATTGTATTTGCATCGTATTTGCTTTGCCTCACACAATAAACATTTCATATATTTCTATATGATGTAAAAAGGAGTCAAAACAAATGACATCAACAGCAGCACGGTGTCATTTCCGCTTCCTT
>JAQMYF010000027.1:7434762-7452761 GCA_030014195.1 Neosilurus mollespiculum
GTACTAAGCATTTCACTACATATTGTACTGTGTATAATTTGTATGTGACAAATAAAATTTGAATTTGAATTTGATTGCATGAGCCGTATTTATGTCTGTTAGCCTTCATAAAGAGTGCCTGTATTGGTCAACCTCACAGCCTTATCTGTGTGTATGTAATACCTTTAAGCTATACAGACACTTATTTTAACACAAGTGACCATAAAAAAAAACACAAAACTGGGTAATTTTGTCCCATGGATTACTTCAGGGGTTAGAAGTCGGTTCCTAGGGGTGACATCAGCACGTTGGGCGGGTTTTCCCCATTTCCGACATTTTAGGTGATAAAAAGAATAAAAAACAAACCTGTTTAAGTAGCAACTATGGCTAGCAATTTGTAGGAAATGGGTGTAAATGGTTACCTATTTGAACCAGAGAAGGAGGAGTCTTGTGGAGACATTGAGACGTCGTATTCTAATGAGATGAGCGTGACGGTGGATCCAAAATGGCGTATAGAGTTAACCTGTCGTCAGTTCGTTTAGGAACACAAAAGAAATTTTACGCAATGCCTCTGAGCATGCCTAGAGTCGGGCAAGGACTGATGTCGCCTGAAGGAACCGCATGATCGTTTTAAATAGCTAGTAATAGTAATTCACAACAGGTACCTTTTAACCTTTAACGTTTTATTTGATTTATTTTTTCTTCAGACAATCAGGACATTGCCGCTTTAACTGTAGCTGGTTAGCTCTAACTCCAGCAGCCTGAACATATTTAATAATTTATGCATCATCAATGTGCTGCTATTTGCACATTATCCACATGCATGAGTGAAACTTATTCTTTGTTCAACTTCTGTCTTGTTTCTGAGTTGCTGTTTTTTTTACACCCTTCAAGCATTAATTGTGCTTTTTTGTGGTGTTGTAGTTGTGTGCATGTATCACATTTTTACGGGTGGTCAGGACTTATTGTGAAGCGACATTAGCCGCTGCTTATTTTCCCCTCTCAAATTTGTCACCAGTTTGTGTTTAGGTCTGTCATCTCTACTGACTACCGAGAACCTAAGTCTGAACTAAGTGGTTGTGCACTAAAAGCTGAAAAAAATCAATGCACATCACTGTCCTCAGACCGCACCCTGCCGTAGAGTTGTGTATCGAGCACGGAGTATTAGTGCACGCTGATTTCCTGACGCATCTTTAAATATGGCGAGCCTGTCTCAAAAACATCCTGGAGCTCATTACTTTCTCTGCTTGTGTGGTTCTGACCTACTAATAGGGTCAAGGTTGTAATTACCGAATGCTGACGCAGCCTCTGGCCTTTCAGCTGTTGCCTGGCCGATTTAGCAGGTGCCTGTGAAGTTCTATCAAACAGCTCATGATTCCTCTAGGACAGGAGGAGATGTTGATATTCACGCAGTGCACCTCACCATGTTATAGCATTAGATTGGAATCCATTAAATCTTATTGAAATCTTTTTAAGGTGACTTGTTCTGGGTTGGGACTGAGATTGGGTTGAAATGAAGCTTTAGAGATAACAACCATAATGATGTAGTTTAAAGCTAAATCTGCATGGTTTAAGCAAAATCCACGGTCGGGAGTCCATGGGAGCTAATTGGCCAAGTTCTGACCGGAAGGAGGGATGGTATAAGCTTGCCTTACTGTCTCTTACAGCGGTCACCAGCCAATCCTGGGAATCTGTGAGCTCATACGTACAAGGTAGCAGATAATGGTTTCCATCGGAGTGTGTTAGGGTGTAAAATAAAATGAAGTTTTGACCGCTCAGGGCTGCAGTGCTTCACTGTAAGTGGAGTTGGCCTATCTTATATGATATTCATGAGGATAAACAGTGGTGCGTACTAATCGTGCAATAACCATTCAACTTATCGGATGTCAGGCTCCCGAGTGGCGCATCGACAAGGTGCGCGACTATCAACCCGGGGATTGCAAGTCCGAATCTGGATTGATGCCACAGCTATCCGTGACCGGGAGTCCATGGCAGAGCTCTTATGGGAGGGAGAATATTTTGAATGGATAAAAGTAATAATAATAATAATAATAATGCATAATAGCTTCAAGTTAATAGGAATACACCAATACATGTATGAGTGCATATGAGCTGACTCACATGTAAGCCATATAGCTGCGAAATAGTGCGACGTCATTTTTGGTTGGGTTCGGCCAAAAATGCCGCCGTTATGCTTGAAATACCACTATTACCGCTCGAAATGTGATCTCTTCAAAAAATTTATGGAATATCTTCCAATATCTAATAATAATATCTATTAATTCTAATTTCCCACCAAAATTTTGCACAGGTCCAAAATTTTTCCCCAAGGTCTTACCCTAAGACTATTTTTGAAAATATGTGAATTCCAGTTCGAATTTATTCAATTCCTTTCGAAATAAAATACTTTCAGGCAAGATCTCTTACGTATGAGTCAGGTCCAAGTATAAGCTCTTGATATTCTCCAATACTAATACTGATACTACAGTGAATTTTTCAGGTCAGGTCAGTGCACCATCACTCCAAGATTCTCACTGTGCGGTACATAGCAGTTTACAAACAGTACACGTCATGATAGAGCTGTCCGAAGAAACGACGAGACCTACAGGACGACGTATCTGTAAGTGATGTATGGGAGTGATGGTTATGTTGAAGCCTCAGGGCTGGAAGTTTACAAACTCTCGTGCACATATTTCCGAGGCCGACGTTTCCTGTGGTTCAGCAGGAGAGCTGTTTCGTGCACTGCTTGTTTTCCCACACCATGTTTTGTATGTGCTATGATGCAGAAGAGGTTTTGTAGATACTGTTGCTCGTTAAAAATCTATGTCATATAATAACTTTTGGGAAACTTGCAGAAATATTTTTGGGATCTCAACTTTAGTCACAATTGACCAATGAAAAACTTTCTAGAATTGTATACACATGTGTATGTGTGTGTACAGCTCGCAAGATTATTACAGGGCCAACATGCACACAACCATTTACACTCGCACCTAGGGGCAATCTGGAGCAGCCAGTTAGCCTACTGTGCCTGTCTTTGGAGTGTGGGATGAAACTGGAGTACCCGGAGGAAACCCACGCAAGCGCAGGGAGCACACGCAAACTCCACAAAGAGCCCAGGACTCGAACCCATGACCTTCTTAATGTGAGGTGGATGCGCTAATTATGCCACCATACCGCCACACCCACATCTGTCCAAGGAATTTACCCAGTTTTTGTGGTGGACTTGTTGTATACCTGCTGTCCGACGTATATGGAGCATGCAGTGTAGAGCAAGACCCACCTCTGAGACAATAATATACCGTCTCATGCCTATGATATATATTGTATGTGTAACGTTTGATGTCTTGACCAGATCAGCAAAAAAAAAAAAAAAAAAAGTGAACACTAATAATAATAAAACAAAAAAGAATAATATAATAGCACTAGGGTGCCTACACTTCTTCAGTGCTTGGTCTGAGAATTTTTAATGAACGTCGTTTTTATTTGAACATCTTCAGGATGTTTGCTTTTCTGCAGCAGCTCCGTGTAGTTGCTGTTTTGGCAAAGGGACGCCCTGATCGACTAATCGGAGTTTATTTTCAGCTAGGCAGTGTGACAGAAGCAGCAGTAACTGAACCCTGCTGTCTGTTATTCAGTTTTGATTTAGATTCTGTAGTCTGAGTTGTTGTTGTTTATTTATTTATTTATTTTTAAACTGTGTTCATACTGTATGACTGTATGCAATGACTTAGAGCTTCATATCCAAGTTCTCCTTGTTCACTGAAGGACACTTTCTATTTGAAAAGAAAGTCAACCTTGTAAGTGGAACAAGGCAGATACCTGCAGATATCAACATGCACCTTCTTCCCAATAGTGAAAGTTGGCAGGTCTGCTGATACGGAGATATGGTTTTGAATTTATTTTAACTCCAGTAGCTTGAAGTAGATTTGAACACTCGAAATCTTTATGTATCTTTATGGGAATGCTTTCAGTGTGAAAGCCACCGAGAGGTTTTTAGGTCTTGCACAAGTCAGACGAGGGATAGAAAAAACAAACAAAACACTGTGCATAGTCAGGATTATTAAAAAAACCCAAGTAAGCAAGATACTGGCCACAAACATGAATGTGTACAAATTTCCAACCTTTACAGGAAGAAGGTCGGGGCAGTCTCCCAAAATATAATATCAAGGTGTAATCCCAAAATATAATAAGATGACTCTGGGAGCGCAAACCTCAGCCAAACCCACCAATCTCGCAATCTGTGAACCAAAATGACAAAAATTGTCATATTTCACAATGGTACAGAATCCTTTCAAAATTTCTGGATGTACAATTTGATCCGGATCATCTCCAAAATTCTAAAGGAGTCTTTCATGTCCAAAGCCCCACTAATGGTGGAAATGTCATGAAAATTTTAGCGCTTAACCTTTTGCAGAATGCTGCTAACAAATAATTTAGCACACAAATCATGGGTAATACAGAACCTTCTTGGTGGAGGTACATATAAATTAATGCCCGTGATCATTCTGTATGTTTAAGCTCGAAAAATTACTCGTTGCATGTTTATTTTATGTATAAAATTTAATTTCAGTTGTTCTAAAATAAAAATGGACATAGCCCTAGCTGTGAAATATTCAAAACACTTCCATATTCCCTTCCGGAGGTCACAGTGATAAACATCCCTTACTTGAAAATGCATCATAATCCCATGTGAGGGTTGGTAAATACCCTGGTAGGTAATATCTGGAGTGCATGCTGAAAGGCTGGATGGATGTCACTGAACTGGTATAGTTAGCTTGTAGTGGGCATGACATGAGACCCATGATTCACTCTTGAGGCTAATTATAGTTGAACAGAACCCTCAATAAAGCAACACCAACTGCCTCGCCAAATCAGTGGCTGTCTCTGTATACCATTACAGCACTGAACGAACTCTAAGTTTCTTAGTTCTAAAAGTTTAACTAAAATATTTAAGGAGATCACCAGTATCAGTAACGAGCAAGACTACACTCGGGCAAACAACACAGATGAAGATTGGAAATAGGCCAATCGAAGTTTTTCACAAATTGTGCCCTCTGTTGCCTCAGATCCCTGTTCTTAGTCATGCACCCTTGGGCTCGGGCACTAGTATCGCCCTCTTCTTGTATCGGAAACCCCTACTGCTCTTCCATGCACAGTTTTTTGTTCCTTGCTGTTTTCCAGGAATCCCAACAACATTTCACTGGGGTTCAAATCTGGGCTTTGACATCACCAGTGGTCCCCTACACTGTTCCTGGGGATCTACCACCCTGAACACTTTGGCTCCAACCCTAATCATGCCCACATGGAACAGGTTGTTGATATAAAACCTGCAGGAAGGGATACAGTACATCTCCGGGAACAGGGTTGATGACTACTGGAGAAGACCATTTTGTAAGTCCACCTCAGACCATTCTGTGGACGCACCTTAGGTTCAACTTTTAGACAGAGTTATCTTTAAACATTTTTATCTCCTGCCCACAAAGTGGCTCGGAAGTTATAGGAATGGGTTCTGTCTGTCTGTCACACTTTAGTTTCCGGACATTTACTTGCCGCACGCTGCAGCTGGGGCTTTCAAACTTGGTATGCTGGCTCACTACTATGAGTGCTGGGATGAGTTTGTGTGTGAGTGACCTTGACCTACTTTTAAAGGTCACAGATGCAAAACTGTATATTAGGTTTCCGGACATTTACCTGCCGGGCGCTGAAGCTGGGACTTTCAAACTTGCTATGCTTGTTCTATATTGGCATATTATGAAATGGATATTTCGTGGGGGCGTCTGGACCCCTGTGGTCTATTTTTTCTATTACAACAGTCATCGTGATCCTAACATTACACAGTCTTGTTTCGTTTAATAATTAAAATGTATTATTTTTTAATGAGTCAGCAATGCTGGCGTTCTGTCTTGCACGGTTTTGTACACATCAGTATATCTTGAATTTGTTTTGGCACTTAATATCACAGCACTGGATAGACCAGACAGGCCCCAACAGTGCCACTGCAGACAGCAATTACGGATTATGTGTCACTCGTTTACTCATTACATCCTCCACTGGTTTCTGTTCTTTAAAACTTTTTTTTCCCCTTACACACTGTTGCATTTATTGCTACTCATTGCCTGGGGACAAAATCATATAGTCATGAATCACCTCATCACCAAGTATTGGGTAGAAATTGCTTCATGTGGAAATTGTCAACATCATACAGCAGCTCATTTTTGGACATAAAGTCAAGGGGTATCACAGTAAGAAGGTCCGGGGTAAAAGTTCTGTAGTCAGCTCGGGCGTTTCTGTGTGACATTTTTATGTTCTCCCATTTTTGTGTGGGTTTCCTCTGGGTCATCAGGTTTCCTCCTACAGTCTAAAAGGTATACATGTTAGGCAAATTAGAATAGGTGAGAAGGTGAGTGTGGTCAATTAGGCCCAACCATGCAACTCCGGGTAAATTATGTGGGCAAGGGAAAGACCTGACGATCTACACTACCCCACTAAAAAAAAGTTGTTAAAAAAAAAAACCCTAGTTGAGAAAACTCTATGGCAACCGAGTTGTTGAGAGCCAGATTCGAATGAATGAATGGTTGGAATGTTGGAATGAATGAGGGTCATGTTACCAAATAATGTCAGTGTCCTTTTATAATGACAAGAAGAGAAATTAAAACTAAAACTACATTTTTTTTAATAGTATCTACGTTGTGTTAATGTTTGGATGACCCCCTCTGAGGGACAATACAATGAACGATTCACTGGATGAGGAAATGCCGTATGCTGGCAGGCTGAGTTTGACAGAATGTAATAAATACCCTCAAGTAAAGGTAAATCGTGGCCAAAAACGAACCACTTATTATTATATAGGGGTGTACTGATTGCCCTGCAAGGGTGTACCCTGCCTTTGCCCAGTGTCGGCTAATATAGGCTCCAGCCTCCCTGTTACCCTAACAGGATTAATTGCCTCAGCAATCCCCGAGTGTGTGGGTGGGTGTACCAATGAGATCTCGAGCAGCTGTATTGGGTTTGGAAACCGGTGGGTTGTTGACCTGGTATCTCCTAAATCATGGGACACAAACTGTCTTAAAGGAGGTGTATGATGATATTTTGTTTAAGTCATCTAAATATACCCTGAATGTCCAAAATTCTTTGTCTATATTTTGGGTAAATAGCTCTTTAGCTTGCAGATTGAGAGTTCTTGAGATGAACCCAATTCATGTCTCGCATCCTTCATGCACCAAATTTCTATCTCTATGAATGATTTTGTCTTATTTGAAAACACCATTCATGATTTTCAAGCTACTTTCTTTAAATAACCATGACACCGCCCCTTTAATAGGTCCACGTCATGTTTCACATAACCCGGTTACAATGGGCTTGGTATCAGGTATCAGCTCGGGCTCTGATATCTGGATACTAATGATATCATTTAATAATAAGAAACAGATTGGGATCTGTGTATCATTACATCAGGGGGGAAAAATGCTTTTCCAGTGAAAGAGAAGAATAGAAATTAGATTTGATGATTCTAGGCAATTTGCATTCCGGAATAAACAGTTAGTTTTGAGTTCAGTGCAAGACTTTGTGGCGGAAAACCTTTTCAAAACAGCCTTAATTGCCTTCATATGTCTTTTTAATTAATTAATTAAAAAAAAAATTTGTGCCATGCCAGATTGAGAGTAGAGAAAGTTTTCATCAGAGCTTCTGTGCCGTTAAAGTAGACTGTACAACTATAGTTGTTTAATATTTGTGAGATGTTACTTGATGAGAGGGCTGTGATGTTCTTCAAGATCAGTTACAATTCTATGTCAACTATATGTACATGAATGCTTTTTTATTACCCTGAACATTCCCTCGCTCATACTTTCCTGAACCGCTTAATCCTATTAGGGTCGTGGGGAGGCAGGAGCCCATCTCAGCCGACACTGCTCAAAGTCGGGGTACACCATGAAAAGCTCATCAGACCATTGCAGAACCAACACACATGACACACAACCATTCACACTTGCACCCAAGGGAACGGCCAATTAGCTGACTGTGCATGTTTCTGGACTGTGGGAGGAACCCGGAGTACCCAGAGGAAAACCCAGACCAAACTCCACACAGAAACAGCGAAATCTGGGACTCGAACCCAGCACCTTCGTGTTGTGGGACAGGCTTATTTTTAGCATGCTGCCCCTGAAACCTACGAGCAACTGGATATTAGATTAATGAAAATGTTAATCTGCTCTTTTGTTTTGTGACTATGACTCCAGGCTCCAGTGGAACCGCTAAGCCAATATGAACAGCAGGTTTGGTTGGCTTTCTTTCAGCCCCACCCTTTTTGCAACGCAAATTTGAAATGTCCTGACCGGATCACTGGGGCACTTACCCGAATGCAACATTCCCATCTGTTGGATGTCAGCAGAACTACAGTAGTTTATACAGCTTGCTTAGTATTATTATTATTATTGTTTAATTCACTGACACATTTTAAGAGCTGCTCCAATATTCCTGATTTGTTGATTGGTGGAAATGGGGGCTATCGGGGCTGCACCACAGCACATCAAAGACTTTCCACAATCGAAGCATGTGTGGAGCTAAATGAATAACTGGTAAGAGAGATTACAAGAGAATGTTGATGATTTTATTGGGGATAATGGGCTTATAATTACTGCCTAGTTAAGTAAATCAGCTTTATCATTATCCTGTAATCAGATAATCTACAGCTGGGATGCTTCCTGTCACATAGTCACTAGCATGGCATTTATATAAGGCACAGGTATCAGAGGTTGGATTTCTGGAATTGGAGTGGGACATTTACTAGAGAGGTATATTTAAATAAATAAATAAATAAATAAATAGAATTAGTCCTCAAGAGGGCAGAATTCACCCAGGATTGTAACTGCTTATGTCTTTATGGAGTCTTTATTAGAAACGAACATCTGTGTCCAAAGTTACTATGTGCAGTCATGCAAATCATTTAACTGCACTCTATGATTATATTCAATATGGAACTTAGGAAGTTGCGGGATATTTTGGGCACGTACAGCCAGGCACACTCGCTCTCACACTCACCCCTGAAACGAATTTGGAACAGACAGTTAACCTAACCCTTGCATGTCTTTGGACTGTGGGAGGAAACTGGAGTACCTAGATGAAACCCACGCAAGCATAGCGAGAACATGTAAACTACCCAGTTCTCTAGTTAAACTACATGCTCGCACCTAAAGTCCAGGATCTTCTTGCTGCGTGGCAAACGGGCTAACCACTATGCCACCGTGCCACCCACAAACAACACTAGACGCTGAATATCACATTGATAAGACTGAAATTGCTCTAATCTGATTTGATGAACACCCTAAGGGTGTGTCATAACGAGGCTGTACTCATTATTAAATTTCCACACAGGCCTCTTCATGTACACTGCAGAAGGCTGTAAAGTGTAATATGAGGCATGAATGTTTTATTTTATTTTATAATCATCATCAGAGGTATTATAGTTTAAAAATTATTAGATTTTATGGTTATGTAACATTTCAATTAGTTTTCATTTTTGTTTTGTTTGGTTTTTTTGGCACAGTTTGAGGAATTGACAAGTTTTAATTTAGTTTTTGTGTATTTTTAGTGTTAGGTTTCACTTTACTAAACATTGCTGCCACCTTGTGGAACTAATCCATTGCTGTCTCATCTTCATCTTCAAAGTGGTGAAGTACCCACAGTGCAGAATGAGGTGGAAAACAAAATGGATTTTACCTGCAGTTCTATTTTGTTTGTTTCAAATGAGATGGCTAGTTTTGACCTTGAGTGACCTAGAAAGTTCACACCGCAGCCCCAAGTTTTTTTTTTGTGTGAATTTGGTCAAGTCCACATGCCGTACAACATATTGTAGGGTGAGCACATGGGTAATTAGTCCCAGTACCCATATAGGTCCTATATGCTAGATTATCCATGCTAAGTGACGGAGGTATCTTTCACTCCATGAGTACCTCTCTAGTTTCCTAAGGTTTATTCATCTTCATCTTCATTTTCTTCCGTTAGATCCGGGGTCGGATCACGGGGACAGCAGCCGAGCAGTGAGGTCCAGACGTCCCCCTCCCCCTCTACCTCTCCTTGAATCGCCACCTTATTATGGTGGAGGGGTTTGCGTGTCCTAATGATCCTAGGAGCTATGTTGTCAGGGGCATTATACCCCTGGTAGGGTCACCCATGGCAGACAGGTCCTAGGTGAAGGTCCAGACTTCGTGTGGTTTGGAAAACTCCTATGGAGGGGAAAACAACAAGAACTCAGTTTATCCTGCCCGGATGCGGGTTATTGGCAGCCACCCCCCCCCCCCCACCCCCAACCCCCCAGAGCCAAGCCAGGGGGAGGGGCTCAAAGGTGGCCGGGCTTATGACCATTGAGCCCAGCTGGGCCCAGCCTGAAGAGGAGTCATGGGTCCGCCCTCCCATGGACCCATCACCTGTGGGAGGGGCTATAGGGATCTAAGGTTATTTTTTTTTTTTTAAGTGTCATTTTAATTTTTATTTATACATTTTTTTATTACGCCTGATTATCTTCCTAACCTGACTTCTAATGCCATGTGTCCAATCACAGAGGCTTTATAAGAACCATACAGTTCACTGATCATAACACCTTTAAATAGGAGACAGCGTGACAAGATAAAGCAATCACATTACTCATACTACTCATCAACGGTTCCACACCTTATATTAACCTCAGCGTGACTCTCTTCTAAAACACCTATCAGGGGAAAAAAAAAGGAAAGTGTGAAAAGTCCAGGTGACTCCTCCTATTAACGAGATTTTCAAAGCTTCACACTGGATCGGGCAGCAGGTTACGCTCATGCCTTTCACACCTCCTTCACAAAAAAAAAAAAAAACAGTAAACACTCTCCATGTGGTGGAGTCGCTAGCTCAGTCAGACAGTCGCTGGAAAACCTGACCGAACTCGTTCGGCATGGAGTGTGTTGAAAGAGAATGAGTGAAAGGAGGAGGGAGTTTGTCTCCGTAGAGGCACTCAGTCTCTCCACGCGCTCTCCACAACAAGAATATGAGACATGCATATCATTCTGAGAGTTCCCGAGTCGCCTGGCACTATGCTGAACCTCATGAAGACCGACAGGGAGATCAGGGCTCACCTGGTGATGCTCATGTGCTGCATGGGTCAGTAGATCTTCTCCACTTCCTTCTTTACTATCTGACAGCCTGCTTATTAGAGTGACTTCCTTCTTTCAGTTTGTGGAATGAGCTCAGGGGGAATGGGGAAAGGTCGGGTTTGTGTGTGATGATGATGATGATGATGATGAGGCAAAAGTCCATGTCGCACTTTTGCTTCTAGGGACTGGCAGGTGTGGAGGATTGGATGTTTGTGATAAATCATGCAGTGTGAAAAAGTGTGTCATTTATGTCAAGTGAGATTAAATGATTAGATTGAAGGAATGCTTTGTGTGGTTACATAGACTTTGAACATGTGGAGGCGCTACCGCCATAGGGTCTAATCAGAGAGTTGATGATGATGATGATGATGATGATGATTTTGAGGATAAGTAAACATACAATAATTCATGAGACAGGACACAATCGATTCATAATTATAATAGAGTTGCCTATGGCATCATTGTGTAAAGCTGTCATTTAATGCGCTAATCAAACAGTAAAACACACCCAGATTAAGGTTATTAAACCCACCAAATTAAAATCATTCATGCAAAATTACAATTTTCCTTTTTTTTGTGAATATGAAGCTCTATAGAAGATAAACTATACAAATTCCTATATTTTTGAATGAATGTTTTATTTAAGCAGGCTTCATATGAGTTGCAGAGTGCTACTGTCATGAACTTATAGCCCCATATTTAATATCCCCAATACCGTACCTTAATTAAAACTGGTATACATTTTTAAGCTAAGCATTTCACTACATATTGTACTGTGTATAATTTGTATGTGACAAATAAAATTTGAAATTTGAAATAATGCAGCGAGAATAGTCTCAGGGAGCGGAGAGACATTTGTGCCAAATCATAAGTCTACTTTTTTTTATGCTCCTCATTCCTGAAGCGAAACACTGGATCATTATAGTGAAATTTTTGCCATAAAGTGGAACTGACTAATTAATTTATAATAATTTTCTGAATTTGAGGTGGATGTCGCTGAATTTCCTGAGACAGAACATCATTCAATCCACCAAGTCTGAGGCGAATCATTATTTTAGTATATACTACACAAGAATGTAAGAAAAAAACAAACTAAATCAAGATTTTCATTTATTTATTTATTGAAATTTTTTTTTATAAAAGTATTTGGACCATGACCGCACATAAGTGAGCTAGCAGAGTGTAAGTGCCGTGTAACAGTGTCTTTTTAAACTAATTAAACGTTTTAGTATATATTACACAGAAACACAAAAACAGCAAACTAAAACACCAGGAGTGTTTATCAGCCATTTCAATTCAAGTATTGTACTATTATACTCGGGATAATTATTCCTCGACGGTTATCTTCCAGATTGTGCTGTTTCCGTGTACTGTTTATGTACTAATAGTTGATGTCAGATAGAGTTTTGCAACATTCCTACAGTTTATTTGAATTCCTCAATGGATTTAATAATAATGAAGTTGGGAAAATCATTATATTACTCACCCTGAGCTTTTCACATGATTTTTGTTGCTGCGGAATTTATTTTGCTTTACACCGAATGAGTACTATCTTTTAGCATAACCGCTAACTTTGCCAATGCTGATTGGATAAGAACAAGTATCTTCTTACCTATAGCTTGTGCAAGGAATCATGGGACGTGGGAATAGGATGGATAGTTTATATAATGTCTGTCGTGGCTTTGGGCTTCAAAATCTTCTGACATTAAAGTGTGAGAGTAAAGTGTAACATCCATCGATGAGCGACTGTATCGGCGTAGCAAATAATATGAGATGTTAAATGAATTGCGGAAGGTAAAACTTGAGAGAATGGTTCAACAGTGTGATGAACTGTGCAGCGCTCACTCTGTAAATAATGCAGGGTCAGTACTGGCTATGATGAAATCTCTCCATACGCTTCCTCACAATGAACTGGGACACGCGTGCTTCTGTGTTTGAGACATGAGGCATGGATGTGGGACAGCCTGTCGCCGTGGTTACAGGAAAAAGAAAATACTGTGGTCAGGAGCAGGACGTAATGGAGCTAGTGCCTCATGGAGATCAAGGTTTTCTTTTTTTATATAGCTTTCTATAATTACACTTCCTTACAGAACATGTGAATCACAGCATGGGGAAAATGTGCTCTTGAGCTTAGAAGGCTTTTTTTATTTGTGCACAAGTATAGTTAAGGTACTGGATAAGAAACAATACATTTTACTACTCAGTAATACTAGATGTATTGAGAACATTGTCATCATTAGCCTTATTCAGGACTATAATTATGGGCTGAATGAGTGGTGTTAATGCTGGACGACAGTGTGTGTTGTTGTGCCATGCAGAAAGGGAAATTCCAGTATATGGGATGCTTCTGGATTTACTGGGATTACATCCGTTTATTCCAGACTGCATTTATACTCTTAAAGGAAATCAGACAGTTTAACATTACACGATTGATAAACACATTAAACCTCAGCACGCAATGTACCTTTGTGGATGTCCTTAGACAGTGCAGATATCATACCCTGCACATGCGTGATGCCCCATGCAACACCCCTTAATCACCTGATGACGGTTTCCCGTCCATATATGGAGCATCACACATGTGCAGTGTGATTTATGCGGGATCTCAGGAAGTTCGTGTTGGTACTTTGCCTTGTTAAGTGTGTGCTGAGTTTAACTAAGGCGTGGATTACCTTCAAGATAATTTGGCATAAATACATCTGCTGATCTATAATTAACGAGGCGAAAATCTATAATTAACGAGGAAAAAATCTGGTTGCTGTGCATTAATTGCAATTAACACATCACAAATTGGATTTTCTTTAAAGGTGATGATGCCATAAATATTTCTCACTAACTTCTCTGAATTGATAATAATAGATAATGTTTAATGGATAATTACCTAATTAATTAAGGTTATAATATCCAAAAATGTTTTTTGATCAACTGGACTTGTTCCTCCTTAAAACTGTGTACATTAACAACACTAACATCAAGCTTATTGTTTTTACAGATGAAAGAGACCGAGTGCAGAAAAAGACATTTACGAAATGGATCAACCAGCATCTCCTCAAGGTAGATCTTTTTATGTTCTGTATCATGTTGAATAGAGGTTGGTGGCAAATGCATTTAAATTTGAGAAAGGAAGAAGGATCAAATGGCTGCGATATGATTCTGTAACATGTTAATGTGTTATTATATTTAAACTAGTTGTAGTGTGGTATTTGTATTGCATTGTAAAGTGGTGCAACAGAAAAAACGCTCACCTCGTCATCTGGAGATTGTGAGCTCGAATGCTGTGGAGTCTAAGAGAAGTCCAAGAGAGGAACATTGGCCGTACTCTCAGGAAGGGTGGGAGGGGGAAAAGGGCGAATGGATAAAATGGATAGTGCTTTCCTACAAGGGTTTTCCACCGCTTCCAGATGTTGCATGTGCACCACTTTAAAAAGATGTAGTCTGATGAAGCATGTGATAGCTGTTGAGCTCTTTGGCTGGAAGCTGTGGGTAGATAAGGGAATAAGTGGGAATTGGCAAAAATTACTCACTCACTCATTTTCCAAAACGCTAAATCCCACTAGGTTCCCAAGGAGGCTGGAGCATATCTCAGCTAACACTGGGTGAAAGTGGGGCACACCTTGAAGATCATCGTAGTGTCAACACACACACACATACACACATGCGCACACAACAATTCACACTCACGCTTAGGGGTAATCTGGAACAGCCAGTTACAGGCAGGGATACACCTCAGACAGGACCATCGTAGGGCACCATGTACACATATTTACACACTCTAACCCCCTGGGGCAATTTATATATATAAGAAGCCAAAACACCTGGAACCTGGAGGAAACCTACACAGACACGGGGAGAATATGCTAAATGAGAAGGAAGCGCTAATAAGTCTAATAATTACAAAGATATACTAACCTATAATTTCCATGATGATCCAGGAAGGTCCTGGTTGCACAGTATGTCAACAAGTCATTGGAAACATTTTATAAAGTTGATCCTTGATAACCGTACACAGTATTAGAGTACAAGACAGTGTGTGTTAAACCAAGAATGATTTTTATGATCATTGTATTTCAGGGGTGTCAAACTCATTTTTTACTGAGGGCCACATCACTAAATTTCGAGGTCATCACGGGCTGGATAATGTAGTCAAAAAGGGGCAACCATGAAACCCGCATGGCAAAATGATTAGTTTAGAGGTTCAGCTGATGATTTATTCTCTTTAATTTTATTTATTTTCCTTTTCTGACAATGCTTGACCTCAAGATGCTAGCGTGCAATCTTCCTTGGGCCATGAATGACGCTTGAAATAGGTGTGCCATCACCTAGTGGGTGAATGACGAATTATGCTTCATGGTAATGGTTGCGAAGAATGTACGAGAATCGTATACTTTGAAAGCACTTGGAGGCCACATGTTGCTGGAGGCCACATGTGTTGTATTGGGCTATTGTATGATTATATTATATTTATGTACAATTGTGGTCTGAAGTTTACATCCAGTGTGCTCATCATGGGGGCCACTGGTTATTGTGCTGGACTCATGATTAAGAGGTCATAGGTTCAAGTCCCCATTAGACCCTCACCCTGCTAAGACCCCTGGGCAAGGTCCTAACCACAAGTGTGCCTCTGTCCACCCAGCAGTATAAATGGGAACCAGTAGAAATACTGGGAAGGTAACCTGTGATGGACTAGCCTCTTCATGCTACAGAAGCCGGGATAATCTCCGGCCTGATGAGCCAGTAGACTCGGGTGTAAAAGCCCAACAGACTTTGACTTTACCTTTTACTTTTACATGCCCTTAATGGGGTATGAATACCATGGCAGTATTAAGCTTTCAGTGACTTCTTTTAATGGTTCTTTTTCTGTAATAGGATGATTATATTATATTCATGGGACAATGATATACTGTGGTATGTGTTTGGCACCTTCAAGCTTAGTGTTTTTTTTCTGAAGAAGTCATTATTAGCCTTTATATTATGGATGTAATATATAAAAGATATATACATTTTAAAAAAGGTATTTGTTAATCAATAAAACAGATTGTTTAGATAACTGATACCTCTATAATTGAAAAACATTTATTGATATTTTTGTGAAATAAATGATTGAAAAAGCTAATTTAAAAAAAATATATATTGTTGTTCATCACCTTAATCTGTAGGCACTGTATTAAAGAAGGTGCCTTGTTCAAATATGTTGAAAAAAATGTACTAATTATCTGCAAACTTTCGATACCTGACAGCTAATGATGATGATTTTCCAGCCTCCTATATGAGTAATACCTTCTTGCTTCACTGCAAAGGCGTGGTTCATGCAAGAAAAACACTTTAAGCTGGTTTGCCAGCATTTATCCTGTGTGAGGCCCAATTATCCGCTGGGCCCAAGCATGCACTGACTCTGACTGATTATTTTACGGATTCCTCACAAGCAAAAGAACAAGCATTGGCTTGTGGACATCCTTTAGAATTAATAATAATGCCTGAATTCATGGGACAATAATATACTGTGGTATGTGTTTGGCACCTTCGAGCTTAGTGTTTTTTTTCTGAAGAAGTCATTATTAGCCTTTATATTATGGATGTAATATATAAAAGATTGTTCAGATAACTGATGTATGCCATGGTGGATGCGTATATACTGTGATGGCACGGGTGTGACAAACCTCTGACATAGAAGGAAAGTGTCTTCACACCAAACTGGATTTTCAAGGAGGTGTCATCATCTAACGCTCTTAGAATAAACAGGAAGAAAGGAAATGTAGTGGAGTGGTCAGTGGGGTCAAAGAGAGCTTGATCTGATGATTAATATGATTATTTCCCTTTTAGATGACAGTGCAATTGTATATCTGATTCCAAAATGAAAGAAGAATCATGGTGTGACAACTAGTAGTAGAAAAAGGGTTTTTAGAAAAATGTGCCAGTACTTTTTGACAACAGGCTAGTGAGAAGATGGGTGTGGCTGTAGGGGGTTTCACACGGTTTTGGTACAAGGAGTATCGGTCTAAGAGATTGATTCTTTTAACTAACTCGATTCTTTCAGTTCGTTCGACTCAAATCGATTCATTTGATTAAAAAAAAAAAAAACAAACAAACAAACAAACAAAAAAATACTGCCAGGCACAATCCTGCATCCCTGGGTTGCAAGACAGACCCGAAGAGGTATCATACTGACTAGTCAAACATTCAGTTTCTCTTTTACATTGTTTTATATCTATGAATGGTTTAGTTTGCAAATTACAAAACTTAATAAAGATTTTCCACTACATAAACGTTCACTGAGTGATTCAGAGAGTTAGCAATTGACTGAGTGATTCAGCGAGTTAGTGATTCACTGAGTGATTCAGCGACTTGGCCCGACTTGGTCGCTCAGTGTTTCAGCAGTTCACTACACGATACGATCAGAGATCTTGTCATAGAGACTGCCTGCTGCACAGTGCGTCACACAGCACTTCTTCCTCGGCCGGCTTTGAGACTTAATGAGTGATTCTGACTATGTTATGTGATAGACACTTCTATTAGCAAAGAGCTGGTGAATCAATTCAGTTGGGTTTGCAAATCGATTCAACTTGTTCACTTAAATGTATCGATTCTTTTGAACTATTTGTTCACGAATCACCCATCACTAGCATGTAGCAATGCTAATACTAGTACTAGCAGGATAATAAGCACTAACAGTGGCTTAATTCTGATTACTAGAGAGTCCAAAATATTACTGCTAATATGTGACCCAATCTGGCAAAATGATTCAAAATTGTACCATTTAAAAGAGGAGACTCTAAGCTTTGAAATAAAACAACTTGGTGGTAATATCTTGAAAATTGACCATGTTATGGCAAAATGAAGTTTGTGATGAGACGCCTATAAATTTCACAGAAAATGGAGAAAAACGCATGTAAAGTTTAT
>JAQMYF010000027.1:7468781-7491016 GCA_030014195.1 Neosilurus mollespiculum
ATATAATTATTGAATGATACTGAGAAGTTGAGTACAGTATGAAATTCAGTATAAGCACCTGCAGTCAAATTTACACCGTCAGGAAATCACCTGGAACCAACCAACTCCTCACCAATTACAATTCCAGTATATAAAACCTTATGCATCATGGAAGAATTTAAACAAGGCCTTTTGCATATTAGTGTGATATGCTAAATTATTTTACTGCTGGGAATGAAGGTACTTGGAAAAGAGGTTGGAAAGGAGCAGCCTTTAAGACTTGAACTCAAGTGGTGACACTGACAGTGCTTGTGATTTAGCTAACACAAATTTTCTATTAATGTACTTTTTCCCATAGTACTTTGCACTTGACAAACCTTGTGGACTTTGTGGTGATATTGTCAGACTTGAGCCTGTATGTATTTACCTAGAATTTCAGGAGAACCTTCTCAGTTTCTTGGGGGATTCTGTCAGAAGTTTGGTTGTCAGACAGACCTCTGAAAAGAATTTCATCCTTGTACCCAGTAGGTCTGTTGACCTTGAGTAGGGCTAGTGCTGAGTCATAGAAAAGAGCACTTTCCGTCACAAGGCAGTACCAGAAATTGATATTGGTGCCTTAGATTTAGCCAGAGATATCAAAGGGCTTGGGCAAAGTTGATGTTTATCGCTAAAAGATCATTATGTAAGACCAATGCAGGCTGTACCCCAGGCTCTGTTCTGATGGACCAGCTCTTATCTTGTACAGCTTTTTGAAGGGTTATGGGTGCATGCTAATTCAGTGTCTGTGTTCGCAGCTTGAAGACAACCTGGATATTTGTTAAGGAACTGGGTTGTCTTGATCATTAATCTATTTATCTAACAGTCAAAACCACTACAACTGGCTTGAAATTTAGATCGTGGACGTTTTCAAGTTTGACCGCAATACAAAATTGTCCGATTGCCCACCCCTAGTGGGAAGTAGAAAACACATTTACCTACTGTTCTGCATGGTGTGTTCTCCACTTTCAGTCTCCCCACTGTAAATAAATAAACAAACAAACAAACAAACAAACAAATAAATAAATACGGCACGTTTTGCTATTATTGACAGCAGTATTTGTTGGCACAGACTGAACCAGTGAACAGGCCCAGCAGGGTGCTTTTTTTTTTAAGTGCTGTTTTGCTGATTTTCCATGGTTGTTAACATAGAAATGCAATTCTCTTGGTAACAAGTGTTAAATTGCTGTTTTATTATCTCCTTTATGCAAGTATTCATCAGAGAGTAACAAGCACTGACCGGCAGTGAAAGAATAAAAAGAAAAAAACAACTAAAGCCTTCGGTTTTTGAGTCTTGGCAACTTTAAAGAGAAAGAATACATGACTCATACATGGGACATGATCCAAGCTGGGCAAGGCGAACTAGGAATGAACAGATCAACAAGAATGAAGAAGCCAGCCAGAGTCAAAGAATGTCTTTTTATCACGTTTTAACAGTGAATTGGAAGGGACATGAAACCCAAAAAGAAATTGGCATTGGATAGCAACCTCATTTTGTGCCAAGTTAGAATAAGTGTACTTTTTAAGTGGTGCTGGAACATTTGACAGGAAAATAAAATGTTTATCATTGTGAAAACCTAATTGGCTTCATAGTATTAGCTTGTTATGAGCTTTAACTCACTTTTTCCCCTCAAAGAAATATACATACATATTTTATTTGTTTTATTTCTCATCAAGTACCTGAGATATAGAAATGCCCAACAGATCTAAGATGCAATCTTGATTGATTTATGGTTATTTTCCACAGATTTCAGACATCCATGTTACTGGAGAGTCCGAGGACATGACGGCGAAGGAGAGGCTTCTGCTCTGGTCCCAGCAGATGACTGAGGGATATGTAGGGGTTCGCTGTGACAACTTCACTACTTCTTGGAAAGATGGAAGGCTGTTCAATGCTATCATTCACAAGTACAGGTAATAATCATCACACCATGTTTGAATGGCTTTTGTCTTATGTGAATGTTACGAATGCCCCAGACAGCTTATTTTGTAATAATGCTCTGAAATATTCTGTATTAGCAGGCATGGTGGCTTAATCTTTTTTCCTTTTCTTTTTTTGAATCACTACATCCCACTTTGACTCATTGATAACTATTAGGATAAACATCAAGGTTTTACTAGGAACATCGATTCAGTGTTCAAATGACCCAGGCACACATTTCCCTGAATAAACATAGCTTTCTCCCATCATGCGCTACCTGTGTTACTGTAGATGGTCACGTGATCCTCTGTGTCTATGTGTAGAGGATATCTCCTGTGAATTCCCAGACAGTGAAGGGGCCTAATGCTGGTGTTTTAGGGTTTTACCAAAAAAGTGTTTAAACGTAGCTGTGTAATTAGTATAATTTTGAGTGTTCCCATAAATCATAATCAAACATTTGAAAAAATGTCTGCTGGTTGTAGCGGCGCTCCTGTATTGTTTGCAAATGTGTCTCAACTTGCAAGAGAAAACCAGCCAATGGAGGCAACCAGTCTGATGCGAAAAACCTCTGACGTGTTGCTTCCCATTAAAACTGAACTTAAAGGGGCAGCGCCATTGTTGTTTGGGAATTTGGTTTACAAAGGACAAGACATGAATTAGGTTCCTAGAACAAGTTCACGAGGAGTTTGTGACAGGGTTTCAATCTTTGAAAACTGTTCAGGTCAACGAAAAGTTCTTGTTGAAGTCCATTTCCATCTGCTCCACGTCAAACTTGAAAGCTTTAACCTCCTTTTGATTTGCAAGTTGAAAGGCTATTTAACAAACATAGGCTTGTATTGTGCACATTTATGGCTTGTTCACATGACTTTGGGCAAGTGAATTCAGGTAAAAATCATGACACATAACACAATAGAGCAAAACACACACAACCATTCACACTCAGACCTAGGAACAATTTGGAACAGCAGAATTTGTATGTCTAATTAGCCTTATTTGTACGTCTTTGGACTGTGGAGGGTAAACCAGAGTACCCATAAATATAAAACTATATAAAACTAATCAAGGGCTTAACACAGAACAGACGAACACAATCGGACAACCTTCCAATAACAGGGCAGGGGTGGAGGCAGATCAGGACCTACAACAAAGGGGCAATGAGAACTATGAACAAGAGCAAGCTGTGCGGACAGTAGTCATTTTAGTTAGCTGTAGCACCAGCATTTAATCAAAGGAATTTTATTCTCGTCAGGCCTGACTTGGTGGATATGAGCAAAATCTCCACACAGACTAGCAGAACAAACCTGGAGCATGCGTTCACTGTGGCTGAGCAGTTGGGTGTGGCTCGGCTGCTGGATCCGGAAGGTAAGTCTCATAGACACAGGTGTCCATTATATATATTTTTTTCTGTTTTTTTAATTTTTTTTATTTTTAATTTTTTTAAGTAGTGCATCATTCCTGTAAACCTCAAAGCTTATAAAATCAGCTGATTGTTAAGCTTCCTCTGTATCATTTATTTTCGTTATGCAAAATTACACTTCAAGGAGTTTGGAGTTTCCACGTCTCCTCTTTCATCAGCAAGGAATTACCAGTTATGGGTTTATTTGGGGAATTCAAGTGTCATCAGAAATGTGATCTTAACATTTTTGCCATATTAAACAGATGTGGACGTCACATCTCCAGATGAGAAGTCCGTCATTACCTACGTATCAACGTTATATGACGTCTTCCCTAAAGTACCAGAGGATGTTGAGGGCGTCAGTGCAAATGTGAGTAGAGAGCAGCAAGATTTACATTCAGCAATGTTATGTAATATTATATATTGTGAAAAAACATTTCCAATGTCTAACAGCTCAGTAAAAATCAGTGCACCCGGCTTTATGTTTGTCTGTCTGTTTGTTATCGACTTTACATAAAAAGTTTTGATAGGACTTGGATAATCTTTTTTGGAGTTTTTTTTGGATCATTTTTTTTATTTTGGTGGTGAAATCTGGGAATTTTTTTAAAGGATTCTTTACCATTGCATTATGATTTAATTTTGCATTAAACTTTTTAAGTCAAGACTACAATGTTTTCACAAAAATTACAACAACATTTACATAAGATATATCACAAACCAAAGTTTGGTCAGAATCCAAGTAGGAAAAAAACAAAAGGAAATGAGCTGCCTTGGTAGAGGTTTGCGCTCGCCGAGTGAATTTCCAATTGTTGAAAACAACAAAGTGGCTCACTAGCAGTGGGGCAATATTTTTTTTTTTGGAATTGCTATTTTGACTTTTTTTGCTGGCTGGTGCCATGTCAGCAAATGATTGCCCTCAAATAAAGCACTGTTTCACATCTCAAAGTATAACCAAAGCTTCTATGGCTGTCACTATAATAATTATATACTATATATTACATGTATTGCTATATTATATGTAATAATACTTTCATTTGTAGGACGTTGATGTTAAATGGGTGGAATATCAGAATATGGTCAATTACCTCAGCCAGTGGATCAAACACAACGTGTCTGTCATGTCAGACAGAAACTTTCCCTGTAACCCTGTGGAACTTAAGGTAAGGCACCAGATATCCTGCTGCAGCAAATCCCAAACATGCATAGAGACTGCATAGCTGGAGAAGATAAATTAGCCTTAGAGTAGGCGTCTGTTCAGCCTCGATCATTATCAGGATATCTGCAAGCCTTCTTCATGTAAAGAGGCATAAATGGTAGACTGTTGTGTTTGACCATGTATGGAATGTTTTATGGTCAGGGTTGTCTTTTTTAAAATTATACAAGGGACCCATTTAAGTAGGCACTTGCATGATGACTGTCCCTTGTTTATTGTTGAATGGAAGAAGAGTAGTTCCAGCTACACTAGTGAAATCTATTCTCAATTCCAATAAATAGTGCTATCAAAGGAAAATATTGCTTAAATTTTTTTTTACCAAGTAAAAAAAAAAGTTCCATTGTAATAAAAATAGTAACTTTTACCTGATAAAATTCTGAATAGCACTCCTAATTTCTGACTAACTTTTACTTTTGGAGGGGTATTTTCATACAATCTAGAAAGATATTCTGCTGTGTGTAATCTCTATTTATAATCTAAGTGGCTATGTTTGGATCCTTTGTCCGTCAAAAATGTCTTCTCTGGAAAGTAGACCTTACATGTGGATTACAGAAGTGCTTTTTTTCAGATATTAATTGCTTTTTCTGAAGCAAAATATTACTGTGTAGCTGGCTGAAAAATATAATTGGGATTGGATGTGAAATGCTTTCTGTACAGAGTTCCACATTAGCTTGGCAAACATGTCCGTCTAAAAGTGTCTTCTCCGGAAAACCACAGTGACTATACTGATGCTGTTGTTTCTGCAGTTAATAATATATACAACTAATGTTGCATGAAACCTGCTCAGATAATGTGTTTAGTGAGCTTTTATTCTTAATGCTGTGAATTCTTTACAATTCTGATACACTACAAGCAGATGTACTTATTCTGGAGACCCAGTACGTGTTATACTTTCACCCAGTGTAATTTAGACACCATTAGACCTGTAGCTCTGATATGTCACACAAAATATTCTAGTCTCATAAAGTGCTGACTGGTAACAAGAAACCACAAAAACTAGGAGTTTTATTTTTGAGCTCCTGCTGACCCAAAATGTATACCCTGGTTGTGAAACAGCCCTGTACATTTTTTTATGTTCAGCACCTGATGAGGTTTGTAGTGTAGATGGCTTTCATTAGATTCTGTTTGTGTACCTGAGGCATAGTGCCAGCTTACTTGGAGAATGTGTAGCGTCCCTATTAAAGCCTGGCTAAGTATCTTGACAGATCAGCTTCTGCTCAGACAAGTGTGGAGTTGATGAGAGCTCTGCTGTACTTATGTAATTATTAGCTAAACGTATTAAACGTATTACTAGATTTTTATTTTGAACAGCAACTGTAAACCAAGCTTGCTTTTGTCTTTTAAGGCACTTTATTTGCAATACCTGCAGTTCAAGGAGAACGAAATCCCTCTCAAGGAGAATGAGAAGACCAAAATCAAGCATCTTTATAAGATGTTAGAGGTTGGTCCGCTTTCGAAAGATTCTGTATGCGTGTTTTTTAATTTAAAATTCTTCCTTTGGAAGATCGCTAAGATTGGATTTTAATGATACAGGTGTGGATCGAGTTTGGGCGCATCCATTTGCCGGAGGGTTACCACCCTAACGATGTGGAGAAGGAATGGGGCAAGCTGATAGTGGCCATGCTTGAAAGAGAGAAGAGTCTAAGACCTGAAGTTGACAGGTATGAGTCTCTACGTTTGTTTCTCTATCACTAAAGCTAATTTACAGCTCTTGGGTTTGGGAGAAGAATGTTTTCGGACAGCGGCAAGGCTGTTCAGTCATTCCTTTGCTGAACAGAATACTGTAATACTATTAAGGTTGCGAGGAGGCTGGACCCTATCTCAGCCGACTCTAGGAGAAGGCGGGATACACCTTAAACAGCTCACCAGTCTATCGAAGGATCAGCACACACTCACAGGGACAATCTGGAATATCCATTTAGACTAATGTGTGTGTCTTTGGACTGTCGGAGGAAACCAGAGTACCCAGAAGAAACCTATGCAAGCATGTGGAAAACATGCAAACGCCCAGGAATTGAACCCAGGACCTTCTTGCTAACCATGAGGCCACTGTGCCGCCCAGCAATTCCATATTGTTTTTAAAATAGAAACTAAGAAGGAATTTGATTGAGTGGAAATAAATTATACAGCTGTTTCGCTAAGGGTCGGAGGGTCCATGGAGACGGGGATCCTCCAGCACTTAAAGCATACACAAATCCGCAAGCCAATGCACAAACATCCTGTACAGGGTTTGTGATTTGCCAGTTGTTTTCTTTCATTAAACCGATGCCCTCAGGTACAGTAATTTGCTTGCTGATACAGCTCTATTTCCAAACGAACTGGGCTGGGTTGGTTTACAGGGAAAGGTCTGGATAGTGTGTGGTGCAGGTTTATGACTCATCGCTGTGTTAGGTCTTGTTCATGACCACCATTGTTGATATTTAGACGGACACTAAGCTTCATAATTATACGTCTGCTGTCCAGTAAAACCAGCTAAATAACCCAATTGAGAGAGATGGGTAGAAAAGGTGGGTGTGTCACCTTGGGTATTACATTCCACGCTCTTTGAAACAAACTGTAAGTGTCTGAACTTGTAGTGACTCATCTGTCTGAGAAGAATGTTAGGTGTTTTTCACCTGAGGGAGAAATGATTGGGGAGGGCTGGCTTTTCTGCTGCAGCATGTGAGCTTATAAATGGCAGTAGCTAGATCCCTGTGCCAGCAGAAAGCTATGGCTATGAGGATTATATCTCAAATGGAGGTGTGGTAGATGTGTGTTCCCTTTGGGTGGCCTGGCTATCATGAATAGCAACCTGGTTTATTGTAGTAGTGGGGGGTCATCTGTGAGCGACAGCACTCTGACAAGCATTGGCTCAGCTGAGAACTTGTTATCTGGAGTACCCGAACCATTCTCCAGCACTCCGTTCTATCTGAACAACCACTCTGTGTATGGGGGCAGGTGAGGCATATAGCTGAGACCACAGTTACTCTTGATGTCCACATTCTGAGCAAATGGCAGACGTTTTGGTTTTGGTGATTATTTGTTCTGTTTTGTTTGTTATTATAGACTTGAAATGCTGCAGCAAATCGCAGACCGGGTTAAACGAGACTGTGCCGCCGGAGAAGACAAATTAGCCTTAGCACGGGCAGCTCTGCAATCTGTAAGTAATAGACCCTGTAATCCTTTTTATTTATTTTTTTGCATGGAAAGGTGACTAGAGTTTATTTAAATCTTACCTCCAGGATATAAAGAGGTTCGAATCTGGGATCCAGTTGCAGAATGAGCCTGAAATTGCAGGATACCTGCTGGAGTGTGAGAATCTGTTAAGGCAGCAAGTGGTTGACATCCAGATTTTATTGGATGGGAAGTTCTACCTGGTTGATCATCTTGTTCAAAGGTAAGAAGCCTTTCTTGAATCGAGTGGTAAAATTTGCTGCAATTTAATCAAGCATTTGTTTAAATAAGCAGATAAACAAGCCTGAATTGAGTTTTGTTCTAGAGTATCCAAGCTTCGCGATGACCTGCTGACCCTCCGAACAGAATGCTCGTCAGTGTACAGCCAGGGACGCAGTCTCAGCACAGAACAGACCAAGATGATGATCTCGGGAATCACACAGAGTTTGAACTCGGGTTTTTCTCATAACCTGAACATGGGACTAAGTCCTGCCCTCACACCTGGCTGTGGCCTCTCTTCCAGCTTCACCCCTGCCATGACGCCAGCACTGACCCCAGCCATGACTCCAGGATTAACACCGGCATTGACACCAGCCATGACCCCAGGGCTGACCCCGATAATGATACCAGGCTTGCAGCCTGCCCTAAGGGTCGGAGGGTCCATGGAGACGGGGATCCTCCAGCACTTAAAGCATACACAAATTCGCAAGCCAATGCACAAAGCTTCGTTAGTTGACCCCAGTCTGTCTGAGGAAGAGGTCAATATGAAGTTTGTCCAGGACTTGATTAACTGGGTGGAAGAGATGCAGGTCAGAATGGGTTTTTTCGGTGATTTAGTTGTTTTTATATATTGGTTATATCTGGTGCTGGGGGAAACAAAATGTTTTTTTTATGCTTTTAAGGTCCAACTTGATCAAAGCGAATGGGGATCTGATCTCCCGAGTGTTGAGTCACATTTAGAAAATCACAGACATGTTCACAAAGCTATCGAAGACTTCCAGATGAGCATTAAGGAAGCACAAATGAGTGAGGTGGGTTTCAGATGTGGCATGATGATATGCTGTTCATAGCAATACAAGCAGCTCGGAATATAAAAAGCATATCTGACTTTTTTAGATTCAGATGACCCCCCCACTGAACAAGAGTTACTCAGACAAGCTGGGCCTTTTAGAGAGCCAGTACGGGAGACTACTTGTAAGTATTATTATTATTATTATTATTATTATTATTATTATTGTTATTGCAATATTGGATTTATCATTGTCTCATGGTTTTTCGTCTTCAGAACTCTAGTAAAGAAAGACAGAGACACCTGGAAAGCCTTCATAACTTTGTGTCACACGCCACGCAAGAGTTAATTTGGCTTAATGAAAAAGAGGAAGAGGAGGTAGCTTTTGACTGGAGTGAACGCAATAGCAACATCTCCAGGAAGAAGGATTACCATGTTGTGAGTCCACCCATCTTTACTAAGAACTCTCTTCTTCTGTCCGTTTAGTCATTTGTAATTGGTTGCACAGATTGTTTTATATAATGCAATCATTGCTTTCCCCGTATGGAGATATGCTTCAAAAGTAGCTTTGTATACTCAGAGTGTAGGATTTCATCCAGAGCCATGCCTCTTTATGTATGTTTTTAAGCCTCTGTGCTGACGATATCCAGGACCGGGGGTGTTACATTTTTTGAGTTGTCTGTCTGTCCGTCTGTCCATTCTTGTGAACGCCATAACTAAAGAACGCTTTGAGGGATTTCCTTTAGACATTGCAAAAATGCCCACTTTGAAACAAGGATGAACTGATTAGATTTTGGAGGTCATAGGTCACTGTAGTGAAGGCATATAATTGTCAGTTTTCCCATGAAAGTGCTTTAAACCTATTTGCTTGTATAGTTTAAAACTGGCCATGGTGGTAATTTGCCTCACCCTACACCCACACAGGAGCTGATGAGGGAGCTGGATGAGAAGGAGGAGGTGATCAAGTCAGTGCAAGACCAAGCTGATATCCTTTTACAGCAGAATCATCCAGCTAGGCTTACTATTGAGGTAAAATTCTGCAACGATGAATGCATTGTAATGGCTTCACTTTTTCATTATCAAAAAAAAATAAAAATAAAAATAAAAAATTTGTAATGATCTATATCTCATTTTCTGGCAATTCTTAGGCTTATAAGGCTGCCATGCAAACCCAATGGAGCTGGATCCTTCAGCTCTGCTACTGTGTGGAACAGCACCTGAAAGAGAACATTGCTTACCTTGAGGTCGGTGACATTCTGGTTTGTGGTTTACTGATTTGTATGTTCTGGTTTGTCTATTAAGCTTTTGCTCCCCTAATAGTTTTTCAATGATGCCAAAGAGAGTATGGACTACCTTAAAAGCCTTCAGGATTCAATAACAAGGAAGTATGGGTGTGACCGTACTAGCAGTCTGCATAGACTGGAGGATCTTATTCAGGAGTCTATGGTTAGTAGAACACTCACTATACACTGTCATGTGTTATCGTCATTAACTTCCTAGTCTGATACGATGTGTTGTGTTCTCACGGCAGGAGGAAAAAGAGCAGCTTCTCCAGTACCGTAGCACTGTGGCTGGTTTGGTAGGACGAGCCAAGTTTGTTGTTCAACTCAAGCCCCGCAACCCAGAAAACCCTGTCCGAACCTCTCTACCTGTCAAGGCTATCTGTGACTACCGTCAGATTGAGGTGAACCCCTTCAGAAACCTGAAATCTCTTTCGAAATGCATCTTTACTTTGCTAAATTTTATTTCTGTTACAGATTACAATCTACAAGGATGACGAATGTGTGCTGGCCAATAACTCGCACCGAGCTAAGTGGAAGGTGATCAGCCCTTCAGGGAATGAGGCCATGGTGCCTTCTGTCTGCTTTACTGTTCCTCCACCCAATAAGGAGGCAGCTGAGATGGCGAGTCGGTAAGCACAGCGCAAGTATTAATTCTTTCCATCCCTCCAAAAAAGAAAAAGGCAGTGTTCCAGCACCACTCCCATTTAACCTCAGGATCAGTTTACCTTGCTTATACAGGCAAAACAATGCCGTGTCCTCACGTGGCTTTTTAACGTGAACAGGTTTCATGCCTGAGTCTCAGCATTTCATGTCTTTACGTTTTTTTTTAATCCTCTTTGAACAGGATCGAGCAGCTGTATCAGAAAGTTCTCGCACTGTGGCACCGCTCTCACGTGAACATGAAAAGCGTAGTATCCTGGCACTACTTGATGATGGATATCCGTAACATCCGCAAAAGCACCGTTGCTTCTGTGAGCATTTTTTTAAATCAGCATGCGGCACTATTTACCAGACAGATGTATCTACATGCCATTTATTACATTTTAGTTATAGTTTGTTGGGGCAGGGTTCTTAACAAGTTTAAAATTAACTTGGCATAAACTGTTCTCTCCAGATCAAGACTACATTGCCTGGCGAGCACCAGCAGGTCCTGAGCAGCTTGCAATCCCACTTTGAGGAGTTCCTGGAGGATAGCGAGGAATCGGAAGTCTTCACAGTGGCAGACCGCACTCAGCTAGATAGAGAGGTCCTGGCTTCTAAAGAGTACTATGAGGAACTGCTGACATCTGCAGAGAGAGGTACCTCATCGTACCCCTTTAAGATTTATAGATGGAAGGTTATTCTTTGTCCAGCTTTGAATTCTGCTAATAAGATGATACCCAAAGCTGTGATGTGGCGTAGCATTTATAAGAGTGAATGCACTGTGTTTTTTTACATGAGTACTTTTAACCCCTCCTCTTTGACTGGAACTCCTTTCATGTGGTCAACACAGAGGAACACGAGGAATCCGTGTACAACCTCTTCATCTCTGAAGTGCGCAACTTTCGCATGCGCGTGGAAGCCCACGAGGAACAGCTGATTCGGCAGATCCGCTCCCCTCTTGAGCGAGATGATCCGAAGGCCATTATGCAGCGCATTATCGATCAGGAGGTACATCTTCTTCATTAATCGATCAAGGTTATCACCACGCCCATCTCCAAAAGCACACTGACTCCTGTCTGTTCCTTCTTATACCCACAGAGGAAGAAGGGCGAGTTAGACCGTTTGAAAGAGGATCTTGAGGTGCTGAGGGAGAAGTGTGAGGTCTTTCTCAGACAGGCTGCGAACTCTCCTTCAGTGCCCACACTTTCCTCTGAACTCAACGTGCTCACTCAGAGCATGGCTCAGGTCTACTCCATGTGCTCCATTTACCTGGAAAAGTGAGTGTCGTCAACTGATGACGGTAGAATTCTACCTTAAGAACTCTCCTTGAACAGTTTTAGAATTTAGGCTGATGTGTCTTAGGTTGAAGACCGTGAATTTGGTGGTGAAACATAGCCATGGAGCAGAAGCTTTGGTCAAGTTGTACGAGGGCAAGCTGTGTGACGAAGATGCGGTCAATGGTGACATCAGGTCTATCGATGCAGTTATGTGCACTCTTAAGGTAGGTAGGCTCAACAAATATATCTACACCATGTTTCCTTATAGTTTTCTTCATTTAATATCCAAAATTTGTATTTTCAGCAATGGCGATCAGAGATAGATGAACAAAGAGACGTATTCCATGACCTGGAAGATGAATTGCAGAAAGCCAGAGCCGCCAGTGACCGCATGTTCAAAACCCATAATGAGAGGGACTTTGATCTTGACTGGCACAAGGAGAAAGCCGAGCAGCTTGGAGAGAGATGGCGGAATGTCCACTCTCAAATTGAAAACAGGTCAGTCATTGTAATAAGTGAATTTATTATATGGCAATAACAGGACGCGCAATATGATTGGCTATTGGGCGTGTTTCGATTCACTGCTGGTAGATTTTTGACATGAGTGTCTATGACCACTCAGAGGGTGAATTCTATTATCTTGAAGGGTTTGAAGAAGGAGAAACTAGCTCTTTTGTTGTTGTTTTTGTTATTATTTATGGTCAAGACTGCCATATAATAAATAACTTATTAACCTTGCCAGCTTGGTCAGTAGAGTTAAATTCCAGACCTCAGCTTTGATGCATTGACCTTTCTAATGCCTGGTTAATCCATCAAAGTCTCAGTCTGGAATAAATAAGTAGTAATAATCACCTTGCACTAAATATCGTCTTCTTATTAGTCTGATGGAAATAAGTGTCTGATATTCAAATATTCAAATATGCAAACATCTATCAGACTTCGAGACCTGGAAGGAATGAGCAAGTCTCTGAAGTACTATAAGGATGCATACAGTAATCTTGATGAGTGGAGCAAAGAGATGGAGGCCAATCAGCTGAAAACCCAAGAAAACCAACCAGAGGACAGCAAAGCTCTGGCTGAGCTGTTAAACCAACAGAAGGTAAAAAAATAATAATAATAATAATTTGTGTGTCCATCTCAAGTGTCCTTCTCTCACAGTGTTCGTTTTTTTGTCTTGCATATTTTGCTACAGCCATTTTGTGCTATTCATGTGTGTTAGGTACTTGTAGCGGAAATCGAACGTAAGCAGAGTAAGATTGATGAATGTCAGAAGTACTCAGAACAGTACTCGGCTGGAGTGAAGGTAAGACCGGCTTCTGAGCTCACCTTCTTAAAAGAAAACAATCCAAGGACACAGAAATAGGGACGTGGTGCATCATGTTGTTCTCTGCTTCCAGGATTACGAGCTTCAGCTGATGACCTACAGGGCCATGGTGGACTCTCAGCACAAGTCCCCAGTGAAGAGGAGGAGGATTCAGAGCTCATCAGATGCCATCCAGCAGGAGGTGAGGAAGATACAATATATAAGAAATGTGGTCAGCAATAACTAGGTATTAATAAATAACAAAATGATGATCAGGATTAAAATGTTTACTCAAGCTGTGACTTTTCTTTTCATTGAATCCTCAGTTTATGGACCTCCGCACTCGTTACACAGCTCTGGTCACTCTTATGACCCAGTATGTGAAGTTTGCAAGTGAAACGTTGAAAAGGGCAGAAGAGGACGAGGTAGGCTCTTCATTATCATAAGATAGTGTCTTTTAAATTGTTTCCATGGAAAACTTTTACTTTTAAAATTGCTGTGCATTCAGTTAGCTGCATATTGAATGTCTTTGCTGTGCTAGCTTTCCCAGTTATATTCAAGTATAGTCTTGAATATAATGAAATGCTTGTTACTGAGTTGCTCCAAATGTTAGACCTGTCTCTCTGTTATGCAACAATTGCTTTTGGATTGAGTTTCTATACCTCCTGCCATTCTGCTCACACCTTTCCCTGTATTGAAAAATCTATGAAAACACTATGTACTAGTTGACATGCTAAAGTTTGATACTTCTTTGCAGGCATCATTAGGCAAACAGCTCCCTTTTACTCTTTCTTTCATTTCAAACACTGTTTTTAATACAAAATATTGAATATTTTGTATTGTTGAAGGTGGAGGGGCATTTTCATGTTTGGTTTGGTAAGTGTGCCTGAGCTCTTCCTTAAGCCACATTTTCACTCTGTAGCCAAGGATTGGAAGGTAATTTTACCTTTAATTTCAGAGGAGGACATGTATGGACAAAGCTGAATATAGGAGCTATTTGGATAGTACGGAGCTGCAGAAAGTGACAAGTGAAGAGGAGATCTCCAGGCTCAAGCGGCAGGTACTGGAACTGGAGGCCTCCTTGTCCGACAGGCAGCAGCAGCTGGAAATCCTGGGCGGGGAATTAGATATGCAGAAAAAGTGCAATGAGGAATTGAATGTACAAAAAAATAAAGCACAGTATGAAGCACAGCAATACCGTGTTGAGCTAGAGGCTGCTATTAGATCCAAAGCAGCCACTGAACAAGAGCTAAAGAATTCCCGACAGCTATTTCAACAGGCAGAGGCCAAACAACTGTCTTTGGAGAAGAGTCTTCGCATGCTAAGAAAGAACATTGAGGAGAGCACTCTGGCCCGAAGGAAACTAGAAGATCATTTACGACGCAAGGACAATGATGTCCAAGATCTAGAGGAACATAAGCGTTCACTGGAGCGGGAGCTGAAAGCCAAGGAGGGAGCTGAAGCAAATCTTCTGAATCAGGTTAGGACCATGGAAAAAGATCTGGCTCAAAAGTCTGAATCTAGGCTAGTGCTCGGGGAATCACGGAAAGAAGTTGTACAGAAGTCCAGCATCTCCATCTCCGCACCAGAAGCAGAAGCCTTACAATTCAAAGTGGATGAACTCATGATGGGCAAAAAGAAAGCAGAAACTGAGCTCAAGACATTGAAGTCTGAGCTGAACTCTGTGATTATGCAGAAGAATATGGCTGATGAAAAAGCACAACGCTTCAAGGAGCTCCTGGATGACGCAAATAATAGGCTGATGAAGCTTCAGGTGGAAATGGAGTCCGATAGAAACAACGTCAGACAAAAATCGGATGAACTGAGGCAGGAAGCTTCCGAACTTAGGAAATCTGTCTATATATTTCAAGAACAAGTTAAATCCCTTCAGCGGGATAAGTCATCACTAGAGCACAGGGTGTTATTTCATAAAACAGAGGTTGATGGATTAAAGGATCAACTTAAGCTCAGTCAAGGGAAGCTTCTTCAATGGAGCAGCAATGAACAAGAGAATTGTCAGAAACTGAGAGGTCTAGAAGAAGAGCTTTCCACCAAACAAGCTGAAGGAGAACAGATGAAATTTAAGGTCAGTGAACTAAATAGAATAAATCAGTTGTTGGAGGGGGATATCAGGCACCTGACGGTAAGTATTGAGTCATTCCAGCAAGAAAAAGCACATTTCGAGCAAAAGATAAAAACGGTGAAAAGTGAATCTGAGAACCTTAAGGAACAGCTGCAGAAAGCCAAAGAGGAAATGAGTCTTAAGGCAAGAATAGAAAAGGATTTGCAGCTAAAGCTGAAAAACCTTGAGCTAGAACTTCAGAAAAGTGACCTGCAAGCCACGCAGCTTGCAAAGAAAGTAGAAGAGCAAAGACAAACTATATTGGAAAATGAGCGCTCGGTAAAGAATCTGAACTCTGAACTTGATAAAGCTACTATACAGATCGACAGCAAAGATCAGCAAATCAATATATTTAAATCACAGGCCGAGAGTACGAAATCTCAGCTGAAAATAGTTGAAGAGGAGCTTCTCAAAAAAACCCAGACATCCCATGAGCTTCAGTTAAAACTGCGAGATTACAATGAGGAGGTGAGAAAGGTGTCGGAGTTTCAGCAGAAAGTCAAAGCCCTCAATGCAACTATTACAAATTATGAAATGGAAATTAGAAATCTGAAAGCCGAACTCACGTCCATATCTGTGGAGAAGAATCAAGCCAATCAAAAGGTTCAGGAGCATAAAGCAGAGATTAACAACTTGAATGCAGCATTGCAAAAGGCGCAGTCTGAAGTGCAGAAGGAGTCCTCAGAGGGGAAGAAGAACGTCGCAAAGTTGAAAGAGCTTGAGAATGAACTTATCCGGTGTAGACAGACCATGAGCAGAATGAGCGGCACCTCGGAAAAGGCTACAGTCAATCTTAAAATGGACATCGCTACACTTCAGCGGGAAAAGCACGCTGCTGACCAAAAGTTACAAGCTTTGAAAACTGAATTTGATGAACTTAATTCCACTCTCAAAAAGACTAAAGATGAGTTGCTTAGAGTGACTCAAGAAGGGATGGTCAATCAGTCAAAAATCAAAGGCATGGAGACAGAACTTCAAAAGAATCGGGTGATCATGAGAGAAATCAACTCAAATTCTGACAAACATGCAGCAAGTCTACAACAGGAATGCTCCAAACTTCTTAAAGAGAAGGGTTCTGCGGAAGAAAAACTCACAACTCTGATCGCCGAAACCTCGCAGCTGAAAATGAAGTTGGATCAAACTAAAGAAGATCTGATGCAAAAGCAGAAGGAAACGGCAGCTGCCAAATTGAGATCCCAGATGTTAGAGGAACAGTTGGAAAATTGTAAGAGAATGCTCGAGGACCTGAAAGGGAAACTTGAACTCCAGAAGAAAGGCTATGAGACACAGTTACAACTGGTGCAGAATGAGATGGAGCAAAAACTGGCTTTGCAGGAATCTCGAATGAAATTGGAATGTGACCGAAAATCAAAGGAGCGCATACATAGTACTGAAACGATCCAACGAGACAACCAGCAACTCTTGCAGGAAATTGAGAAGCTGAAAACTTTGCATTTAAATGCCATGAAAGTCAAACAGGAAGCTCAAAAACAACTTGAGAGTGTATCCTCGCAACTGGAAGAATCCAAGAAACAAAAAGCAACTGTGGATCTGGACTTGCTTAAAGCGAAATCGAAGATTACAGAATTAGAAACCGAGAAATTCCGAGTAAAATCGAGTATCTCGCATCTGGACAATATCCGCAAAGAAAACTCCGAAGAAACAACAAGGCTGAAACAGATGTTGAGCGAGACCAAACAGAAGTTACTGATGGCGGAAAATGAAGCCAAATCCTCAAAGGACAAGGTTGCTTCATACATTAAAGAAGTGCAAACTTTACAGGAGAAGAATCTAAAGCTGGAAGTGACTTACTGCTCAGAGTTGAAACGTCTCAAAGAGATGGAGGGTCCGAACCAAGTCAATCATCAATGTGCCAAGGATGGTGAGCTTGCGAAGCTAAAGAATGAGTTGCTGTTAACACAGAAAATAGTGTCTTCATATGAAGAGGCAAAACAAAATTTGGAGGAAGAACTTAAGAAAATGAAAGTGACGTCAGAGGTACATATAACTGTTTAGATATTCTTTTTTCATGTAATTTTTTTTGGTTTTACATATATTTACCTGAAAAATCCTTAATAAATAACTACAAATGAATCTTATGCTTTCAGATAGCAACACAGAAGAAAGATAAAGTTCTGGAGGAACTAAACATTGTGAAACAAGACAAACCTCTGGTTCATGTGGATAAACCATCTCAGGAACTGACCAAACCAAACCAAAGTACCAACCAACCTATCAAGCAAAGTAACTTTTCTGAATATATCATTTCATCCACGGAAAGTTCACTGTCAGGCAATGGCAGTCCTGAGAAAAAACAGTCAGTATCTTTTAATATAAGTACTACCGAGTTATTCGATGAAAGTCCAGGGCGGTCGAGTTTGTTAAAGGTTCAAGGACTCAGGGGTCGGGTCAGTATTAAAAAGTTGATCAAAACCAAAATAATCACAGAGGAAATAGCACTTAAGTTAAAAACTGGGTTGATAACAATGGAAGAGGTTCAAGCCTCACTTGCCCAATTCACTGGCAAACCTGTTTCAATTGCTGGGATTTATATTGAATCTGGCAAGAAAAAGATGTCTTTTATGGATGCCGCAGATGCAGGCATTATGGCAAAGACGTATGCTATTGAGTTTTTGGAAGCACAGGCTGCTACAGGAGCCATTATCGATCCACAGACTGGTGAGAACTACAGTGTTTCAGATGCTATTGATAAGGGCGTTATTGGTGGAGAACTGAGGGACAGAATAACAGATGCTTACAAAGCAGTCAGTGGTTACCCTCATGGTGGAAAACTACTTTCTGTCTTTCAAGCTATGGAAGAACGAATTTTAGACCGGCACAAAGGGAAAGGAATACTCGAAGCACAAATTGCAACCGGAGGGCTGATTCACCCGTTGATTGGTATGCGGGTTCCACCAGGTAATGCCATTGAACAGGGACTCATAAATCAAGCCACACTTCAAACTCTATTCGATCCTATCACGAATCCAAAGAGCTTCCACAACCCAGAAACAGGCCAGAGAGCATACTATAGTGAACTCCTTAAATTGTGTGTATATGATGTCAATGGTGGTGTTTACCTCCTACCCTTCGGAAATGAACACATTTCCAGTTTCACCCCAGCAAGCACTCACAGAGTGTCGGTTATTAACAGTTCCAGTCATACAGAGATGTCAACATGTGAAGCTTTCAAGGCGAGTCTCATTGATAAAAGAACCTACCTGTTCCTCTCGCAACAGGAGAGCGAATGGCAAGAGACGACGGTCGTTGGCTCGAGTGGAAAACCGTTGTGTATTTTAACCGATCAAAAGAGTGGGCGCCAATTTTGCATTGAAAATGCTCTTAATCTCAAGCTCCTTCAAACAAATGAACTCGAAAGGTATCGTAATGGCCATATGAGTATCTGTGAACTTGCTGACCTTCTGATTTCTAGAAAGGTGGTTTTAAGGAATAAGCACAGCCCCATTGCAGGACTGTGGGATGTAACTTTCAAAAAAAGGATCTCTATTCTCAAAGGATTACAACAAAACTTTGTGGACAGACTCACTGCCATGAAACTTCTTGAAGCTCAAGCCTGCACTGGAGGCATCTGTGACCCATCATCAGGTGACCGATTTCCCATCGCAGATGCTCTCCGCCTTGGACTCTTGGATGAAAGTTTTGCTCGCCCTCTACACCAGTATGAGCAAGCCTACTATGGCATCACCCATCTCCAAACTGGAAAGAAATTGACAGTAGGTCAGGCAATGCAAGAGAACCTGTTCCCCAAAGATATTGGACTCCGATGTCTTGAATATCAACTTACAACTGGAGGTCTGATAGACCCAGAAAGCCATAACAGGGTTTCTTTGGAGGAGGGACTCAAGAGAGGTCTGATTGACAAAGCAATAGCTGCACAGTTGAAAGATGACCACTCACTTACCAAAAGTATCACCTGCCCAAAAACAAAGCGGAAAATTTCCTTTAAAGAAGCTCTAGAGAAAGGAGTCTTTGACAGCCATACTGGACTCCTGTTGCTTGACGCAACAAAGCCTCATAGTATTGGGGTTACGTCGTCCTTCCAATATATTTGGACCTATCGTCACTTCTAAAGCAGCATTTTCAGATATTTGAGCTAAAATGTAAGAAGCAGCATTGTGCAACTGTCGTTAACTATACATGAAAGTGATTAGCTACTGGTTTCGCGCGAATGTAAATTGGCAGCTATTACCTTCCACTTATGGTTAGCATATTAGTTTGAGCTCATCATTAAATATGACAGAGGTGTTGGAAAGTAATGTGACAGAAACATCAATGAAATGTTTTTTTTGAGTCACAGAATGTGATATATATATATATACGTATACATACTGTATGTATCTATGTCTCAAACCTGAGAAAGTATTTTGCTGTATGTTTGTTTGTTTTCCAAGTTTTTATACTATGTGACAGGGTTACAGCCCTATATTCCGACAACCCTAAACCAACTGAACTGAGTAGGGTGCCCATCTTGTATGAGTAGAGCTGTTGGACCAATGAGCTATCGGAACATATAGCCGTCGCCCTTTGACAGTACCCAACTGGAGAATAAATATCCAACTAACTAAAATGAATTGTTTAGATTTGTATTAAATTACTTGAACTTACTTCCCAAGTGATAAGCAAAATGGCTTGGAGGTATATAAACTCGTACCCAAAAGCACTTAGTTGTCATTCTGTTGCTTTTGTAATTCATTTCCCAACATCTTTTTCCACAAACTTCAGAAATCTGTTGAAGAGGAGAGAAAAGAGCATGGTGATAAAGTTAGCAAGTTGTTAAACTGGATGTCTGATGTGAAATCGAATGTGAGAGAAGGCGGAAAGGCTGTAAGCGATGACAAAGGCGGCACAGAAAGCGCTAATAAGCCTCAGGTAAATCGCTCGTCGCAAAGGGTCTTTTTTTTTTTGTGTGTGTTTTTTGATAAACTTCAAAGAGGTAACAAAGAACAGTTCAGTGTGTTAAAAGTTAATTTTGTGTATGTGTATTATTTGCAATAAAGAAACTCATTGTATATATTTCTTTGCATTACTTTTACATTTTGTTTTTTTTATTACATGCCTCTTCTATCATGGTGTGATAAAATACATGCCTGACCATGGAGAGTTTCACAAGCACACAAATAAAGTACACACTCGATGCTGTACTCTACTAGGGGCCAGACCCTTTGTCCCTCTGTCCCTCTTTCTTTCTGTAATAATGTACCGCCAGTGTGTCACATGACCTGTGATGATGTCGCATAAAGGGGTGCAACCACCCTGGTCCATCCCACCTGCAGAGCTTTACACACCACTTCTAGATTATATACTGCATCCACAACATTACAAGAATTAATTCAGCTGCTCCAGATTCTGTAAAGCCTTTATTTGCACGTAAATCATGATGATGCGTCAAAACATATCTCCGAGCATTAATACTTCAGAACAAATAATCTTACTCACAGCCTACAGAAGAGTAGTTCCCTTTTTGGAGCCAATGACCCCTGTACAGCATAAATATATTTTTAATATTACCCTAATTGAACGCATTAGGTTTGAGTTGCCCCTGGCTATGCCTCATAGCCCCCTCGCGTCCTCACACCCTGCTTTCAGAACCTTTGCTATAGAGTACAATTTTACACATAACCCAACACTGTGCACCTTTTTAAACATGCAGATATATTTTCTGTGTGAAAGAATGTGTGTCATTCAGCATTAATGAAAGATTTCCCTTTATTAACATATTTTTTACACTCATTTAAAAGTCACCCACATTTAGCCAGAATAGAAAAACTCTCACTTTCTCATGCCATCGAGTTACAGAGAGCTCAGTCAGCTAGCACACAGATATTTCTTTTAATTATTATTCTTTTATATTAGTGTAGATAAGAAGCCTGGAGGGGTATTTTGTTGTGGCTCTGTCTGTCCTCCCATCCTAGAATCTTCTGAAATCAACTCCTCCTTCAGTTTTTCTCCGAATCTAAATTTAATCAAACCTTACAGATGTGTTGGACATGTGCTAAGGTTTTCTTCATCATCATCGTTATCATCATCATCATCATCTTATAATGGTGATTCCCTTGAGACCTTGTGAACCTCACCATGTCACTATCTGAAATCATCCCCCACAGCTTACTAAAGATATGGATATAATGGTGATTTGGTTTTCACTGGAGTTATTGCCTTTCGTACTATGATCCAGTTTCATTGAAAAAGCTTATCTGGCTGGGGGATATTGTGTATATGTGAGGGGATACCAGAGATAGTTAACATCTGTCAGCAACAAGGTCTGAGACTGTCAGCAATATAATTGCGGATAGTAGGTGACAGTCACCGGTTAGTAGATTATCGCGTGTAATCGTCCAACATTTGGAAACATGTTTCAAAAAAACAGGATGATTGTCCACAACGGGTGGATTCCTTGCTGACAGTCATTGACAGTCACCGATATGGTCGACGATATCGGCTGCAGACCACTCATACTCGCTCCCGACCTAAAAATTCATCGAATCATGGCTATTATCGGGTGTTATCGCCCAACTGAGATCTGGGCTTTAAATTCATAAAAACACATAATTCATGGAAAACAGCAAAGTGTAACAGCAGAGGTTTCTAACCCTGGTCCTGAAGGACCCTCATGAAATGAAGGGAAATGTGCAGGGCAGGGGCCATGCAGGACCAGGGCTGGGACCCTCTGGCCTACATCTTACATACAAACACATATCAAATGTAACGCTTGCCAGCCTACCTTGAACAAATCGTCTAACATGAAACATACTAATATTTTATTACAACACCTGTATCTAGCAATATACAGGAAACTGTATACACACAGAGATTCCATTTGGACATATGAAAACCCTGTTGACGAAATGTTGAGGTGCATTTATTATTTGTAAATATAATT
>JAQMYF010000027.1:7491669-7502164 GCA_030014195.1 Neosilurus mollespiculum
TAGATTCCTATGGAAGAAGTTTTGTCAAAGAAGGAACAAATAACAGAAGCATTAAGAAGTACACAGTCAAGACTGGCCAAGCACAGTGACAAGTATGTTCCTTCCTAATTTCTTTCATGGTGGACATAGCGAGCAGCACAGTCCAGTAAGGTCCAGGATGTTTCAGTGTGGAGATTGCATGTTCTAGCCGGGTTTCCTCCTACAGGCCTTCGACCGGCTCATTCTACTAATTGGCTGTTCCAAATCCAAAGTGTGAATGACTTGTGACTGGCGAGCTGTTCATGCTGTACCCTGCCTTAGCCCAGAGTTGGCTAAGATAGGGGTCCAGCCTCCCCTCAACCCTAGTAGTAGGATTAAGCGGTTCAGCGAGAGAGTGAGTTCAATTATGAAAGATCTTATTTTCTCATTAGGATGTCCGAGGAGGAAAAGTGTGAAGCAAAAGAGCAACTGAAACTCCTCCACCAAGCCTACAGTGAGCTCTCTGAGATGAGTGTGAACCAGACCCCCTCTGCTGAACAGGTGAGGAGGATGAACTCCATCCTGCAGCCATTAAATGAAATGAATGACATATGACACACACAAATGCTGTTCTCAATGCATGGCTAACATGTTAAAGCCTCAGCACACTGAGCATGATCCTGTATGAATCCTGTCCTGAATCAAATGGTAACAACTTGTCTCTGGGTAAGATGGGTTTTTGTATACAGAGTGAACTGAGTATGCTGTAAACATGGCAGAGCATGAGTGTTTTTAACGCTACTCATTTCTTAATTCACAGCAACCCTCCTACGCTCTCACTCTTCTCAGGTTTTTGCCACACTGCAGTAATACTCATTGTGTTGTCTTTAACTGTCGTTGTCATTTTTTATTTATTTCTTTTTTTGCGAAATGCTGAAAGTTGTGTCCACAGATGCATGAGAGCTTTTAACTCTCCTCTTCTTGCTGTGTGATTTGACTGTTGAAAATGACTTGTGTAATGGGTGAGTACGTGTTTAAGATTCTAAAATGATTACTGTCAATCATCTCACGAAGCACATTTCATTCAGAGTCCTTGTATTTCAGGAGTTTGAAGTCATCGAAGGCATCCTTGATGTGGGAAAAGGAGCAGTGCTGTCTGTATGTCGGGCAGTGCAGAACGGCCTCATTGACCACTGTACTGCGCTCAGTCTCCTTGAAGCCCAGCTCATAACATCTGACCTCATTTTACCCGAATTCCACATGTGTCTAGACTTGGACGACGCCTTCAAGCACAGCCTTGTTGACGCAGCTGTGTATAAGCAACTGCAAGACTTGAATGAAGCCAACAAATGCATTCAAAGTCCGCGTTATGCTTCCGAACCCTTGCCGACGGTAGCTGCTTTAAAAGATGGAGCAATTTCTGAACGTCTAGCCATAAAGATCACTGAGATCCAGCTAGCCACTGGTGGACTAAGAGTGACACACACTGGTGATTGTTTAAATCTTGAGAGGGCGTTTGAGTTTGGCCTAATTCCCCAGTCTCTCTATATTCAAATGCTAGAAAGACAAAATAGCTGGAAGGATTTGATCGATCCGAATACAGCTGAAAAGGTTTCTCTTATTCAGCTTGTCCAGAGGAGCATTGTGCACGAGGAGACAGGGCTTCGTTTGCTGGCGGTGAAGTCTGGAAGAGATGGAAGCATACCGTTTAGATCAGGGCGAGAGGTCAGCGTTCAGAAAGCGATGCATGATGGTCTGATAGATCAAGAGACCGTGCTTCATCTGCTGAGCGCACAGCTCTTTGCAGGAGGAATAGTTGATCCTAGAACAAACTGTAAGCTCACAGTAGAAGATGCAGTATCTGAGGGACTTATTGATCACGACACTGCCAGTGGAATTCTGAGCCTCCAAGCTCAAAGTGGTGGCATTGTAAACCCACATAACGGGGCAAGACTGACCGTCGATGAAGCCGTCCAGTGTGATTTAATGAGTTGCAGAAGTGCTCTGTTAGTCCTGGAGAGACAGAAATGTTTCACGGGCCTCCTTTGGCCTCACTCTGGTGAAATCCTTACAGTCTCAATGTCCATAGAGCATGAAATCATCACTGAGAAACTGGCGCAGGAGCTTCTGTCTAACCGGCATAAAATAGCAGCATTTTACATACCAGAGAACTCTGAGGTCCTTGATATTGATGCTGCTGCACAAAAAGGCTTCATCAACGCTTGCACAGTAGATTTTTTAAAAACAATAGAAATACCAGATATGTTCCCTAACGTAGATGATCTCAATGAGAGATTTTCATCATGGCTAGTAATGCAGGAGCTTCAAACTGAAGGCTCTGAAAGATCCAGGGAAGGATTGGAAGTGAATGAAAAGAGTATAAATGCCCCATCTTCTTTAGAAGCCAAACAACTTTTTATTTCATTTTTAATGATGAACAGCTACATGGACCCGAAATCAGGACAGAGGCTTTTAATTTTTGATAGGCAGTTAAATAAAATGGCTACAGTACTGCTTGAAATGACAGAAACTGACACCCATGAGTCATCACTAGATGAAGATGTTTCAGATGATACACACATCACACACACTGGTGAACTGGCAGTGTTGTATATTGATGAGCCTTTACCAAAAACAGCAGAAGAGGGTATTTCTACTGAGGGGGATCACTGTATAAAAACTGCATCGGACAGTCTTACATCAGGGTCGAGTGAAAGATTTAATATGGCACTGGAAAAAGCTCCAGCATCTGAGACGAAAACAAATGAAAGTGAACCTGAGGACACATTAATAGACACACAATGTGACACAAAAGAGATCCTGGGTTCGTTAGCTCACCCTTCTGGAGGAAAACACATTTCCGAAAAGTTCATCGCTGGTATTGGGAATCAAACAAATTTGCTTTCTGGATTAGACAACAATCTGCCTTTGACTCACTTAGAAGATTCAGTTCAAGCAAAAGATAATGACCCCACCCAGTGCTCAGTAGTGTGCATCAAAAAATCCAAAACTATTGATTTGCTCAGTGAAGGTGTGTGTGATAAGCTCGAAAGAGAGCATCTGTTGCACCTTCTGAGCGACCAATTAAATGAGGGAGGCATATTAGAGGTCACCTCTGGGAAGCGTTACAACCTGGATGATGCTTTTGATAAGGGCCAGATCGACGAAGAGACCGTGTTAGATGTCCTTGCACTGCAGCTTGACAGGCAGAATGTCATAAGAAACAGAACGGTGTCCATGTCCGTCCTGAAGCAGGCTGTGTCACAAAGCTTCATATCATCTCACTTAGCTTTACGAATCATGCAGCAACAAAATCTACTTGATGCTTTGTGTGACTCATCAGGAAAACGCATCAGTGCCAGAGAGGCATTCGAGACGGGTTTGATTACTGATCATATTGGTAGCTTTAATGTCCAAAAGGCCACCAGTGATCCTAATGGATCCCTGCTGAAGAAAGCGGATAACATGGACATCAGTGAAAAATGTTCAAGTACTGAAAATGTCCTGAGTAGGTCAGAAATAGATGGTTGTCTATCAACAAAAGCAAAACAAATGACCAGTGGTTTTGACTCAGTGTTCCACTTGGAGACACCTAGTAATCAGGGGTTCACTGGTATGGAAAAAGACAGTGTTGAGATCCCTGCTGTGGATGTCCGTGACAAAGGTCCTAATACTGAAAAAACAGCAAATCTAACAAAAGAATTGACCAATTCAAATCCAATAAGCAGTAGTTTGTTCCCCTCATTTACCCTAAATATGGTTCGTTATGATGATGATGATGATGATGACATCACTGCAAGGAATAAAAATGCAATGAAAACACCAGATGAAGTCAATAACGTATTGGCAACTTCAACAGACTTGACTAATAGATTCGACTCATTGTTGACCAGGAAAATAGCTAATGATGAGCAGATTGTTGCTAAGAAATTTGGTGATAAATATCCAAGTAAGGAGTATGGATTAACAAGAACAACTGAAAGTAATTCTCAATTAACAAGTAGTAGCTTAGCATCTAGACTAAATACCGTTACTTGTGACGGGAACACTGATGAGGAGTTCGATAAAAAGTGTCTGAACATTGAAAATGAGGTGGCGCGAAAAGAAAAAGGCTCTAATCTAATAGTAAGACAAACAGCAAATAGTGTGAACATGGTATGTACCGTAAAGACAGTATGTGAAAAGGACATCACTGATGGAGCTGAAATGAAAACACTGAATAAAGACAGCTGTCTGACTGTAAGCTCGGCACAAGCTGACAGAGGTTTGGACACATGTAGCTGTAAGGCAGGTAGTAATGATGAGCTCTTTCATGAGGAACTTGAAGAAAAATGTCCCAGTACAGAAAATTCAGGACAAAGACCAAAAGATACAAATTTGAAACAAATTACCAGTAGTTTAGACTTGAAGACAGATCTGTTAAAGACAGATAGTGATGCATTGGAGAAAAAGAGTTCTGAGATCTCTTCAGTGGACTTTAGTGAAAAATGCCCAAGTATTGACAATTCAGTGAATAAGATAGAATTAGACTCTCATCTCTCAGCAAATTCTAAACAAATGATCGGTCGTTTGGACTCACCATTTAACTTAAATACAGTCAGTTTTGAGATCACTATGGAAAAATCTCTAAGTACTGAACCTGCAATAAAAAAGCACGATAGGATCACTAATATATTACCAACTTCAACACAACTGTCCAGTACTTTGGATTCACCATTCACCTTAGCAACAGTTAGTGACAAAATTACTGGTGGAAAAGATCTTGGTACTGAAAAAGTGGAAACATCAGATGAAATCACCCATCCCTTAATAAACACAACAAGAATGTCCAGTAGTTTGGAGTCTTCATTTTTGCCAACAGCAGGAAATGATGTAACTGCTGAGGATTTTGGTAAAAGATGTACAAGTACTGAAAGAAATGTACAAGAAACAAAAAGCAAACCTCTGTCAACAAACTTGGCACAAATTACTAGTAGTCTGGACTCAACATTATTGTTAACCCCAGTTAGTGCTGAAAAATGTCCAAGTACTGAAAGTAGTCTGAACTCCTTATTTAACTTCAAGCTCAGAAATGAGAAGCTTTCTGAAAGTGCTGAAAATACAATGAAAAATAAAAATCAGGTCTTTCAAGTACTACCAACTTCAACACAAATAACGAGTAGTTTGGACTCATCTTTCATTTTAAAGTCAGATACAGATGAAGAGCTCACTGTTGAGAAACAGGTTAAAAAATGTAATGAAAATGAGTTAAAAACCTCAGAAGAAGCCACCAACACAACCCAGGATACATGTAATTTGGACTCGTCATTCACCATAAAGACTTCTGAGACCCTGGATGAAAAATGTCAAAGTACTGCAAATGCAGTGAAGCGAACAGAGGAAGTCACTACTCTATCAATGGATAGTAGTTTAGACTCCTCATTCACATTAAAGACAGTTTGTGAAGAAATTAATAATGGCACGCTTGATGACAAAAGTCCAATTACTGAAAATGTAATGGAAAGAACAGGGGAAGATGCTGCTCCAATTGTGAGTAGTAGTTTGGAATCTTCATTAACCTTAAATAAAGTTACTCATAAGATCACAAAAGACAAATTGGGTGTGAAAATTTCAAGTGCTGAAAATTCACTGAAAACAACGGAAGGGACACCCCTATTAACAAACTTAACTCAGGTGACCAGTAATTTAGATTCAGGATTCACCCTAATGACAGATGATGAAATCCATACCAAGGACCCAAATACAAAATGTCCAAGTACTGAAAATGCATCGAACAGAACAGATGAAGCCACTGGTTTATCACTAAACACAACAGAGTCACCATATAGTTTGGACTCCTCAATAATACTAAAAGCAGACAGTACTGAAATCTCTGAAAAGTTTGAATGTAATGAAAATGCATTGAACAGAACTGGGGAAACCACCGGATTATCAATAAACACCCCAGAGTCCCCATATAGCTTGGACTCTTCATTATCCCCAAAAGCAGACAGTACTGAAATCTCTGTTGAAAAGTGTCCAAGTGCTGAAAATGCATTGAACAGAACAGATGAAGCCCACGGTTTACCAGTAAACACCCCAGAGTCACCATATAGCTTGGAGTCCTCAATAATCGTAAAAGCAGACAGTACTGAAATCTCGGAAAAGTGTTCAAGTGCTGAAAATGCATTGAAAAGCACACAGGTTGACCCCAATTTTCCAATAAACACAACAGAGTCATCGTATAGTTTGGACTCTTCATTAGCCCTAAAGGAAGACAGTACTGAAATCTCTGTTGAAAAGTGTCCAAGTACTGAAAATGTATTGAGCAGAACAGATGAAGCCCCCAATTTACCAATAAACGCGACAGAGTCACCATATAGTTTCAACTCCTCAATGATCCTAAAAGCAGACCGTACTGTAATCTCTGCTGAAAAGTGTTCATGTACTGACAATGCATTGAACAGAGCACAGGAACAAACCGCTTTGTCAGGTGACACAACAGTTGGGTCAATATCTCGTACAGACTCTTCATTAGCCCTAAAAGCAGACAGTGCTGGAATCTCTGTTGAAAAGTGTGCAAGTACTGAAAATGCATTGAACAGAACAGATGAAGCCCCCGGTTTACCAATAAACACAACAGAGTCGCCATATAGTTTGGACTCCTTATTAGCCCTAAAAGCAGACAGTACTGAAACCTCTGTTGAAAAGTGTCCAAGTACTGAAAATGCATTGAAAAGCACGCAGGAGGATCCCAATTTTCCAATAAACACAATAATGTGTCATTTGAACTCGTCATTAACCCTGAGAGCAGACAGTACTGAAATCTCTATTGAAAACTGTCCAAGTACTGAAAATGCAGGAACAGATCAAGCAGTTCCTAGTTTGCCAATTTCAAGACAAATGGTTAGTAGTTTGGACTCCCCATTCACCTTAAATTTGGAGGAACCCACTAATGACGTGTTGTGTGAAAATTGTTCAAGAGAAAATGCAGTGAATGTGTCAGACAAATATTTTTTAACAGCAGATTTAATACAGGTGACCAGCAGTTTGGATATTATTAAAGATAGTGAAGAGATTCCTGCTGAGGACTTAAGCAAAACATGTCCAAGTACTGAAAACGCAATGAACAGAACAGAGGAAGCCAGTCCTCGATTAACAACTTTGGCACAAACGTTTAATAGATTGGACTCCTCATTCACTTTAAAGACGGATAATGAGAAGATCACTGATGATGCACTTGGCAAAAGTACCGAATATAAAGTCAGGACATCAGATGAAGCTTCTCTATCAACAGACTTCACACAAATGCCCAGCAGTTTGGATTCGTCATTCACCTTCATGACAGATATTGATGAGATCCCTGCTGAGAATTTTAGTCAAAAATGTCCACAAATAGCCAGTAGTTTGGAGTCGTCCACTTCAAAGCTATGTAATGATGAGATCACTGATAAGAAGTTTACTGAGAAATGTCTGAATACTGAAAATGTAGTAACAGACGTTCCTCAGATGGCCAATAGTTTAGACTCATTCATCTTGAAGACGGTCAGAGAGGAGATCAGTGATAAATTGTTGTTTGATAAATGTCCAAGTACTGATACTAAAATGAAAAGAACCAAGGAAACCACTGGTCTATCAGAAAGTATTGAAAATGCAATGAACATGACAGTGGAAGCCATTCCTCTATTAAACAACCCAACCCCAATGATTGGTAGTTTGGATTCAAGTTCAGTTTGTGAAGCATTCGCTGATGAGGAGTATACTGATAATTTAGTGAAAAGAAAAGACGCCACCACTTATGTAACAGACACAACACAAACCACTAATCTGAACCCCATATCACACTTAAACACAGTTGGTGGTACTCCATCAGCTACTGGTTTTCCAGAAAAACAAGATGTGGATCTGGGAAGTATCCATACCCAAAGTTTAGAGCATCCTGACACTTCAGATTGTCTGGACACCAAATTCAGTGGACATGAAAATCCTAAAGATTTGGGGAGTGTTGATCACAATGAAGAAATTTCTTTTAATAATGCTTTTGATGCATTATGTCAAGCTCCTGTAGTTAGTTATCAGGGTGCTCAGGATGTAGCTTTTAATGAAGCAACAGTAAACCAGAGCGGAAGTTCTGTTCAGAGCAACACTAGCATATCCTGTGAAAGGAAACCAGAGAGCTTACCGAGTGTACACAAGCTGCACAGTGATCTCAATGAGCCACAGCAAACCGCAAGTTCATCCAGCAACGAGTGCGAAGATATCAAAACACGAGTAGATAATGAACCATCTTTATCCTCTTCAACATCACTTCAGTTATCTGATGTGTCAGCTGCAGGACAAACAAGTATGAGCCCAGAATCAAGGGAAAATGTGCAAAGTGTTTTGTGTCCTTCAATATATTTAGTTGAAACAAATATAAACCAGGACGATCTGAATCAAGGTACGATCAGTGAGACTAGTGATCATACAACATTCAAGGCAGTTGAGACCCAATCCAGTCATATTAGTGGTAACAATAAGACAATGGACATGTCACAGCACTGCTATGGAGATACACCCAAAACAAGTCTCACCTTGAAGCTCCTGCCAGACATTAACCTGAGTGATGATTCAAACAATAAGCAATGCTTAGCCAAACAAGCAACTGAAGCAGCAGTCGACTCCATCTTGTCTAACTCGAGCTGTGTTCTGTCTGAGAAAAACGGATATGATAAAGTAACCTCAGAGCCCAAAACCTCCATCGCTACATCTCACACTGTAGGAGAACAGTCTTTGAACTCCTCTACACTGAAGTCCACTATTCCACTAAATACACCAGACAAAGATTTGCTTAATGTTCCTACACCCCAAGACTCCAACAATATTGGAGATAAGTCTTCAGTTACAGAGATTGTATTTCCACCAGCTTACTTAAATGAGCTGGAAAACACTGCAGTGAAAGGAGTTGTGAATGAGACCCAGAGCAAGGAAAGGCAAGTCCTCGACAACAACGAGAGTATGTCACCCCCTGCTGCAACTCAAAAAGACTCCAATCTCTCTCAGGTGTTTGATGAGGGCAGTGATCCAGGTATGCTCATGAAAAATAGAGTTCTTCCAGGGTGTGTAAATGAAGAGAAGTGTCCGTCTGTTGTGACTGGTCATGGTCAGGACCCAGGTAGTCCGGTGTTAATGTGGTCAGAGGCTCCAGAGGTGATTCAGGGGATGTCTGCTGACAAAGAACCAGAAATGCTGAAAGAAATGTTTGGTCTGCTCGGAACCACTGCTGAGAGAGATGAAGGCTTTTGTCTGGAAGGTATTGAAAGTCAGCCCAAAGCTTCTGCCAATGATAGTTTTGATGAAGACGTATTGTCCAGTCAACAGTGGGAATCTAAGGCAAATGTTTCGACCATTGAGGAAGTTGAGGAGACCAGAGTTGGACCCAGAGTGAGCATTTAACTTGAGATACACATATGTGGATAATGCTAAAAGTAGTTATCAAATAATTATTATTTTGGAATGTGATGCAGGAATGTTCCACCCAGCATTATTTGGAATTGGTTGGTAAACTCCAGGATCACTATGACACACTTGAAGACATCAGGAATGATTTTTTGTCTCAAGGTTGTTTAGCAACTCACATTGAAGAGTTACAAGACCAACTGGAAGCAGCTCAGGTTCGTCCATGGTTGCAATCATGATACATGTTCATCCATCTCCGTTTATTATCTTGTTGTGTTTGTATAATGTCTAATCACAAACTCTTTTGGTTTTAGTCGTTGGAAGTACAGCTGACATCATTTCCTGGCATTTTAACCTCAGATCTGAAGGAAGCCGAGCGGCTTATAAACTCTGCCGATGAACTCATCCCCACACAAGTCCAGCACGATTTAGCTACAGTTTTTGTAGATTTGCAAGCTGCTTTCACAGATGTTTGCCATTTATCATCTGAAAGATGTAATGCAATTCTCCAGGCCATCAAAACAGCCAAGGTCAGTATCTAAGATACAGACCATATCCCTTTATTAATTTTGGATTAGAATGGATAGTTTTGTAGTGTTGACAGATGATTTATGTCAAGAGTGCAATGGAATGTTTCAGGCAAATTTGGAGTCTGCATATCAAGATTTACTCAACTCCCTTGAAAGTCTGTCGTCTTGTATACAAGATAATTGGGAGATGGTATGTAAGCTTGACATCATGAACACCGATGACTTGGAGACAGTTAAATATAGGATTCAACAAAATAAGGTATGGTTCATGAAGATAGTACAGGCTAACATTAACACTTTCCAATAATCATGCAGGAACATCATTCATCTCATTTTAATGACTGGAAAGAGATTAATACCTTGCAAAGCATGCTGGAATTTCACATATAATCATTTACAACATGTGTGTATATATGTACACACACACACACACATATATATATATATATATATATGTGTGTGTGTGTGTGTGTGTGTGTGTGTGTGTGACCCAGTCTGGGAAAATGAGTCATTTTCAAAATTGAGTTAGCCATACCATTTTAAAGCTTAGAGTCTCCTCTTTTAAATGGTATGGCTAACTCAATTTTGAA
>JAQMYF010000027.1:7522411-7576820 GCA_030014195.1 Neosilurus mollespiculum
TTATGTATGTATGTGTGTGTGTGTGTGTGTGTGTGTGTCTATTCAGTTACGAAATACATTTAGACAACACATTTGAATATATGTGAAAGGAGCATTTGTTTGCATAGCCGGTGTCGTATTATGAATTATCAGCTGCAGCTGATCGTTCGGGCCTCATGCTGCTCATGCTGTCGGCCTTTTGTTTTGCTTCTGCGTCTGGGAGGCTCCTTACTGCTACCTCAGCTGCTGGGTCAAAATCATTATTGTCCTCAACGACCCAGTCATTTAAAGCAGACAATATCCAGATAAAAATGTTATTTGCTCAGACTTTTCAGTGTCCTATGTACAGAATAAGATGTGGTCGAATTCCTGTGTAAAGTAAACACAATAAGCATGTCTACCAGCTTCAATTCAAGTCTTTCATGTTTAATCTGGCTATTCAGTGTATTCATTGACTCAGATTGAGTGCCTTTCCAGCACTTCTTTTAGCATCTTTGTACATGTCTTTGTCCATCTTTTATTTTGCATACAGGATGAAATAGTATGCACACATTTCGGTGAGGTACTAATGGGTGAGCACATGCTTTTTTTGTTTTTTTTTTCCACTACTTGTCCATGACTTCAGCATCTAACATAAACCTAAAGGAATTTTTCTCTGAATCATGCTAGTGGCGGACTCTTAACGCCTTCTGAAGAGCACAGATTTCAGCGTAGTCATCGTCCTGACTCTCTGGAAAAACCCCCAGGAGGAAACCCGAGACCCTTTCGCCAGTACAAAAAGCCTATTGCACATTGTTGTATGATCATGACCTTGGAATTTTATAGTGATCCCCTTTCACTTGTTTTAACATAGTGGAGTTTGAGGAACACCCTATATTCATGATCTCAACTGGTAAAGCTCAAAAACATAGAGTGCTCGAGACGCGCTTTGTACTCATAAAAAAAAAAAAAATAGCTGTGCGTTTCTTTAACCGGGTCTATTGTTTGGGTGAGCAGTGAAAGACACTGTTGACAGAGGATTGATTTCAGACATGCCGAAGTTCCTGACGTCTTTATGCGCTTCTGCGTGCGTTCTGTAGTTGCAATCGTTCACAATACACAGTGTTCAAAGTGACAACCATATCAAAGTCTTATCAGACCTAATAATAAAGATAGAAACCTTTAAACACTACTCCGTGACAGTAAGCATGCAAGCCTGTGCCCCAACAAATGTACCACTTTGTTCAAATCAGTGCCTGGATTATGTTAAAAGTATGCATGATTCATCCTTACTGTAAGTCCCACAGATCTTTTTAACCAACTATTCATCACTGCCAGCTTTACACTATTTTCTCCACACAAAAGCACCAGACCATTTTTCGAACCCCGCTCCTCTGGAGTTAACATCAATAGACACATATATATCTCTTTATCTCTGAACTTTACGGAGTACTTTACTCGCTTGCTATGAAAACAAGCACTTGGCTGAGTAGCGTTATTACCTAGGAGTTATACCTCCTTAAACATTCCAGAGTAATTAGGACAATATACAGTACAGATGCGTTGACAGCGTATTGCATGATCATTCCAGAGAAAGAGAAGAAAGGGGGGAGAGCGAGTATCTATTTCTGCCTTGTGTGATGTCATGCGGGAGGGAGCTGTTCACTATTAAAGCCCTTTTTTTGTGTGTGTGTGTGTGTGTGAGTTAACTAAAGGAGGGAGGGAGGAATAGATATTCTCAGAGCTGAAGATGACTAAGAAGTAAAGTCAAAAGAGACAGAGGGGGTAGAATTTAAATAGGGATAAGCATCTACCAATCAACACGTGCTCTCCGGACAAATGGAGCTGTGGCAGATGTTGCCAGAATAATAAGGAGGGGGCGGGGCCTTGAGCTTATTGCCAGAAGGGTGGATGTCATTGCCGGGTGGACCACAAGAGAGGCAGGAGCAGCTTTGTGTTTATCCTGGAGCCCTGTCGCTTTGCTTTTACAAATTAGAGGATTGGAAGCGGGATGTCACCTTCAAGCGGGTATATTTTTGTGGAGCATGTCTGACCATTAAGAAGAGCATGGAAATTCAAGCACGTTTTTTCTCCATGGTATTTGTGCCGGAACTTAGGACTGAGGAAATAAGCAACAATGGGCAAGTTCTGACAGTGAGGAGACATGGAAATGAAACAAAATGCTGTTGACTGCATGAAATAAGATATTCTCAAAACAAGGAAGTATTAATAGAAGAGCTCTGGACTGTGAAACGTATTATGCAGCCAGTTCTTAGCATTTTAAATATATATATATATATTTTTTTAATCAAAAATTATATTTTATAATATTTTTACATTTCTGTAAGTTTTTTATGAAACACTTTTAAGATATGCAAAGAATATTCAGCCTTAAAGTAAAAGGCTTGTTGCACTGAAAACGTATACCTCATTACATTCAATTTACCGTTTTAAGTGTTGGCTGTTGTCAGAATGGGCAAACCTCTTAGCAGACCAGACTGTCTGCGCCAAAACCCCTCCTGTGTGGGGAAACCAGAAGAAGAGGACCTGAACATTGATGACTGCTATGTTCCCCAAAGGTCCATTTATGACACTGTGCGCCTGAACGAGCAAATTGATTCTGGTTCGAAGGGAAGTCTGGCTTCCAGACACTTCATTGGCACTCTTCCTTATACCCACCGCACTTTGGACATGACCACGCTTTGTGGAAATGGTGTCCAGGCATCCTCCAGCTCTTGTGATTTGCGAAGCAGGGAAGTGACACGACTGGATGAGCGGGTGCCGTTTGATGGGTGCAAGTTTAATGGAGATATTGTTCGGGGAACGGGCACCATGCTTGGTAGGCTGCGGGTACAAGGTGAGAAAAAGGAGCCTCCACAACACAGACGTTCTTGGAAGAACTTTGGGGCGGCCAACCTCAGTGAGTACGGAACCTTATGTGCTGATGGACCAGACCGGCAAGCGCTGGTGCGAGTGGGCCAGGGTAGGAGCACGACTAATTCTTTAACTTCAGAGGATGACTCTGGCCTGTGCAGCCCCACTACCGAGCAAGAGCGACAAAAGCAGCGAGCCCCGATGAGACCAGTTTCAGGTACAAGGAGCCTCTCTTCCACCGAAACGGTCCATGCATCTAGCGAACTGAAACCTGGCCAGTCTGTCAGTTCAGGACAAGAGGAGTTTCCCTTCTCCCCTGTCAGAAACTTGGTGCCAACTACAATCTACTTCCCAGACTCCCCACGGCAAGAGGACCAGCACTGTAAAGACACACATACCATAGATCTCAGTGATAACCAAAACATCGTTTCTAGTGATCCTTCCTCTGAATTACAAAGCAGGATGATGGCAAGGTCAACAAACAGTGCATCGAACTCTACTTACGACAGCCAGACCAGGACATTCTCAGGATATGATGAGCTACCCACAGCTGAGCATCCTGAGGGCACATCTCAGGAGGAGTGTGAGCTCTTATGTGTGGTCGTCACGCAGCCAGAGCCAATCTCACATCGTCGGACACCTGTAGAGCAACATGTGACCAAAGACGCGGAATCTTATGAAAACGAGCGAAGAGCAACAGAGTCCAAAATGGCCGATTTGGAAGAGTTCTTGTTGTCTGTGGAAAGAGAGGCAGGTCTTGTCAATGGATTAAGCCAGACTGTGGATTTCATTGGAGATGAGGATCTAGAGAGCTTTTTAACATCCCTAGGTGCATGTTCTCCGAATGATCTCATGGACGTTCAATCCTCACAGGTATTTTACAGTAACCCTCTTTTTTTGCCTACGGTCTTATCTTTTTAGGTGGATGTGACATGTTTATAGATTCCTGGAAAGTTACATAGTACTGTTTGGTCCTTATCTTGATCATGAGTTGGAAAGATGATGTTTGCTACAATAATCTGTCAGTGACTCAGCTTCTCTGATCCTGCACAGATCTCTATTGACTGCCGCCCCTAGACAGAGACTTGTTTTAGACTCTGTGCTATGTTCAGTGGAGACTCTTGCCATAAAAGGAATGAGTAAAAGTAAACATCATTCATTACCCAACACCATCAAGTAGCAGGTACTCCAGTAATGGTTTCGTATGAACAGAATTTCTTTGTTTTTTCTGCTTTTTATTTGTATTTGTATAGGTATGGACTCTCTTGGTATTTTTATCACAATCAGAATCTCTTAAATAGCCAGTGTGACATACATCTGTGGGACTGGTGGTGTAGGTGTTCGGGTGCTGGGCAAGGTCACAGGTGTACCTCTGTCCACCCAGCAGTGTAAATGGGTACCAATAAATACTGGGAAAGTAACCTGCGATGGATTAGCGTCCTATCCAGGAGGAGTTGAACTCTTGGTCTCGTCATGCTACAGAAACTGGGATAAGCTCCAGCCTGATGAGCCAGTAGGCTCGGGTGTAAAATGGCGTTAATGTTTCTATGAACAGGATTCTGCAATAATGAACCGTGATGAGTAGTTGGAGTTAAGCTGTATGCGCCAGGGGTGCCGGCCAGTAGGTGTATGTAAGACGCTATGTAAATATGTACCTATGCTATGTACCCATTCAGTTTCATCGGTGGTCTGATGTGTGAGTGGATGGTAGAATGTTGAAAAAGTGGCATCCTAGGTGGGTATCATCCACCTAGGTTTTTGTGATCTCCTAAATTGCTTTGGAGGAATACAGGCTCATGACACAAGATTTAAGGTAGTACACATATATGTGTTATGTGCAGCCACTGACTAATACCTATAAACTTATTTGTTAGCTCTATTATTTGTCTATTCTGTCCATTAGAGGAAAAGGACCACCAAAGTTCCATCTCTAACCATATGTCATTTTGGTGCTGGCTCATTCTTTGCCCAACATTGACACTGACAGTAGTGTTATGTTAGAAAGACAAGCACGGATGCTTGTGTGGAGGGGATGGACAAAATATCAGATCAGTTGGGCCAGTGCTGGCACCTTTTCACTTGAGGGGTGAAGAAGTGGAGGTCTGACTATTTTTGAGCATCAGGATGGCTACAATCATTACCTCTATGCCTGTTTTTTTCTCCAATTTTATTTTGTGTGCATGGAATATTAAGAAAAACAAGACGTGTCTACATGCAGACAAAGAATATCCCCCACGCTTGGTTTTGGATACCCCCTCCCTTGCTCAGAGATTACCTTTACTTCACCAGGATCCAAGGAGAGAATCACTAACACTACACAGCAATTGTTTAGCAATGTTCCAGTTTATTTTACAACCTTAGGGCTTATATACTGCGGCGGTCATTGTGATTAAAATGAAATCTAAAGGTGTGTCAACTTTTACCTATTAATTCCTAATTAGTTGCTATATATAGAAAACCTAATGAGTGCAGATGCAAAGTAGGTTGTACCAGATAAACAAATGAATATAAAGCTAAATACATTTTAACAATAAAACCAGTCTCACATTTTCTATTAACAAAATTGTTGACAATAGTACCCTGTAATGGGAATAATGGCAAAAGTCCCATGCTGGTCATCAAAAGCCTGTGGCTGTATTCCGAATACTTAGTAGGTATGAACGTCTGTGAAGTATGTACTACTCAGCCCTCCCTGGAGTATGGTGTGAGAAATGTGAGTGAGAAAGTAAGCACACAGCTCAGACATACTTGGCTGCCATCTTGCTTATGTTTTGACTCACATGTTTATCGCATTAGCTAAGCTAGCTAACCAGTGAAAATTGTTACAAGTCAGCTTCACAATTAACTAAATTAAGTGAGGTTAATTTAGGCTCCGCATACTTGAAGATAGTACAGTAATGAATACTTTAGATTGATGAGATCACCTTTTTTTGCAACGTTACACTTTAATATGACTTTACTTGGACGCGATTTTAACCCAGACGAATTCTTCCTGGATTGTGTTCTTTGTTAACTTGCATGCCAGATAAATAAATGTGCCAGATGGGTATTTATTATTTTTTTAAACAAGCCTTCAGAATGACTTTAATCAGTAACTATTTAACAAACCATAATAAATTACTGTGTCACTTTCAGCTCTGTGTCTTAATGAGAGTTGCATCACTGTTTCCACTGAGCCCTTTGACGTGTCATGCTTCTGCTTCCCTGCTGATTTCAGGTTTTCCAGAAAGACACGACTGAGTCACTGCAAACACAGTTGCAAGAGGTGAACTGGTTAGGCCAGGGGCTTATTCAAAACGCTTCTAAAGGGACCAGTACCAAAGCCCTCGAACATGACCTGGAGGATGTCAATATGAGATGGAACACCCTGAACAAGAAGGTTTAGAGGAATATGAATGTCATAACAGTCTTGTAGTTATTTTCTTAAGCTTTTTTTCCCCTATTCTAATACATAAGTTGTTGTGTCGACAATGCTTTCAGGTAGCAGAACGTTCGGCGCAGCTTCATGAAGCTCTGCTACACTGTGGAAGGTTCCAGGATGCTCTCGAGTCGCTGTTCAGCTGGCTTAAAGATACCGAAGAACTGGTGGACAGTCAGAAGCCTCCATCAGCAGAGTTTAAAGTTGTCAAAGCACAAATACAAGAACAGAGAGTAAGCTCGTGATACTTCTACGTTATTCGATATTTCAAAAATGCATGTTAGTACATAGTACTTTTGCCTCACAGCCAGACGGTCCTGGCTTTGAGTCTCGGGCTTGGTGAGGGTGTTTGTGTGGAGTTTGCATGTTCTCCCGTGCTTGCATGGGTTTCCTTTGGTTACTTTGGTTTCCTTCTATAGTAACCAAAGCTTATTGGCTGTTAGAAATTACCCCTAGGTGTGTGTATGTGTGTGTTGGTCCTGCTGAGCTGTTAAAGGTGCACCCCACCTTTTCCCAGTGTCGACAGAGACCCGGATTAAGGGGTTCAGGGAATGAATGAATGAATATTTATCAAACCTCCTGTTCATAAAGTAGGACTTTACTGAGACCTTTTGGATTTGCGCTTGTTATATGAGTTGAGGATTTTCTGGAGATTTGAATCTTCTGCAGTTGATTATATGCACCATGTATTTAGTATTTCCTCGCAGCCCATATGTTTATTTTACTTTGGTTCATCCAGCTCTTACAGAAGCTGCTAGATGACCGCAGACCCACAGTGGAGCTTATTAAGAAGGAAGGGGGGAAAGTGTTGGAGATGGCTGACTCTGCGGATAAAGAAAAGATCGGAAAGGAGATCGAGAGCCTGGGAAAGAGATGGGACGGTTTGCTAAAGAAAGCAGAGAGCAGGTAATAAAATTAGGATTTTATAAGCTGACACCAGGAAATTAATCTATGAAGAGCTCTTCCCACCTCAGCTACCCCATGTTTTTATACAAAGGAAAGGAAATCAGGAACTCAGATTATGTACACTAATTGAAATCTTTTCTTTTTCTTGTACTTGTAATGAAACTAGGCTCAAAAAACAGAGCCCAAGACCTAAGACGACAATATTGTGACATTACTGAATGCAGTGGTACCCACCATAGAGTAAAAAGGACAATGAGTGTACCACTTAGCGTAATATGGACCATGGTGTTGTGTATATTGGGATTCTGTATACACCATTAATTACTGATGTACTGTATATCATCGAGCTATGTTTTTTTTTCCCTGGTAGACACAAACAGCTGGAGAGTATTTTGGGGGTGGCCCAACAGTTCCATGAGACTCTTGAGCCATTGACAGAATGGCTAACTTCTACAGAGAAATGCCTGGCCAGTTCTGAGCCCATCGGCACCCAGACGTCTAAGCTTGAAGAGCAGATCTCTCAACATAAGGTACCTGTATAACTGCGAGACCTTGGTGCTTAGTTTGTTTATTTTGTATTACAGTCTCGATTCCAAAAAAAAGTTGGGATGATGTGGAAAGTCAAAACGAAATGCAGTGATTCAAATCCAAATTTTACAAAAGAACATAGAAAACGTTTCGAATGTTGGAGGTTAGATAGGGTGACATGGTGGTGAAGTGTTTAGCATTTCTGTGAGGAGTTTGCATGTTCTTCCCATGCTTGTGTGGTCTCCCTCTGGGTACTCCGGGTTTCCTCCCCCAGTCCAAAGACCGACACTGCATGCCTTGCTTTTTTTAATGCATCACCGTCTAGGTGAAATATATGGGGTGATATAAACACATTGAGCCCAAAACGAAGAAGAATAGGGTGAGTATGTGGTTTGTGGCCAGGGGTAGAGAGTGTCCAAGGGAGTGGGGGCTTTGGGCTCCGTGCCATGCGGCATCTCTCCCTGACATCCCATTGTGGCATACCCTGAGTGGAAGGGCCTTGGAAGGATCTGGATATTTTTTCATTTTCAAATAAATGTTATTATAGATTAATATCACCACATGGGCTCAGGAATCCTTCCAGAAATCAGTGTCTGTGAAAACAGTTTGCCGTGCCATCCACAAATGCGGGTTAAACCTCTATCATGCAAAGATGAATCCATATGTGAACATGATCCAGAAGCGCTGCCGTCTTCTCTGGGCCAAAGCTTATTCCAAATGGATTGAGGCAAAGTAGAACATTTTTCTGTGGTTACATTGATCAAACTATGAAATTAATTTCGGAAAACATGGACGCCACATCCTGTGGAATAAAGAGGAGAGGATGGTCCAGCTTGTTATCAGCACTCAGTTCAAAAGCCAGCATCTCTGCAAACTGTGTTGACAGACAGTGATTTCTGGAAGTGTTCCTGAGCCCATGCAGGGATTTCCATAACAGAATCCTGCCTGTTTTTGATGCAGTGCTGCCTAAGATCCTGACTATCACCGGCATCCAGTATTGATTTTCAGCTTTGCCCCTGCACACACAGAGATTGCTCCAGTCTCTTAATTTTTTTGAGGATATGTACTGCAGATGATGGGATATTTTACTACAGTTTTACTTTGAGGGATATTATTCAGAATTTTTTTCACAGTTTGTAGACACTTTTTTTTTTAGCAGATTGTTGAACCTCTGCCCAGATGTTCTTTTTATACCAAATCATACTACTGACCTGCTGCCAAATAACCAAATCAGTTGCAAAATATTTGTCCAGGTGTTTCTTTTAAGTACCACTTACTTTTCTTACCCTTCATTGCCCTATCCCAACATTTTTAAGATGTGTTGCTGCCATGAAATTCAAAATGAGTCACTACTGTTTGTCAAATAGTAAAACCTTCAACATTTAATAAGTTTTGTATGTTCTGTTGTGAATAAAATGGGGGTTTATATGATTTGCAAATCATTGCATTCTATTTTTATTTATATTTTACCCAACAAAATAGTCCCACATGTTTGCATTATTATTATTATTATTATTATTATTATTATTATTATTATTATTATTATTTTTGTGGTAGCCTTATGCTACTGTCATATTTGTTCTTTATCCCTTTGTGTTTTTATGTTTGTATTTTTTTTATTGTTTATTTTCTCTTGATTTTTCTCGTTCTCTTTATGTTGGGATCATCATCCCTCCACCCGTACGTTTCGCCTCATCTACTCCATTTGCCATTCCTGCTAATCAGGCTTTAGAGGAGGAGATTATAGGGCGCAGTAAGATCTTGTACCAGGCAATGAATCTTGGCCAGGCTCTGCGGTCACTCAGCTGTGTGGATGATAAAGAGCTCATCCAGGCTAAACTGGACAGCACTCAGGGCAGCTACATCGAGTTGCAGGAGCGCTGTCGCACAAAGTCTGAGCTGCTACAGCGGGCCCTGGCTAACGCTCGGCTGTTCGGAGAGGATGAGGTGGCTCTTATGAACTGGCTGGATGAAATACACGGCAGAGTGAGCCACATCTCTGTCCAGGACTATTCACCGGCGGTACTGGCAAAACAGCATGCTGACCAGCTGGTAGAACAGACCTCCTCCTCTTCAGTCTTCATTTTATAAAAATCTGCATCATTCATTTATATTTTATTGGTTTCATTGAGATGACTTGTGTTTAGTTAGTGATGGTGTTGTTGTGTACTGTATGACTGGTACTTCAATTAATTTGCATGTTCTATGTTTAGGCACTTCATGAGGATATTGAATTAAGGAAACAGCATGTTGAACAGGCCCTGCAGAACGGACTTGAGCTGCTCAAACAGACCACAGGCAAGGCTTGTCCTATATATTTTGAAGCATTTCATAATTCTTAAATAATTCGGTATTATGTACAAGGTATTAAACCACAGCACTTGTTTATTACTCAATTCTGGATGGTTAGAGGGTGGCACAGTGGCATAGTGGTGAGCAAAAAGGTCTATGCTTTAAGTTCCAAGTTGTTGACCTTGCATGTTCTCTCTGTGCTTGTGTGGGTTTCCTCTGCATACACCAGTTTCTCCAACAGTCCAAAGACATGCACATTAGGCTTATTATCTGTTTTAAATTGCCCCAAGATATAAGTTTGAGTGTGAATGACTGTGTGTATTGGCCCTGCAATGGTCTGGGGAGCTGTCAGTTGTTTAACTGAACACAATTACACAATGATATGAACAATTACTCTCCTTAGTATATATTCCTGGGTGTTGGCATGCATCAAGTTCTTGACAAAGACCCGTGCATAACAGCCAATTAGCATCATGACACATACGGACATCAGACAGACGAACGTACATGAGGAATTTCAATCCCTTACATATATATCGCATGTTTAAATATGACGTAATTTTCACAGTTTAGTATAGAACCTCAGTATTTCTGTATGTAGTAAAATTGTAATAATAAATGGTACATTTCTAATTGAAAGAGAACAAAGCACAGGAAATATTCAAATAATTTATATCAAAATGTAACACTTTATTTTTAAAAAATATATTTCATTCAAGGGTGCATTTTTTTCAGGCCTAACTGTTTCGTGTCTTCCTGTTCTGTGCAGGCGATGAAGTCGTCATCATTCAGGGCAAACTAGATGGAATAAAGACACGATATGCTGACATAAGCACAATGAGCAATGATGTAATGAAGACCCTGGATAAGGCCCTGTCTCTGGCTAACAAAGTACAACACACGCATGAGGAGCTGCGCTTCTGGTTGGAGAAAGTGGAGTCTGAGCTGGCCACGTTTGGAGCTCAGGAACCAGTGGGAGAGCAGCTCAGTCATGTGCAAGAGAGGCAGAAAGTGAGTACACGCCTTCAGTTTGAAAGGAAAGAGAAGCTAAATCAGGATGGATTGAAATGTATGGTAGATTGTGTTTGTTTTTGTTAAAGCTGGGGTTGATAATCTGGAAAGCTAGCAAAATGTGAATCCAGCGTCTTTACAGGACTCTAAGTAAATCCTACTCTGCCCTCAGAGGCCCTTTTAAAACCACTCTGAACTGAACTGCTGATTCATATACAGTAGGATCACACGTGCAAAAAGACACAGGTTTGTTTGATTGGATATTTCTTAGAGGACAGCAAGGCAGTGATTGGTTGATGTTTTTACACGATTACAGTGCTCACAGATGACTGATTTTTTTCAGAACCTTTTCAAATCTCATTAGTTGTTGAGATCTACAGATCATTTCAACCAATATAACAGTTTGTGTATACAGCTAAAAATCGACTAACCCCAGCTTTAAATTTTAGTGTGGAGTCCAGTATTAAAGCTTTAGTGTGAATTAGTACTGGTGAACATTCCTGGAACAACACATTCCTGTGTGTGTTTCATGTCTAGGCGTTAATGAAGGAGGTTCAGGAGCACAAGTCAGTAGTAGATACGCTGAATGAAGTTAGCAGTGCTCTACTTGAACTGGTGCCATGGCGTGCCCGAGAAGGGCTTGACAAACTGATCACAGAGGACAATGAGCGCTACAGGTCAGCTAGTGAGGCCATCTCTCAGCATGTGGACCAAACTGGAGCGGCTATCTTAAAATCACAACAAGTATGTAAATGTCATGCTAACAAAATAGAGCATGTCCAGCAGATTTCAAGTCACTGGATAATTAACTATTTATGTAACAAAAAATTCCTTGATTGGTGCGAATGATTGCTAATGTACGGTATTTGGGCTCTGCTGTTCAGTTTGAGCAGGCTGCAGACACTGAATTAGCCTGGCTGACTGAAGCTGAGAAGAAGTTGTCAACATTAGGTGACATCAAGCTTAAGGCAGAACAGACTGCAGCTCAACTGCAGGCTCAAAAGGTCAGTCTGATGCCTTTGAGGTCTTTACAGGTATACTCATCACGAACACAAAGAGCATACGAGTGTATGATCGAGTTGGGCCATTAACAGAAGTGCTCTCTGTGTTTAAGGGCTTCTCCATGGACATTATGAGGCATAAAGACACCGTGGATGAAATCACGAAGACCGGCGAGGTGATAATGAACAGCAAAGACGAGACTGAGAAACAGGCTTTAAAGGTAAAGATGAATAAATAGTTAAATAAATACAGGCTGAGTGTCTTTTATAATGAAATTTTAACAGTGTGACTGTTGTTCAGGCTAAGATCCAGGATCTCACTAAAAAGTACAACACGGTGAGTCAGTTGAACTCCGAACGCTGTCTGCAGCTTGAGAGAACGCACTCTCTTGCCTGCCAGTTCTGGGAGACCTATGAGGAGCTTTGGCCATGGCTGCAGGAGACGCAGGCCAACTTCACCCAGCTCCCTTCACCTGCCATCGAGTACGACACTCTCAGACAGCAACAAGAAGAACTGCGGGTAAGAAGGCTTTTTTAGGAAACAAGGTTTCATCTACTAGATCTCTAAAATCAGTTTTTTTTTTCCTTTATTGAATGCCATGTGCTTTTGTAGTCTTTTACCACAAACATTGTTTAGATTTTTTATTCATTAAGACCAAAACAGCTTTCTTCCATATCCCTTTTTATATTGTATATTTTTGCTTTTAGCAACTGCGGGAGCTGATTGCAGAGCACAAGCCTCATATAGACAAAATGAGCAAAACGGGCCCTCAGCTGGTGGAGATCAGTCCGCTGGAGGGTGAACCCATTAGGGAGAAATTTCAGGCAACAGGCAAGTTGTATGCACAGCTTAAAGCAGATGTTGCGCAGAGAGCTGCTGCCCTGGATGAAGCCATCTCTCAGTCCACGCAGGTTTGTCTTTAATTCTGTTCTTTATTTAGCTTCATCACTAAAACTACGGTTTCTTTAGTTCCTTGTATATGCGTGGGTTCTAGCTTCAATTAAATCACCCATATGACCAAGAGCTTTAGTTGATTATAAATATAGATCTTTTATAGCCATGCTTCTCAGTGTGTAGTCTTAGGAAACCCTAGTTTAATATTTTTCAGCATTTTATACAATTCTATACACTCCCTCAGGGATCTTTAGTAAATCAGGTCTCAGTGAGGTCTTTCATGTCCTTACAACCCAAGTGACCACTTGTTAATGAAGTGTCCTGTGAGAACCCTTCGATTCCGTCCGAAGGAAATCTTTAATCACTGTGTAGCATGTTTTCAGTGCCAAAGGATGCAGCAGGAGGATATGGTGAGGCCTGATATACAGTTTCCATCAAGAAACTTCCTGACAAATTGATGGTTAACAGGCCTACAAGTAATTACGTGTTACAGTGAAAGGTTTCTGTTGAAAGACGTGACCACTGCCTGATTGCGCTCCTGCTTATATCTTTGGCTGTAGTATTTTTATTTTATGGCTGTTTGGAAATTTGCTCTTTTAACATTGCCACTATTTATCTGCAGTTCCATGATAAGATCGACCCCATGCTGGAGTCTCTGAATCGTATAGCGGAGCGTCTGCGCCAGCCGCCGTCCATCTCGGTGGAAGTGGAAAAGATTCGCGAGCAGATTTCGGAGAACAAAGCCGTGAGTATGGACTTGGAGAAACTGCAACCATCGTATGAGACTCTGAAGCAGCGAGGGGAGAACATGATCACGCGATCCGAAGGTGCGGACAAAGACCTGTCCGCCAAAGGTGAGCATTTTTTAGTTTGTAAGTTTAATTTTAAACATTAAAAATATTGCCTTCAAATCATTACTGTTTTTTTTTTTAAGCTGTTCAAGACAAACTGGACCACATGGTGTTTGTGTGGAATGATATCCATGCTCTACTGGAGGAGAGGGAGGCTAAACTTTTGGATGTGATGGACCTGGCTGAGAAGTTCTGGTGTGACCACTGCGCTCTCATCATCACCATCAAAGATACTCAGGACTTGCTGAAAGACCTGGAGGATCCTGGGGTCGACCCCTCTGTTGTTAAACAGCAACAGGAGTCTCTGGAGGTCAGTGAACTCTTAGTGCTTATGGACATATTAGATTTAAAAAAAATAATAATTCAATAAGTCAGATTATACCGTATTACTGGGTGCACTGGAAACGCCCTCACTGATCCTGGGGCTCAAACTCAGGACCATTTTGCTGTGAGGCAGCCATGCTAACCACTATGCTGACACCAGCAGTCACATTAACCATACTTTTTTTAATAGAAATTATTTCTTGCATGATCTAATGATGGAATTTGCTGGCTATAGGGGTACCGAGAGGAGATCGACGGTCTTCAGGAGGAGCTGAATGTGGTCCAGAATCTAGGCGCAGAGCTGATGACAGCCTGCGGAGAACCAGACAAACCTGTAATTAAGAAGAGCATCGATGAGGTAACATCAGATAAGAGTCTTACAACACAGTGTGTAGATTTATACAGTTTATTTATATACGCCAGTCTGTAAGCACATCACATAATATTATATGGTAATAATAAATCACCACTGCCTCCAATCAGAATTCTTTATATACATTATATTGTGTAAGTTTGGATATTCATGAATGAAGATCTCACTGTTTTATATAATTAATTTCTAATTCAAACTAGGTGAATATGGCCTGGGAGACTCTGAATAAAGCATGGAAGGAGCGAGTGGACAGACTGGAGGAGGCCATGCAGGCTGCTGTACAGTTCCAAGATGGTCTTCAGGTACACTTTGCCACAAAAGCACTGAGAAAGCTCCCCCAACACACACACAAAACCGCAACTTAATAAAAAACTATTTTGTAGTCCGTCTCCAGTTAGCTTCTCTGAATGTCACTCATGCAGTGGTTGTGTTACCATGACGGAAAGCCAAAGAATCATTACATTAATTCAGCATGTTAGTCATACTGGAGTCTATATTTATGTGCACTTTTAATACATTAGTATCTGTGAAACTTATTGTACATATAAATCTTTATATACAGCATATAAATAATATTAATAGGCTAATTATTAGACTACATAGTGCCATCGGACATTATAACATATGTAATCATTTGATTAGCATGATCAGTTATTGGGAGGCATGGTGGTGCAGTGGTCAGCACCTTTGCCTTAGGCACGTAGTCCTGGGCTTGTATGGAGTTTGCATGTTCTCTCTATGCTTGCATGGGTTTCCTCTGGGGCCTCTGGTCTCCTCCTACAGTCCAAAGACGTGCACATTAGGCTAACTGGATATTTTTGATTGCCCCTAGGCGTGAATGTGTGTGCATGGGGGTTCGTGATGATCAGGCTGTTCAGGGTGTACCTCCCACTCGCCCTGAGTCGGCTGGGATGGGCTCCAGCCTCCCCGTGATCCTAACAAACAGTAAAGCAGTTATGGAAAATGAAACAAAATCAAATTACTTTTAATCAAGGTTTCCCTTGAGTTACTAGCTCTTTAAAACGATCTCTTATAACATCAGTGGTTCCTTATGGCAACATCGGTTCATGCCCAATTTTAAAGTGCACACAAGTGTTATGACTCTAGGCATGCTCAGAGGCATGTTGTTTTTCTGATTGGCTTTTCCAGCCTGTCAGTGACAAGAACTCGTTGGATTGGCTGGGCTACGTCACTGACCCGTATAGCATAACACGTTATCGACCCAAACAACAAGTGCAGAAATCACGGAAAACTTTAATTTTTGTTCCTGAACAACTGACAACAGGAAAGCTAAGTTGGCAAAACATTAGCTGCATAAGCTTTTTGGGGTTTACCGTCACGCACATTTCTGGCAGCATTCTCATCCTCAGAGTCACTAGAATGTGACGTCTCACTATCTCCATAAGAGACATCAACCCCACTCAATGCATTGACATCACTTCCGGGGAAAAAACTGCAAATTCCCACAGTTCAGCCCCCGCTAGTATTCCACTGTATAAATTGACCATTTTTGTGCTTTTTATGGTCATTTATGTTAAAATAAGCATCTGTATCACTTTAACATATTACATATGCACAAATTATGCTGGAAGGTTGAGCAATATTGGTGCTCTTTAATGCAATCAATTAAGAAGGAACAGAAGTTGGAAAGGCCTGTTTTAACTGAATCGGCATTCCATTGAAACATCCTGTGGTCAAGGCATTGAAAAGCATTCTGTACTGTAGTGCAGGCTGACAGCTTGTGTAGGATAAGGTGCGCTCTAGCTTTCCCACATCTCTATTATCCGGGCTTGCAGTGCAACCTGAGACTGCATTGTGTAGTAATATTTCATTCTTCCTCTACAGGGCATGTTTGACTGGGTGGATATTTTGGAGAGTAAACTGGATTCCATGTCACCTGTAGGCACAGACCTGGAAACTGTGAAACAGCAGATTGAGGAGCTCAAGGTATACGTTTTATCATGTTTCAGTGTGTTTGGGTCCCTTTCCCTGGATATACTGACCTACACGTATTGGCAATGTGTGGTTTATACCGCCTTGTCTTTTTTTTTTTTTTTTTTTGGGTCGTTTGTTTGATAAATGTGGTGAACGTCCAGGCTAAGTACCAGCTGTGTTTATTTAGAGGAATATCATTTCATGTGCTCTTCCACAAGTTCAAAGATGTATTGTCTACTAAAAGATAAACACATCTGAATTGTCTCTATTGTTGAGCCATGACCATATCCAAATTTTTAAGGATTTTGTTTAATGACGTAATGTCGATCATGCTATCTTATAGGATTGTACTCTGAATCTGTGGATTTTTACAGGAGTTCAAGGGTGAGACATATCAGCTTCAGATTGAGATGGAGAGGCTAAATCACCAGGCAGGACTGCTACTGAAAAAAGTCCTGGAAGAAGCAGACCGTATCGCCATTCAGGAGCCTATGACCGAACTTAAAATGCTTTGGGACAATCTGGATGACAAGGTCATCAACAGACAGGTGAGGTATCCTGGCACTTCCTGGTGTTGTTTATGCTCCTCAAACCTTGGCTTGCCCTCTGTCTTGATCTTTACTGACCATGGACGGCTCATCTGTTTTATAGCACAAGCTGGAGGGAGCCTTGCTGGCTTTAGGGCAGTTCCAGCATGCTCTAGATGAGCTTTTAGCCTGGCTGACTCATACTGAAGAGCTGCTCAGTGGGCAGAAGAAAACCAGCGGTGACCCCAAAGCTATTGAGATAGAGCTTGCCAAACACCATGTAAGTTCATTCAAATTAATGCAAATATCTATTTACATGTAATTAAAATGTCATGTGGAATTATACTCTATATTATGTTGTGTTCCTTGATGTGAAATCTCAAATTTATTTTAAATAAATTGTTTGTGATTACGCGGCATGGTGACATAATGGTTATGCAAGAAGGTTCTGAGTTTGAGTCGGCGAGGGCAATTCTTTGTGGAGTTTGCTTGAGTGGTTTTCCTCCAGGGTATGCCGGTGTCCTCCTACAGTCCAAAAACCTGTTAGGATAACTTACTGTTCAAAATTGCCCCTAGGTGTGAGTGTGTGTGTTTTTGGCACTGGCGAGCTCAGAGTCGGCTGAGATAGGCTCCAGCCTCCCTGCAGCCTTAGTAGGATTAAGTGCTTAGGTAAATGTGTAGAAGTATGCCCCCCCTTCTTCCATAATTTTGGTCGTATCCAATTCCCACCTGTCAAGTATTCCTTTTCCCTATCACACGACCACCGCCAACCAGGGTGGGGCATAAGCATGTGATAAGCAACCCTGTCAGTGATGCTGCCACCCACCCTGCCGCTATTTGGAGGCGACTTAACACACTCGGAGGGAAAGCGTTATCTGCCCCCTCGTATGAATGAGCTCCCAGATGCCCATGATTGGCTGGTGATCGCTGTGAGTGACAGGGATGTGCACGTTTGTCATCCCTCCCTCCCGTGAGAGCTCGGCTAATTGGCTTCCATGGACTTCCAGTTGTGGATGGCTGCGGCATCAACTTGGATTCAAATATGTATGTTTGTCATCTAGAATAAACAGTAAATATACAGTCTTGTTGTTTTTTCTAACTAGGTGCTGCATAATGATGTATTGGCCCATAAGAGCACAGTGGAGGCAGTTAACAAGGCTGGTAAAGATCTGATGGAGTCCAGTGCAGGCGAGGAGGCGTGTGGCCTGCAGAGCAAGCTGGAAAACCTGAATCAGCGTTGGACAAGCATCCTGGAGAAGACTGAGCAAAGGAGGAAGCTTTTGGACAGTGCCTTACTCCAGGTCCTGCACATACACACACACACACATACACACACACACACACACACACACACACACACAGATTAGCTCATTGGTAGGCTTGTTGAGTGTAACAGTGCGCTATTTTTATGCACAATATAATAAGATAAGCATTGTTTCTAATTTAGAAAAATCACTTGTTCTTGGTTTGAGTCCCGGTCCCGAATGTTTTCATGCTCTCCCTGTGCTTGTGTGGGTTTCCTCCGGGTACCCTGGTTTCCTCTCACAGTCCGAAGACATGCACGTTAAGCTAACTGGCTATTCCAAATTGACCATTAGTGTGAGTCAGTGTGTGTCACTGCGATGGTCTGGTGAGCTGTTTGACCAGTGTTGGCTGAGATATGCTCCAGCCTCCCCACATCCCTAGTAGAATTAAACATTTCTGCAAATGAGTGAATGAGATGAATGAGGATGCAATCATCATCATCAGGGTGACCTCAGCCAAACTGCATGCCTTGTGGACCACAGATGTAATGCAAACCAGTATCCACTGAATGCTTACCCAGACAGTATTGTTTTAGCTGTGAAGCCTCACTCACTTTCCTTTTTTTAAAATTCATCTTAGATTAATACTCAATGAAACCATCCATTTTAATCCAAACTACTTTTCACGCTTAGAAACCTGCACTAATGAGAGTAATGTGAAGTCCATTGTAGTGATGTTAGCTGTATTGTGTTGCAGGCCCAAGGTTTCCATGGCGAGATTGAAGATATGCAACAATGGCTGAAAGACACAGAATGTCAGCTGTTAGCATCAAAAGCAGTTGGAGGCCTACCAGACACAGCCCGCGAGCAGCTTAACACCCATCTGGTATGTATTTAAAGCTTTACAAGGCCTGCTGATGATGGCAAGCTGGAACACATTTTATCACACCCAATACTGAGCTTTTTTTGGGTTTAACAGTCATAAAAATAACAATTTAGATTGAGCCTGTTCAGAGAATTTAATAAAGCTTTACTTAAAGAGGTTGTATTCAGAGCATATGTTTATTGGGTTTTTATGTTTATGCTAGAGTGGTTTTCCCCCCCTTTGAAGTCCAGAATATAAATCTTTTGTATTTTTTTTTATTCCTTCACACTGAAGCAGCTAATACATCATAATAAGCTGCATGAACATATAACAAACCTTTAGATTGAACATCTTAAACTGATGGACAGATAAAAATGGACAAATGACTTTCCTCAGTTTTTCCCTTTAAAGGATGTAGGACATTCCAGTAAATCAGTCCGACCCTGTGCTAGCATTACTCTAATCTTTTTGTCCAAATAAATGTAAAATGCTTACAATAGAGCATCAGTAATGCCTGATATCCCTTATCCTATAAAATAAGAGATATTTAGCTCTAAAACCATTATGCTGTGTGTCTGTATATGTAGGAGTTATGTAGTGTGTTGGAGGTGAAGGAAGAACGGTATCAGAAGCTTCTTCAGAGAGGTCAGAAGCTGATAGCTATGACCCCGGAGAACCAAGACAGCAGTACTGAACAGGATCTCCACAACCTTCAAGAAAAGTGGGAATCCGTGCAGGCCAAAGTGGCTGAGAGGAAGGTGGGCACTGCATGCATATATATATATATATATATATATATATATATATATATATAGATATAGATATAAATAGATAGATAGATAGATAGATAGATAAAGAGAGAGAGAGAGTGTTCAAGTGTGTTTCTGGGTTCCCAAGCCAACCAGTTACCATGGCAGAAAACTTCATACTCATAAAATGACTAATGTTTTGCATATTGGCTTTTAAATTGTATGGAAATGTTGAGAAGTTGAAACTTAATCCCTAGTTGACCCTAAAATGGGGTTATGCAGTTTCTATCTTTGTTTTTTTGTTTCATCCCTAATGAGGAAGCTAACAAGCTAATGATACTTTTACCTTACTACAGTTAATGTGGACTAAATTACAAATTCCCACTTCTGTAACAGAATTGGGGACTAGATAGACTTCACTTTGGATTTTATGGAGTGCACTGCTAAGAGGAGCAGGGGGTCATTTGGGATTTGCCTATCAAAACCACCGCATAGGTTTTAACATCCTATGATAGAAAAGTATTATCATGCAGCTTCATATGTGATCAAAAAGATGATGTCAGTGCGGTCAGAAGGTGTGGGGGGTGGGTGCCTAGGACAAGTTGGGAATGACTATGAAGCATAATGTTCTTATTGTGAAGTGTGCTCATCATAGTCCAGTGCTTACTAAAGGCTGCGTCACACCATGAAGAAAAAAGTGGGCTGGTCCAGACATGTTCTCCTTAACCCAGCTCTAGTGCTCTTTGATGGATGATATCAGAATGAAAGCCTGGCTTCTAAACACCAACTTTAAAGACCTTGTCCTATTTATAAATGTCATATACTGTATGTTTCCAAGTTACTTTCATGAGACGTGACTTTTTTCTCTAGAAAGGCTCAGTGAAGCCACTCATTTAATTGAGTCCAAGGCTTTCCAAGGCTCCTCAGCTTTTAGTTCAGAAAACCTCGGTGTACCAGATGCACCATGTGAATCACACTGTTGAATATTGAATTAAAGACAATGTTTTTGTGCCTGAGGGGGAAATGATTCTTCTACACATCCTCTTTTATTTGTCATTATAGCACTGAGAGATCAACGCTTCCTCTCGCTGTTCAATCACAAGCAGATCTTGATGCTATTTTGGTTGTGTTGATGTAATTATGACTTGAATTAGTAAATCAGTGTGTGTGTGTGTGTGTGTGTGTGTGTGTGTGTGTGTGTGTGTGTGTGTGTGTGTTGGTCGTACCTAGGTGAAACTGGAAGAGGCATTAGCGATGGCCACAGACTTTCATAATTCTCTTCAGGACTTCATTAACTGGCTGACTCAAGCAGAGCAGACCCTCAACATGCTCTCTCCAGCCTCCCTCATCCTGGAAACGATCATGTTCCAGATTGATGAACATAAGGTATCAGTGTGTTGTTTTTTTTTATTTATTTATGTCATTTATTCATTTATTTATTTAAAAAGAAATCAATATAATTTATTTTTCTTCCATATTATTGAAGTCAATCAGGAAATCTTTTAGGTTTTACATTTAAAACTTTAGTTTCATCCTCATCGTTTTTAAGTCTCAGATCTGTCCACATAGCTTTTTCCATGTTTCCCTGACAGATCTTTGCGACCGAGGTCAACGCGCACCGTGATCAGATCATTGAGCTGGATAAAACAGGCACCCATCTGAAGTACTTCAGCCAGAAGCAGGATGTGGTACTGATTAAAAACCTGCTCATCAGTGTACAAAGCCGCTGGGAGAAAGTAGTGCAGCGTTCGGTGGAGCGAGGACGCCTGCTGGATGATGCGCGGAAACGTGCAAAACAGGTGTGAAAAAATCACCAAAATTATGAATGACTTTTATTTTATTTTGAGTAGAGAGTCTGGGCAACAGGGTGCTGTAGTGGTGAGCACATCCACCTCACAGCAAGAAGGTCTTGGCTTTAGGTCCCGGGATTGGGCATATCTGTTAGTTTCCTCTGGATACTGTTTTCCTCCTACAGTCGATAGATGTGCACATTGGGCTAATTGGCTGCTCCAAATAGCCCATAAGTGTGAAGGTGAGTATGAATGATTGCATGTGTGTGTTGCCCTCTGATGGTCTGGCGAGCTGTTCAGGGTGTACCTCGCCTTCGCCAAGTGTTGTCTGAGGTAGAATTTAGCCTCTTTGCGACCCTAATAGAGTATTAAGCAGTTTGACAAATGTGTGAGTGGGTGGGTTTGGTCGGCCAGTGAAAATGTATACATACTGTATTTTGGTAATCAGTACGACCTATTCAGATATTTTATCATTATGTCTCATAGATCTAGTAACATATGATTAACCAAAGCTAGCATGGCATTCCTTGTCTCTGTGCTTGTCTTTAACTGGTTTGTTTTCAGCAAGAGCTAACATCCGTTACATACATACAACGAGTCTATAAGTACTGTAGTGTCTGTTCGGCTGTGTGTTTCCCCTCCGAATGACGCTCACCTCAAATGTAATGTTTCTAATTTCAGTTTCATGAGAGTTGGACCAAGCTGATGGAGTGGCTGGAGGAGTCTGAGAGAGCTCTGGACTCCGAGCTAGAGATCGCTAACGACCCCGGCAAGATCAAAATGCAGCTGGCTCAGCACAAGGTGACTTGGATCTCACCACACCCATTCCTTTTGTAAACCAGTAATTACTCACTTCCCAGAATCCTTCTGATCTTCAGCACCTTTGTGTGTGTATACCATTTCCGTGTGTGATGAAGTAGTGAAAGGCCTTCCAGCATGGCATGAATCATGGCATAAACCAGCTGCTCGCTGTCTCTCTCAGCTTACGTGCTGTTATTTCCTGTCATCTCTCTCACACCGAAAGGATGAGATCTGTCAGAACCTTGTGTCTCATTTGATAATAAAACAGTGTATACCATCAGGGCCTTGTTTAAAGGTGTGGTGCGTAACATTTTCGAGGCTCTATTAGCAGAATTCAAGTACATCATTTAATAAAGTTTTCAATAATGTATAATCATTAAAAAAGTCTTTTGAGTTTTAGGAACCTTAGAATAAGCTGTTTGTATCTACATGGGGAGCGGGTCCCCTCTCATGGAGGCCACCATCTTGCGCCGCCATATTTCTATAATAGCCCACAATCATACAGGCTTTGAAAGGGAGGGGTCGGGAATAAAATTTCAGTTGGTTGCAATCTATAATCTTACCACTAGATACCGCTAAATCTTATATACTGTACCTTTAGAACCATAATTTACCTTTAAAAATGTTTATTAATAAAAACTAACTCACAAAAAAGGCCAAAAATTATTGAGTGATTCTGTGAGGTTTAATTATTCCACTTAATGTTAAGCTTTTTATTTGGCTGCTCTGGTGATTAAATATTATTATTAGGATTTGCAAAATTAGTTTTGCAGCCCACTTCATTGCATATGTATTGATAAGCGGCTCCATTTCACAGCACAAATTTTGGTGGGGAGTGTATAAATAAAGCCACGCAAAATGAATGACGAAGTACGCTAGTCAGTTTATTGCTAATAGCACCATTATTTACTGCCGACAAGCATGTGTGAATTTTAATTAAGTGTGCAAGAGATAAATTGGCTGCGTTTGATTTCTCATATTTATATGCTACTGTGTTAGTACTCAAAAATAGTATATAATATCGAGAAATACTCAGTATACATTAAATGGTATTAAATAGTAGTTCACTTAAAACACATACTAAATCTATGGTATGAAAACGCACACTACATTTACAGCATCGTATCCCATAACTCACTGGAACATCGGAATAACTGAAGAAGAATTTATCCAGGGAAAATAATAGGGGGAGAAAATGGTGGCGCAAAAATAGGTTTTGATTTTAATAAAGGCTAAAATTATAATTGTTGGCTAATGCTAATGCCACTGTTCCTGTTTAAAGGACAGACTCAAATTTGCTCAATGGTTTATTCCTTGGACAAATATATGTACATGTGACAGGATATATAAATGTAAGAGCTATACCACTGTGTCTGTTTACAGTTTGGACATACACTAGTTTGTGCTGATTTTGGTAGAATGGGTTGGTCATGATTATAAAGAACTGTGTTACATTGTTAGTGCTAAATCCTAAATATTGCCTTCTGATTCGGATACTCCTGGTCCTAAAAGGAGCATAACTGAGAGTAGTTGCTGACAGTAGAGAAGAGCACACAGTGCCATGTAATTAACGGCTCAGCGGTGTGGACCCAGCAGATTCCCTCACATTCTGTCGACTCAGATGTGCCATCTAACGCCAATCAGCCACATATACAGTACATAAACTGCTGCTTTCATGGTGTGTGTTCTTGAGACTACATGTTTACCCTGGCTCTCTGTTCGCCGGCTCATACAGGAGTTCCAGAAGGCCCTGGGCGCCAAGCATTCTGTGTATGACACCACCAGCCGCACAGGCCGAGCCTTGAAGGACAAGACGTCGCTCCAAGATGACAACCAGAAGCTGGACGACATGCTCTGTGAGCTCAGGGATAAATGGGACACGGCGTGTGGCAAGTCTGTAGAAAGGTATGTCAGAATAACCCAGATTAAATAAAAGATTCCAATTAGAAAATCTTTTTTAAAATTTGTTATAATAATTGTATAAACTTGTTATAGATGCAAGCTTGTGACTTGGGATCCTTTTACTTCACAGGCAGAACAAGCTGGAGGAGGCTCTGCTGTTCTCAGGCCAGTTCACTGATGCTCTGCAGGCTCTAATTGACTGGCTTTATAAAGTAGAGCCACAGTTGGCAGAGGACCAGCCCGTGCATGGAGACATTGATTTGGTGCTGAACCTCATTGACAGCCACAAGGTACCACTGGGCCTCTGACTGTGGACTTTGGAAACGTTTCACTGTAAAGGCTTTCTCAGCTCGTCTTATACCGAATTAAACAGGAATGACTTATGATTGTGTTATATTTCTGCTTGGATGCCATAATGGAATCTAGTATCAAAATTCCCCTTCATGTACTTCTATTTTTGGGCCTTCGAGATTCTGTTATGGTTTGAGAATGTCCGTTGTCTCGTCTACATTCGTAACTGCAGGTTTCAATTAAACAGCATAGCTTACTCACTGAACAAGACTTCATCTCCACTTTCCCTTTCCCCTCTCTGATTGAGGGTTGATCTGCTCATACTGAAAGCCCCCAGGGCTCTGATGACTGAATCCGCATCGATTATAAATACGTCTAGTCCACTTTCCTGAAAATCAGTTTTGATCAAAATGTTTTTGGATCAGATTTAAACCTGAGACAGAATTGTGCCAAAGGGTTCACGTTACTAGGAGGGTTAGAGTTTGATTGGAATTGATACTTTTGGCTTGTTTGCTGTTTGACCTGGCTTCACGCTACATGACTGCATGACCAAAAAAAAAATAAAAAAGAAGTATTAGCATTTGCCGCTAAAAACATGCTTGTAAAAACTTTCATTCATTTGTCAGAAATATGGCGGCTGATAAAGTAAACAAACCTTTGCTGAGAGCATGCAAATATCACAACGCACCATTTTTAGATCATTATAGCGGAGCTCCATAATGATGCAAACAGCACGGACATCCAAAACCCGTCGAAGTTCTGTAGCATACCATCTCTTTTCCTTGACCCAGTTTTAACAGGTCAATTTAGCATCCTGGACCTATCTGATTATCACCTGATACCTGGTCATCACATCCATATGCGCTCTTCCTTGAACTGTATGCCTATGTGCACTGTAGTGTTAGAATTTCCCTTTCGCTTCACAGCATTACAAAGCACACTGAACACCACCACAGGCCTCTACACCTAACAACAGTGGGCCAAATGCACCGAAATCTAGTGTAAAACACATATAAGTGATGATGTAATAATCAGTTATCCACATGCAGTATTTGCTATATCGTATATATCTGTAACCCATAATACACAGCACTTTTGATTCAGTTTATGTGATGAAATCATTGAAAGTCTAAATGACTGCGTTTCCCACCACACTCTCACCTCACTACAGTTTGCTAAGAACCAGACCGAGACCATCTTGCTCAGATACCCTCGTGTTCGTGCTCTGAAAATCACAAACTAATAAAAAATAAAAATTAAAACACATCAAGATTCAATTCAACAGCCTAAATGTTGCATATATGGGTGCCGCATAGAACTGTCTTGTACTTGATGAAGTGTGTGTGTGTGTGTGTGTGTGTGTGTGTGTGTGGGACAGGTGTTTCAAAAGGAGCTCGGAAAGAGGACCAGCTCAGTCCAGGCTCTGAAACGTTCAGCCCGTGAGCTGATTGACAACAGCCATGACGACTCTTCCTGGGTCAAAGTTCAGATGCAGGAGTTGAGCTTGCGCTGGGAGACGGTGTGCGCCCTCTCAGTGTCCAAACAGACACGGCTGGAACAAGCTCTGTGTCAGGTACCAAAACTCTTCACATTATAAACGTAAATGAGCTATTACATAAACAGACAACCATTTAACGTTTAATTCTGTAGACATGCATTGAAGATGGGCTAGAAGTTCCATATACAGTATTCTCTGTGCTATTCAGGCAGAGGAGTTTCACTCGACTGTTCATATCCTGCTCGAGTGGTTAGCTGAAGCAGAACAGAGCCTTCGTTTCTATGGGTCTCTACCTGAGGATGAGGAAGCCCTGCGTGGCCTGATTGACCAGCACAAAGCAAGTCCACTTTTACAAACCCATATTCAGTACTCTCTATTGCTTCATACTTACCAAACACTGATCTACTCTACACTAGTACACTAGTAGTGATCAAGAGTCCATCAAATTCTGTATTAATGTACTTTTTCAGTGCAGACGTAGAATGCCCCATAGCAACCATTTCTTGATGTGTTTTTTCATGGCCTTGTCTTATGGTGTAGTTTTATAAGTGCGTTGCTATCTACGAACCCATCAGTGACGCCAGTAGAGTAAATTAAACCATACATGGCCTCTCAAGCTGAATTAGAGCTGGCCAAAACAGGACTCGACCTCAAATAACACATATCCCTTGAGCATGATCTCATATCTGAACCAGGAATAATTTATTCCACATAGTTTTCACCAGACATTCTTCACGCACATCGACGGTGGGTGGAGTGGGGGGTTGGGGGGAGGGGGGTCTCACTGGAACATCCGTGTAAATTTCTATTGTTTTTACTTTGGTGTTTTCCATTTGACTAATGATGGGCACTATTATCCAAACAGGAATTCCTGAAGAAGCTGGAAGAAAAGAATGTGGCTCTGAACAAAGCCGTCAGCATGGGGGAAGCCATCTTAGCTATCTGCCATCCAGACTCTATCACCACTGTGAAACACTGGAACACCATAATTAAAGCTCGCTTCGAGGAGGTCAGAGTCATTCTGCTCAACTCACTAACATCTCATGCACAGTTTACCCTGACATACTTACAGAATATATGTGGCTCACATTCCTCAGATTGTAGTTCTAGACAGTGTACAATGCTAATGAAGTTCACGAAGACATTTTTAAGTTTCAGAGGCTTGAAAAATGAAGTTGATGTATTGTGTTATTGCAGTTTACTTACAAAGTTATTTCATTATTAGGTTAAAAAAATGTGGATATAAGAAAAAAGACACAAGAGTCCTCAGAGAGCTCAAACCTCCGCCATGCCCAGCAATCTGTCATATGAGCCAAAAATGTAAAAAAAAAAAATGTCACAATGTTAAAGAATCCTATAAAAATTCCCGGATCCAGAATTTAATTCGACTCATCTCCAGAAATCTTCTTTGTCCAAAGCCCCACCTCTGGTAGACATTTCATGAAAAGATATTCGTGGCCCACTCCAGCATAATACGGACATACTGAGGTGTTGATATATTTGAAAAGATAATTGAAGAATTGCCTGAGTTACATCACTTGGTATGTTGCTAATTAGGAAATGCTACTTTTAAGAAAATAGCAATTACAGTTACAGAACCAGTTTCTGAATGTCTGCCTTTGAAACTCCCCAACATCCATGAACTAAAAGAATCCGGCTCTCGACCAGTCAGCATGATCTTAGCAGCTTTCTAGCAACAGATGGGAATCCTTCTGGGATTCTGTATGTAGGTATATAAGGAAATACCCTGAGCAATTACAAAAGCTGTTTGAAAATCGGCAACATAAGTGGATATTTTACAACAACTTGGACATGGAACCGTTTCTTAAACAAGTATTTTAGCATGGATAGATTGTGTTTATGGATATTTGAACTTGGGCATGTCGAACATTATGCTTTAAAGGATGTATTTTTGAAAATATCACCAAGTAAGCCATTTTCAACTTACTCTGGCTCTTACTCAAAACACTACCTAGTGATTTATGATGGAGCAGGTCACTTTTTTTTTTTTTTTTTTTTTTTTTAAAGAACAACATGCACAGCACCCTCTGCCTGGCCTGCTATAATATGACACTTCAGAAAAAAATGCTCAATGTTAAAGAGTCCTTTTAAAAGTTTCTGGATTAAGAATTTGATTTGGATCATGTCCAAAAAGTCCTACTTGTCCAAAGTCCTACCTCTAGTAGAGATTTCACGAAAATTCACAAATAAGGTTTATTTGTGTGATTATGATAACAAACACACACTGAGAATAAAACATATCCTGCCCTGTAATGGTCTGCGAGCTGTTCAGGGTGTACCCTGCCCTCACCCAGTGTTGGGTGAGATAGACTCCAGTCTCCCCGCAACCCTAGTAGGATTAAGCGGTTCTGCAAATGATTGAGAGTGAGTGTGAGAGAGTAAACTTCTTTACTGTGAGTACTTGCCTATGATGTTATAAACTCAAACCCTCTCATTTGCATTTGCCGCTGCTCAGGTCACAGCGTGGGCACGGCAGCACCAGCAGAGATTATCAGGTGCTCTGAGTGAGCTAATGGCCACTCAGGAGCTGCTGGAGAATCTGTTGAGCTGGTTACAATGGGCAGAAAGCACACTAACTGAGAAAGACAAGGAAGTCCTGCCTCAGGAGATCGAGGAGGTCAAAACTCTCATCACTGAGCATCAGGTACCAGTAATGTGCACTGAAACATTGCATCCATAGCACGGCTGTTCAGTTATCTCTACTTTCAGAAAGCTGCTTGCTGTTTTTATTTTATTTTATTTAATTGTTTGATTTTGTTATTTAGACCTTTATGGAGGAAATGACTAGAAAACAACCAGAAGTGGACAAAGTGACTAAAACTCATAAAAGGAAAGCTACAGCTGATCCACCAGTTCAGTCTCAGATCCCAGTACTGGAAAAAGGAAGGACAGGCCGTAGGTTTTAACATCAATCCTGAAACTATATGTGTTTATGTTGTATTTCATGTAAATTAAATCAAACCATCACCATTTTGTCCCATCAGGAAAGAGATCCCAGGTCCAGTCCATGTATCCAGCGACAGTCCAGGCTCAAGTAGAGACCAAGAACCCCAGAGTGAACCTGTTGGTCAGTAAATGGCAGCAGGTCTGGCTTTTGGCACTGGACAGAAGAAGAAAACTCAATGATGCTCTGGACCGACTAGAGGAGGTCAGTCAGAAGAACAAACATTAGCAGCTAAGCTAAAGTCTGTGTAATAAATGGAACTATAACCCTAGACTCCTGTATATCCTCAGCTGAAAGAGTTCGCCAACTTTGACTTTGATATCTGGAGGAAGCGCTACATGCGATGGATGAACCATAAGAAATCCCGAGTCATGGACTTCTTCCGTCGCATGGACAAGGATCAGGATGGGAAAGTCACCAGGCAGGAGTTTATAGACGGCATTCTTTCTTCAAGTCAGTTACTCCATCATTCATTCTTAATCTAGTGTGCAGACAGAAAGATCCCTTTTGCTATTAGCTTTCATTTAGCTCAGGATGAATCGTTTCTGTCGCTGCTCCTCATAGAGTTTCCCACCAGTCGACTGGAGATGAGCGCTGTAGCAGACATCTTTGATCGTGATGGTGACGGCTACATCGACTACTACGAGTTTGTTGCTGCCCTGCACCCGAACAAAGATGCCTACAAACCACTTACTGATGCTGATAAGATAGAAGACGAGGTATGTTTACTTTAAATTACATTCATTCCGATAATATATTTCCCTCTGTATGTAGCATGGTGGCGTAGCGGTTAGCACGTCGGCCTCACAACAAGAAGGTCATGGGTCGTTTGCATGTCTTCCCACGTTTGCGTGAGTTTCCTCCAACAGTCTGAAGACATGCACATTAGGCTAATTGGACATTATCGATTGTCCCAGATGTGAGTGTACATGCTTGTGTCTGTGTTGCCCTGTGACGGTCTGGCGAGCTGTTCTGGGTGTACCCTGCCTTCACCTAGAGTTGGCTAGGATGGGCTTCATCCTGACCCTAATAAAAAGAATAAAGCAGTTCAGAAAATAAAATGAACTCACTCACTCATTTTCTAAGCCACTTAGTCTTAAGTAGTGTTGTGGGGAGACTGGCACTCAGCTGACTCTGTTCGAAGGTGGCATACACCCTGGACAGCTCGCCAGACCATTGCAGGGCCAACACACATACATACACACACAAACTCACACTTAGGGGCAATTTGAAACAGCCAGTTAACCTACTGTGCATGTTTTTGGACTTTGGGAAGAAACCAGAGTATCCGGAGGAAACCCACGAAAGCAGATCATGCAGACTCCACACAGAAACACCCAATCTGGGAATCGAACCCGGGCCTTCTTGCTGTGAGGCGGTCGTGCTCATCACCACGCCACCGTGCCGCCCGAAATGAAATCATCTTTCTGAAGTTCTATTCAAATATATATTGACTTTTTCTTTTCTTTGTTTAGGTGACGCGCCAAGTGGCGAAGTGCAAGTGTCCTAAACGGTTCCAAGTGGAGCAAATTGGTGCAAACAAATACCGGGTGAGAAACTGACCATATTTCTTTAGATCAGATCTTCCCCTGTACATGTGAAAAGACAGTGCAAGCTTGGTGCCAATGCAAATAGAGCATCCTGCAGATCCACCATGTTAGTTCTTGAAACCCCTAATAGCTCTTGAGAGAAGGAATGATATCATAATATTCACTTTATAATAAGGGGGAAAAGGGGCTGGCAGAATACTCTTAACCCCTTACTGTGTAAATCCTTGCACTGTCTCCATACAGTATGGTGATAAATGCTCTTCAAAGGAAAACTGTGATGTACTACTCAGACATTGTGTGCTAATGTTTTTTTTTTTCTCTTTTTAATTTTCTCTGCTGTTCAGTTCTACCTCGGAAACCAGGTATATATATATTTATATATTTATATATATATATATATACACACACACACACACACACACACACACACACACACACACACACAGTGCTTCCTTATAATTGTGCTGCCTTTTTTGGCTTCACCAATTTCCTTTTTAATACTTTACCAGATTTGCACCTAGCCCTTATTGAACTCAGAAGCTGATAAGCAATGAAAAACGTTAAGAACGCCGGGTCTCAGCTCTAGCGTTATTATTTTCTCTCTCTCTCTAAGTCTGGCAGGTTCCCAGTGGTGTGTAAAAGAATGTGCAGATGCAGGTGGGAGAGAGAGAGAGAGAGAGAGAGAGAGAGAGAGGGTGGGAGGGGGATACAGGGAGAGAGTGAGCGAGAGAGAGAGAGAGAGAGATAGCTGAAAGGCTTGCCCAGATGTTTTCCTCCGAATGACACCAAAGATGGTTTGAATTACTATAGGATACAATAAGGCTAAAAATATTCATCCTGCTTCCCAGGCATAACACATTACTTTACATGTAGTGATTATTAGTGTCAGATTAATGCCAAACTACATGAACCAGAGTTCAGAATAAAGTGGGAGTGCTCCATCCCCGATCCCAGTAGGAATGCTAGTCCTTTTTAGGAAGTTTTGACCTGGATTTTACGACCTTGCCTATCTGCTTTTGAGTCGCCGTGCATTTCTAACATCTCCTCTCGCCTCCCGTCCAGTATTTAACATGATTTGTGTTCATCTTTTAAGCCCTTTGAAGCAGAACATAACACAGTGCTGCTTGCCTGATATTATATTATATTATATTATATTATATAACATTCCTTAATGATATAATTTCTCTTTCAAAGAACTTTAACCCAAGCTACAGTCATAACTAATACTTGATTCTTTATTTCATTGGGGAATATAAATCACACTGTGATCATGCTTTCTCAAGTTCATGCTTTGTGCAGATGAAAGACGGTAATTCAGAGCTGATTATCTGGTGAAGTGTTGGGGGACTGGGAAATTCATGCAATCCTCATTTTTCCTTTGCTTATGTTCAAGCTTATTTATTTATTTATTTATTTGGTTGCTGTCATGTGCACCAGTTTGTTCAGTCTTTTGCTGTTCCATATCAACTGAAACAATTCTTTTGACAGTTTGGTCTGGTTCACTGCTTACATGATCCGTTAATCGCCGATGAGAGTATAACAAACAGGGACAATCAAAATCTAAACTCCCAACTGCACGTTGCTGTTTTGGAAAGCTGTATCCTGGTAAATGGTCATTTTTAAAGCCGTTTGTTGTGCCTCTGGTTCTTCTTACTTCTTTATCTCCTCATGCTTCCAACCCCATCTTCTGTCCGCAAATCACCAAATTCACCAGTGACATTGAATCATTCTGGTTCTCATACTGTGTATGTGTGAGAGAGAGAGAGAGCAGAGGCCAAAACAAGACTCAGCGAGAAGGGTCATCACATGCTCATCATGTGGAGTGTTGTTAGCGAGTGGAGTCCAGCCATCTTTCCATAACACTTTTTTTTTCTTCTTTCTTTTAATTAATTATTGTGTCATTGGAGTTTGGCCACATCGGCTCTGCATCAACGTCAACACACATTCTCTCTTAGTATGGTGCTTTCTAGAAAGTGCAACCTTTATGTATGTGGTGTTGATTTGTGGAAAGAGTTCTGTTGGTTCATTTGTTTTTGGAAAAGAAAGCATGACGCTGTACCTTGCTGTGGGTTGTGATCTACACTACGGTCACGTCCAACTGGCAAACTTTATTTTGTTGAATAAGCAGTACTTATTGTGAAGAATAAATAAATAAATAAATTGGGTAGAGTTGTAGTGTTGTTGTTGTTCTGGAGGACTCACAACTCTGCAGCGCACTCTAGTGGCCATTAGATCGAAAACCTATCCTCAAAGCATATCCTCCAAATTCTTAAACATTAATCACTCTTCTTAAAGAATACACATGCAGCAACAAAACACAAAGCTTGAACCAGTTGGATTGACCATTTATTTGTATTTTCTTTGGAATGACACCGATGTCGTGTTTATGTCCAAAAAACTTTTTCTCAGCTGGGCAACAAGTACAAACAGGGCACCTATCAAAATCTCAGACAGAGCACATATGATTTATAGCATCATCACTACATCTTCAACTAACTATTATACAATACGTGCAAAAGTGTTAGGCACCCGATTTTGTTTTTGTTTGTTTTAGTGTAAACTTTGCGATAGATTAAAGATTTTGACTTTTTAGATTTATGGCACAAAATTTAATGTAAAACTGTACAAACTGGACCTGAGACTTTTTTTAAAGCAAACGGTCATCCATTCATTCATTTTCTTAGCCACTTAATCCTAATTTGGGTCGCGGGGAGGCTGGCGCCTATCTCAGCCAACTCTGGGCGAGGGTGGGGTACACCCTAAACAGCTCGCAAGGCCATCGTTGGGCCAACACACATACAACCATTCACACTCACTTCAACACCTAGGGGTAATTTTGAACAGTCACTGAGCCTACTGTGCATGTTTTTTGGGCTGTGGAAGGAAACCGGAGTACCTGGAGGAAACCCATGCAAGCATAGGGAGAACATGCAAACTCCACACAGAGACACCTGAACCCAAGACTTGAAGTTCTTGCTGTAAGGCAGATTATATATATATATATATACATACATACACTTACATACATATTATAGAATTTATATATTTATGTAAATATAAGGCATCTTTCCTCGACAGCCTTTCTTTTACATGTGCCTAAAACTTTTGCCCAATGCTGTATCTCTTGTCAGTGTCCCGGGTTGTCCTTTTTCCCAGTCTGTGGTTTCATGTCAGTGTCGTGTGACTTTCACGCCGTAACTCCTTATTGACTCGCTGCTTTCTGTTCCCTGCTCAGTTTGGAGACTCGCAGCAACTCAGGCTGGTACGGATCCTGCGCAGCACTGTCATGGTGCGGGTAGGAGGAGGCTGGATGGCCCTCGATGAGTTCCTAGTCAAGAATGACCCGTGTAGAGGTAATGTACTGGCCGTGTTTTGTTTTGAAATACTCTGAAATGGCCAGGATGTGACTCTGATAAGACTTGGGAATATGTATACTGCACGTTATTAGATTTATTACAAGGGATTTATATTTTTATATATAATATATAGGAATGTACTACAGTTGTTTTTAACCAGGTCATATATTTTTTGGTCACAATACGACCCTGTGTCTTCTGCCTCTGCATTCTGATTGGCTGTGTCTGAGGTTCTGAAAGCTTGCTGTCATGATCCTCCAAAGCAACTATCTCAGTATTCTACTCTCTGTCTTTCTGTCTGTACTGTTTTCCTGCTGAATATATACGCACTGTTTTCTTTGTGCTAAGAACCCAACTATCATTTCTTCTAGTTCATCACTACGGGAGTAAAATGTTGCGATCGGAATCAAACTCGTCCATTACTCAGTCTCCTATAGGTTGGCAACTCTCACACTTTCTCTCCTTGCTTCATCCCAGTGGTATGTGTGCAAGCCCGTGTGTGTGTGTGTGTGTGTCTGCTGGAGTGATGGTATTCTCATTAACATTAATTTCATGCTACTGCATGCACTTGTTTTTGGCACTGCGTTTCCAGGCTGCTTTCCTGGCTGGTCTCTGCTGTCTCACAGTGCAAGCGCTTTGTGTATTCTCAGTTGGACAATCTTACATTCATCTTCACTCTAAATTGGGTTTGGTTTTCTGTTTATAAACATCATAATCAAACAAGTACAGCCAAATCTACCTATTGTTAATTAGGGATGCATTGATGCCAATTTTTTCAGACCGAGTACATTTTTTAAAAACTTTTCACTGTTATTGATAGTTAAGTAAGTAGACGACTTGGTATTAAGCAATCAAGGCACTCTGGAATGTTTTTTACTTTCAGTTTATGTTCTGTGAAAAGTTTTATAGCAAAAAGCCCCTGAGTGAAGCCCCATAGGCATGAAACATGACACTGATGGTTGTCCCATGTCCATGCCACAGGAAACCCAATAAGGCTGCTGCGTCGCTGAGTTAATGCTGGTTGGCTGTTATGTATTACTGATTTGCACCATGACAGCCAGCAATAAAAAATAAGTAAATAAATAAAAGCAGATTTATTCATCATGAAACTCAAACCCAAAAAATCTAGGCTTATACACCACCATTCAGACTTGCACACAATAAAAAACACACAGTGTAACTTAGGTAATGAACTCAGGTTCGCTGAGCAAAACAGCATGGAATATGAATGGAAACACGGAATATGAACTTGTTTAAGGGATAAATAAAGTAACAAGACTGGTGAAAGGCACTGAAAAAAACCCCTCAGTGTTAACTTACCCTTATTTCGCTCTACAATATAGTCCAGAACCTCAGGGGAGAGTTATTTATTTATTTCCATTGTAGAAGTTAATTCAGGGCTTAAAGAAGTTACGCTTCTCTTATAAAACAAGCCTCGAACACCTTTGATAGTGATATATATCGGGAGCTTCTACTTAAGGCAGTGTCTTAATTTATATATTATCTTTAATAGGGAGCATGAGGGTATGCGCAAACTATCAGGAGATATGGTCATGGAAATAAGGACATGGTGCAATTGATTGTGTAATTCCTAGTAAAGTGCATAAGTCTCAGTGCTCGCAGAACTGAAGTGCTTGATGGAACACTTTGTAGGACCGCCTATCAATGTCATCGGATCAGGTGACATTTTGGCATTGCATTAGATTTACTGCCATTTAACACCAGTATCGGTATTGATGCATCCCTACTGTTTATTTAAAAGTACAGTGTGTAACATTTTAGAGGCTTTATTAGCAGAAATTGAGTACATCACTAAAAAAATACACTTTCATTATATACACATCTCTTACGGAGATTGTCATATTTCTACAGTAGCCAAGAACGTACACAGGCTACTTTGAAAGGGTGAGTCACCCTACTTTGAAAGGGTGAGTCATATATGAAATATCCATTGGCTGCAATCTGGAACCTCACCAGCAGATGCCGCTAGATAGCAGTAAATCTTACACACTGGACCTTTAAGGAAACCCTGTTATGTGAACACGTGGATCCGGAAAGAGCTTGTGTCCTAGATTATACAGAGCAACCATCATTTTGCCATTATGTGTCAGTGACGTCACACCGCATGCCAACTCATCAGACTCATGGCCAGTCATTAGAAGACATTACTTTCAAATGAAGTTCATTTGGACCCATTTATGAAATGGGCTTCCCTTTGTTGTCAAATCACTTCTATTGTACAGTCCATCATCTGTATGTAAGCAGTCTGTGACCTAGTGCTAGCTCCTGACTCATGTACGCTCTTAGCTAAAGGTCGGACCAACATAGAGTTACGAGAGAAGTTCATTCTTCCGGAAGGGACCACGCAGGTGATGGCCAGCTTTCGCTACAGAGGTCGAAGGTCACGGCCGTCCTCAAGGGGTGCCTCACCGAACAGGTCGAACTCCAGCCACAGTTGTCCTGCACAGCCTAACCCTGCTGCAACTGGTACACCGAAGGTGAGAGAGGACTTTGTACTTATTTTTGTTATGTGTCTCTCACAGACACCATTAATGTTCCTAACAGCTCCATGTGCCCATTTTTGTTTTTACTGCAACGGATTAGCCATTTATCCAATTTTATTAAGTACAATAATTTCTTAATGACTGCTACTTATTATCAAACAAAGCTGTTATTATCAGGAGCGCATTCCTGAAACACTTTGTCCACAGTTTGTGAAATTCTTGTAATAAGATAAGAGATGCTGACTACATAGTTAAACTCAGTCTACAATAATTATGTTTACAGGCTGGAAAATCAGGTCACATGGTAGCAGGAAAGTCTTTACACCCCGACACCGTGGAAACGTTTTATTTATTTTTTTGTTCCCTTGTATTTTAAAGCACTGTTTTACATATATCTGTTTTTGACCCACCATTGTTCCTCACAGACTCTCCAACATTTAACCCGCAATTATGATAAACCCTGGCTGACAAACAGCAAATCAGCTTCTCCCTTAAAGTCGTCCGACTCTTTTGAGAGCCAGGGGTCGTCCAATGAGGTATAGTGGTTTCCCAGGAGTGACAAACCCTAATACTGATCTAACAATTGTCACTAACTCGCTATCAATTTCCTGCTGTTTTAACTTAACACACTCTGTGTGGGGGTTTCAGGCTAGTCTTACTCTCAGGCTTGCATTCAGAGTATCTCTTTTTTTGTGAAATGTTTGAATTAAACAGCAAACAGTGTGGTTCTTCTGTGTAGAAAGGTGTGTTGTACTGGAATGGGGTACTCTTTTCTTCTTTCAGCTGGGCTGCGCTCTCACCTTAAACCACTGAAAGGACAATTATTCCTTTTATACCACACTGTTGTGTCGTTTACCAATCCATAACTTATCTTCCAGAGAAAAAAAAGAGAAGCTAGTGAGGAAATGACTGTTTAAAATACAACTTGTTCCATAATAAATACAAAAGAATGTCATTATTGGCAAATCCGTGTGGTATAAAAGTAACATGCTGTTATTGGAAAGCAGTGCACTTCTGGATGGTAGCAGTAACTGTGGTTTGTATTGGGCTATATCACACTATTATTTTCCTATAACAGCATGGTATTTTTTTATGTACCGTAACTACCTGAAGGTTTGCTTGGCTTGCAACGTCTGTGTTTTTATTGTTTAAGTCATTGAATTATTGTGCATTTTGTGTTTTTTGTTCCACTGTGTAGCTTTGAAGGTGCCCATTCACTAGTCACTAGCCAATGTTTTGTCTTCCATTATTAGTTTATTTTGTCTGAATACAAATGTTTCCTGGCTTAGTATCTTGTATTTACCTGTTTTACATCTTGTTATAGTTTTGTGACTTTTTACATGAACAACTTGAGGGGCTCTCATAGAGCGCAATGAACCTCTGCCAGGAACAAATAGATTATCGTATTGTAGTTTTTGTATAATTCTGCTAATGGCCAAATAGGCAGTCACTGGTGAATATAACCTTCCCTCGCCGAAAGCAGAGGTAATAAGACCACAGGAAAGATCTTGCACATGCATGATAAATTGGCAGTGCAACAGTGTTGCATATGATTTTAAGAGAAATGAAAAAGATGGTGATGTTTACTAATATCATGGCATCTGGTGCAAGGGTCATTGACACTCACATACAGGAGTAAGTAAATGGTTTCAGAAAGACATTATGGCCGATTTTTAATTTTATTTACACTGTGCTTTATGTTTATTTAAGTGAATGGGCCCCTTTAATGACATGATAGTAGTGATATATGTATGTACATGTATATCATGATTAAAAGTACTGTTTTATGTATGTTACAGTACAAGATAGTTCCAGCCATGTAACACTTTCAGGGACTGGGACAAAAGCAAGATCTTTGTAATTCTTCCTTGTGATTAGAAATTATCTGGGTTTTTTTCCTCTTTTCACAGAGTACACCCATCCAAGGCAGCAAGCTCCGGTTGCCTGGCTATCTGTCAGGAAAAGGTTTTCAGTCTGGAGAGGAGGGAACTCTGTTAAACACAGCTATTATGAAAGCGAGAAGTCAGGCTGGTGGTAAGTGCAACAATGAGCCATTCAACCGCTGGGAACTTATCAGAAGGAAATCCTTCTACTGGATGAAATCACTTGGCTTTCAAATTAGACACCTGCCCTAAAACATTACAGAGCACAATGTAGCATAGATGCCGCTCTACAATAGTACAATTATAAATGGATCACACAGTGTTATAAACTGCAATTACACAGTTATCCAATCAGCCAATCATGCAGCGGCAGCACAGTGCATAAACTCTAAACTAGCATCCAACACCAACATGCATTTGATTACCATTGTCAGTGTTAGTGAGATCATATGTGCTTTTCTTCATTTATTCAGTTCCAGTGAACAGTGTGGATCAATATTTACCATGTTACTGAATCTGTTTCCCTTCAGGACATAGTAAGATTCCCAGCAGGCCCGGCAGTAAGGCAGGGAGCCGTGGAAGCAGTCGGCGAGGGAGTGACGCTTCTGATTTTGACATCTCCGATATCCAGTCTGTCTGCTCTGACATGTCAGAGACGGTGACGGACTCGGCAAGGCCGCGTTCATCTCCACGACAACCTGGAGCTAAACCCTCCAAAATTCCTACGCCACAGAGGAGGAGCACAGCCAGTAGTAAGCTGGCCAAAACCACGACCAAGAGATAGTCAGCAGCTGGCTTCTATCTTTACAGCACTGTGCTGGAACACACTGGACAAAAACCGGACTCCCGAAGACACTAAAAACTGCATCATGACCTTATTTATAACGAACAAGTAGCAAGTTGTAAATTATAAACGGAAAAAAAAAAACAAAACAAAAAGTGTAGCCAGTTGTAAATTATTGAGAGGAGAAACGAGGTGAAGCTCATGGGATTGATGCTGCGCGAGTGCGAGTGTGTGAACATGACACTTTTGTGTGTATTTGTTGTGTAATTTTTAATTTCTGTGAATAATGTCACATCAGATTTTATTTTATTTTATTGTATCGCTGCTATAACTGGACTGGTTAGCAAGAAACTGACAGGAGAAAAAAAAACGACTGTACATTGTGAAGCTAAAATAATAATAATAATAATAATTATAATAATTTTCACAGTCATGGATTGAGCTCACGTTGAAAGCTGAATGTACTGTAAATCTCTGCAAGCTTGCGAGTAATATTTCGCCACTGCATTTCACCAAGGCACCTTGACTATTTATTCATCTATTTAAAAGTGCAATGATGTGTTGCTGAGAATGCATTTTAAAGGGCAATACAAGTACTAACTAATTGTAATCACTGCAAGTGCTCCTCCTAAAACACTATATGGCCTTCACAACAACAACAACAACAACAACAACAACAACAAAACAGTCCATCATATCCACCTGCTGCATATTGTTTTAAATCCTAATCCTATTATTGTGTACCATTTAACCTTGACCTGAACCTTGGATGGCTCGAACTAGCAGAAATTCATAAGTACATTCATGTCTGTGTACTGTATGACTCCGTGTCCGTGGATTACTCACAACATTTTTTTTGTAATAAACCTGCTTGCAGAAAGCTATGGCAGTATAAAAAAAACCCTTCAAAGCCTGTTCCTTTTTACTGTTTACATTGATTTATGAGATTTGCAATGTTGGCGGAGCATCTTAAACACGATTGGATTATGTCACATGGAAACTGTAATGTTTTAGCGGTATGTTTTTAATGAGTTATGAGAAGTCAATTAAATTTTACAGGACATGGGAGAGAAAAATAGACAGTCAGCATTCTGGTGCTTGGCAGAAAACACACTAGAAAGGGGGAAAGAGGGGGGGGGGGGGGGACTTCCTGACTAAATCGTGCCAGATGGCCTCTGTGTTGCTGTTGTCTACTGGGTTAACGATATCATGAGAAAGAATGTAGTGGAAGCACAGAACAGTGTGTCTATCCCACGTGCTAAACATCCAAAAGCACAAAAAATCTTCTTATTATTGATAGTGTTGAGGTGTCAATTTTGTGGCTTGGTTTAGATGAATAAACATTTGAAATTATTAGCTGTGCTGCAAAACATGTTCATGTCCCAGAACTACTCTAAACTCCTACTGAATTAATCAGCGGATCGCTGCCTGGTTATAAGCATTTACGTTCTACCTAGGTTTACGGTGTTGTTGGTGTAGTGGTTGCATGTCAGCTTTAAAGCAAGAAGGTCCTGGGTTCTGTGTGGAGTTTGCATGTTCTCCCTGTGCATGCATGGGTTTCCTCCAGGTGCTCCGGTTTCCTCTCTCCCTCTCTTTCTCTTCCCACTTGATTCTTCCCCTGGAGGTTCCATTGCCCAGAAACGCCTTCACGTTGACTTGGCGAGACATTTGATGCAAGTTGGCTACTAACAGCACTGGAGATAAAAAAGAGTGCTTCAGAAACAGTTTAAAGAGGAGGAATCAATCAAAATAGGAAATTACTGTTATTAGTATTATAAAAAGTACAGGTAATATTCATAAATTTTTAAAGCATAGCTATACTTATAAAATATAATACAGAAGTACAGATTGTAGTACAGATAATACAAAAGTACAGATTGTTATACTGATGCTCATTTAGTTACATGTAAGTCACATACCTATGTACCTTCAGGATGATTACTGTTTGGGCGACACATGGTCAGATAACTGCGTAGCCGGACTGGGGTGTATCCAACTGACAACTTAGCCGTTAGCTAGCTGCACTGTGCATTATGATCTAATGGTGGAGATTCGTGAGAGTGACAAAGAAGTCTTTGAGAAAAAAGTCTTGCATGACCAATTCATTTTCTAGTCACAAAGGATGAAATAAACTTTAAAGGGACAGTGCGATGGCTGTTTGAAGAGAATATCCTAATTAACATCACTAGTGTTATTAAAGAATAGATATTATAGTTGGAAATTTTGTTTACAAAGGACACTACACATGAATTATGTTGTAATATGATTTCAAGCTTTGAAAACTGTTCAGCCCAACAAGATTTCAGAAAGTCCTTGTTGCCGCTCATTCCCATCCACGCTATGTTAGGATTCGAAAACTTTTTCGATTTGTAATTTGAAAGGCTATTTGTTAGTGAAACAAACACTGTTGTGAAAGTTGTTAGTTCCTGGAAGGAAAAATGAAATTCAGTCAAAATTAAAGTCCCCTGTGTCAAGATAGCACATTTTGTCCGCAAGATCATTATGCTTTCTTTTTAGTAACACAAATATTTAGTCAAAATATCACTATGTAAATATAGCTAATTTTAAATTTCGCAATGTAAATCCGTGTTGAGAAGTTTCGACATTTTTTTTTGTGTGATGAAGGCAGGGGCATGTGCTTTGCCTTGACATTCATTAGCATCCTAATATTTCTTATGCAAATGTAAACAGCGAGCACCAGGATTTCAGTATATGCATTCTTAAGACCTAGCTAATAATTATTTATTAATAGCTTAAGTCCTAGTTCAGTGATCATGCCTCAAAGGTGTATAGCAGCTGGTTGCACCAAAACATCAAAGGATGGTGTTCATTTGTTCGGGTTTTCCGTCCTGACCCACATGAAAAGAACCGCGTGATAAATGGATAAGGCGAGTTAAACGAAAACGGGCCCTCCCGGCGCACTTGCAGCCACCCCCACCATCTTATATTTTTCCGTCAATCTTGCTCCAACTTGCTAACACTCATGCATTCATGTGAGAAATAAAACATGCCGCTGCCTTATTCTGAAGTTGTGGAGTCTTTTTATTCGCTTTAATTGATTGATATGCAGCCGGAATGAGTGAAATTAAAAGGCAACTGTTCTAAAATGCGGTATAAGAAACTGCTTATTTAATCTCGTCTGCTCGGCCTGTAATGAGAAATCTCAGCCCCCACCTTCGGCTCGGTCTGTATTAAAGATGTCAGGCTGAGATTTCTCTGTACTGACCAAGAAGACAAGGATAATAAGTAGTTTATATTATGACACATATCAAAAATAAGGACTTTTCCATCTTGTCAGCTCTTCGTATGGGGTGGGTACCTGTCTGACATGTGTGTTAGGGAATGTTGAAACACCGTAAACAAAACCAAGAACAATTTACACCGCTCTCCATGAATGATTTAGTATCACAGTCGCAATATGCTTACATTTTCTGATTTGCTTCATTTCGCTTTGCAGGATCTACCGTAGCTCTCAGTCCACTTCCATAAACCCCACTGCGTTTTTGTTCCTTTTGGGTGGAATGTTTGCTGAGCTCGAGTTGTACCTATCCGTGACATTCTTCATCTTTCTATCAGTAGCTCCCAAGAGCAACCACTGCTCTGAATAGACTGTGGGCTTTCCGCCTGACTAGCAGCTCTGCTACATGAATTACTCTATTAGGGTGAGCAGCTTACTTATTTTTACTGACACCTACATTACATTATAACTGATGGCTCTGGGGTAGCAAAAGTGTTTAGGGTTGCAATAAAAGTGCTGCATCTAGCAATTTTCCTAGCATCTAACAAAGACTTATTCAGTATTACTCTACCTGGTAAAGTGCTTGAGTAAATGCAAAGTTTTGGAAGTAGAAATACCTGGAAACTGTGCAAAGCGGGGGATCACTACAGATCGAATTGAGAACTCCTGATCAAGCCTACTTGTCTCGAGAGTTTTGTGGCTCAGTGTTTATTTGCTCAGGGTAATTTTCAACTCTGATCAGGTTTCCTAGGTTCGGTCAGGCCTCAGGAGCAGGTAAGAGCCTTTGGTACCAAGGGTGGAGTGGAGCGCAGGGATCACGTTAGATAGCAAGCTGCTGTAAATGGAGGGCTCGGCCTAGAGATGCCACTTTAAAGCTGACTATACTACAGGAACCTGCTGAGGAACCGGTTTCCCTCAGCACCATACACCGCTCTCTGAGGAATATGTAAGTCAACTGGATTCAATTATACAATTCTATTGTATTAACAGTAACATAAATTGTGTTTCAGTTATAGCATCAAAAAAGAAAGTTAAAGTTGGGTTTTTTAACATGGCTTCGTAGATTATGCTCAGCTATGCAATAAATCTGCTGAGGGGTCTATATTGAGGTTGTTGCATTTAGGAGACTTGGCATGCTGAAAGTAGGCATTGTTCGTAGTAATAGTAATAGGATGATTTAGCCCACAGTGGGGCATTTTCAGGTTAATTTACCCTAATTAATACATAATAATACATTTATAGGTGGCCCACATTAGGGCAATTCACCCTAGTAATATATAGTAATATTAGCAACTTCTGTATAAGGAAAAAGCAATTGATCAAGAATTTGTTTGAGTTTATTTTTAATGAGTGTTGGCTCATTAGCTGATAAACACATGGGTACTAGTGAATATGTTGAATAGACAATTTAGTCAGTTATTAGACCACAAAATGCCAGTTGGAGGTTTGATGTCATCACAAATTTTTGCCTGTCTATTTAATTAATTTACTCAATAATATGAATCAGGAATATAAATTTAGAAATGTATTACCATAAATGTAATGAATGGCACTATATGATAGGGTCTTGGCACAAAGATCCAACTGGCAAAAATCTCAAACTGAGCTGACATTCATTACAATACCATTTTTCTACTGTTTAATTTTCTGAGCAATTTTATATAGATTAGGTATAGATATAGGTGTGCGCCCGCGTGTGTGTGTGTGTGTGTGTGTGTATACTGCCGGGTGAAATTTTTTTTGCTGGGCAGCCTTTAGCCTTGATTACAACACGTAATCACCATGGCATTGCTGCTTCAGTTGGCTAGGTCGAGGCTCAGCAACATTATGTGGCAATAAAATTAGGTCAGCTGACCTCTCGTATGACCAGGTTATCCCATCGAGGGACTTTATCTTCCCTAATGGCATGGATATGAAATTGGGGCTCAAAATAGTGAAAGAGTGGTTCAAGGGAGCAGTCCTGACCTTAACCTTATTGAATCTGTGGATTATGTTGGAAAAGAATTTACGGAATGGTAAAATTTTTCTCATCATCGGGATCGTCCATATCCTCGTCTATGGCGAGTACACGCTGTAATCAACACAATGCTAAATATATATATATATATATATATATATATATATATATAGCCAAGCTGTCACATTAAAACCTTTCATGGTATCCATTTCATCTTTTTTACTTCCTCTCTGCCCTCTCTCTGTCCTGCAGGTACAATTAGCAGCTGAGAGTCAGTATATTCACAATGCCAGCTGTAAATGAAATGCTGGTTCTCCATGCTCTCTTGGGATTGGCAGCCATTTTGGCCTTCACTAAATGTCAGGACTTGCCAAGTAAGTACTGTATATAATTATTCATTTTAATTACTGTGCTCAAGAGCGTACCAGAGCGTCACTCTAAACATCACACACTTTGTCCGAATTGCTCCAGAGTGTGATGTCATTCGTCCAGGCGATAGTGCAGTAGGTGTTTGATGTTCTCATCTGCAGTTCCACCTGCAGGGAGCAGCACAGACCACACAGACCTGTACTGACCTGTGTACTCATTACTCTCCATTGCAGTGTGCATTATGGGTGTTCTGTATTATCTATAGCATCTATGATGTTGGCCTCTAAAATGATTTCTTTGCTGTATACATTTAGTAGTGAGGTATAAATTACTAGTATTACCCTCTTGTATGCCCTTACTATTACTTGTTGTTATTCTAATTGCTGTTAACTGGGCAGAATTAAATCATGCTTTCATTATATTCCATTAAAGACTTTTACGCCATAACAAAATGATTGAGTGAAGGATTTCTCTGCCAATGTTTCTAAACATTACTCATTGCAGCCTGACATGATGAGGAAAAGCTCAGCTAATTTCCATTCTCAACTAATTATACATACATATATAATGTGTGTGTGTATATATACATAATATATGTATGTGTGTATATTTACTGTCTATAATCATCATCATTTACTTTTCAAGGTTACGACCTGCTGGAAGAGTTCCGCTTGGTTGAGAGAAGAGGGGTGAGGCAGGTAAAAGGCTCGGAGCCAGACACAGTAGCGTACCGTGTAAACCCCAAGCTGCATCTCAGGAAGAGCTTGAGGTACTGGGTAAAAATATATAAATAAATAAATAAGTCTGAAGTTGAATTGAAGATAGTAGTTATATTATAAATTATATTAATAGTAATTTATAGTACCGGTGCTAACTGGATCAAATGCTTTGAACATCTTTGAAAGTGAACCACTGAATAATAACCTGGCAATTGTTTAGGGGTTAATTGGCTCCGAGAAAGAGTCACGTTAGACACAGATCGTGCGCAGGTGGCGCAAAAGCTGCTTCATGCCAACCCTGCAAACTCTGCCAAGGTTTAAATTGAGACAATGTTATACTTAGACACATGAGAAGTGTTTAGTCCCCTGCGACATGTGGTGTTCAGAAGGAATGGTATTTTTTTTTTAACGTTCATGAGTTTTCCACTGGTGCTTATTTTCCACTAAGTGCAATCATTCCCTCCTCCAAACAATAGCTCTTGTTGCCTTTTGATTTGATAAGTGCTAACCGTTACCGATCAGAATTTACTGTCGAGTCGGATTACTGAGACAACACACAAAGGAATTTGATTATATGAAGAGAACAGCTATATATTTTCTTTATTTACAACTATTAAAAAAAATTAACAGAATTGAAATTCCTCTAGAGCTTCATGAGTTTTAAGTACAATATAATATGCTGCTGGGACCATAGAAAGCCACAGTGGCTTAGTTCTGTTCTTCCAGAAACAGCAGTAGTTTCTCCATGTGTTAGGTCTTTCCTAGTTGTGTGTGGGCCAAGCAAGCTGTCCTCAATGAACTCCTCCAGCTTGACAACCAAATCATGTTTACATATGGAGAAGTGCACATTAGTGCAAAATCATCCACCAAGTGTTCAGGCAAAATGTGGTCAACAGCATTAAAGAAAACTGACAAAACGTTGAGTGGGGGGGGGTCTCCCGAGTAAATGTGTGCACTAACGTGGATTGCAAAACTGAATCATTGTTCTCGGAAACATTAACTACTAATTTCAATAAACTGGCTTTGCTTGAAAACAAACAAAAGAAAGCCACAGAAGCTATAACACACAAACCAGCTGAACCATAAAAGACATGAGTGGGGCAAAAAATAATAGGCATGTGGCCTACATTAACACAATTTAAAATCACCCAAAAACTATATACAAATACAAAGCTTTGATTGTCTTCTTTTGTAAAAATGGTTGTTGCCTGTGGAATGATTAGATTCACTAATTTACTGAATTGTAAATGTTATTACACTTGCATTTCCTGTATTTATACATCAATCTCTCCCGCTAATCAATCACACAATCTGTCTTTTATTCAAATCTCTCTAACGCCAAACATTGTGGCCAACCTCCTATTCCTCCAGCGACGTCTACCCAAACGGTCTGCCTACTGACTACTCTGTAATAGCCACCTTCAAGATAACCAAGGATGAGGCAAAGGCATCCTGGAACCTTTGGCAGGTTAGCGACCCAGAGGGCCGCGACCTGGTCGGGCTACGTTTTAACGGGGACTCTAGAACGTTGGACTTTTTCTACAGCAGCCCCAGCAATACACAGATGCTGCGCACCTTCCATGGTGTGGAGAAGCTGTTTGATGGTGAGTGGCACAAACTGGCACTCAGTGTGAAGGGAGGCCAGGCGAAGCTGTTGGTAGACTGTGAAGAGGTGAGCACTGAGCCGCTGGCTGAGTCGAGGCCAGTCATCATTCGTGGCTACACCTCCATCGTCAAGAGAACTGCGGGGGATCGCTCTGTCTCTGTGAGTAACACTCGGGAATGCTATTTTGCTAAAATATAGATTTATGCATACAAAGGATAGAGTGTAGCACAGTATAATGCACAGTACTGAATGATATACAATATACATCACAGAGTCAAATGAAAATCTATGCCTTAAAATAATAATAAAAATCAACTTATGGAATTGATGGAGCAATAATTGATACAGTATTTGCTATTTAAAAAATCCACTAGAAATAAATGATTGCCATACTTACATATATTCTAGTAAAAATGGGTGGGGTCATTCTAAATTTCAATAATAAATATAAACCCTTCAACTCTGCTTTTGAAAAACAGGAAAAACATCAGGCACACCGAAAATACAAAGTCTAGCAACCCTTCATATAAACCAAAATGTCAAAAATTGTCTGGACAATGTTAAAGAATCTTTGAAAAAAAAGAAAGAAAAAAAAAAATCCTGGATCTAGAATTTGACCGAGATCATCTTCGAAATTTCATGGAGTCTTCCTCGTCCAAAGATACACCTCTGGCAGAAATTTCATGAGAATTTCCACAAGGTACTTTTTACAAAAAATAATAATGTACACAGCACCCCTTGCTAGACTTGCTGTAATATGACACTTCGGAAAAAAACAACCTACGTCACAATCTTAAAGAATCATTCATTCATTCATTTTCTGATCCACTTAATCCTAATTAGGGTCGTGGGAGGCTGGTGCCCATCTGAGCTGACTCAGGGCAGAGTACTCTTAAGGAATCATTAAAAGAAAAATTCTGGGTCTAAAATTTGACCTTCAAAATTTAAGGGCGTCTTCCTTGTCCAGAGCCACACCTCTGGTAAAATTTTCATAAATGCACTAATCGTTTTGCAAGAAATAATAAAATCCATAGCACCCCCTGCTGGGCTTTCTGTAAAATGACACGTCCAAAAAAATCATCCTATATCACAATGTTTAAGAATTGTTTATTATTTATTTTATTGTTATTTTTTATTTATAAATCTAGAATTTGACCTGATCATCTTCAGAATTTAAGAAGGTCTTCCTCGATCAAAACCCCACCTCTGGTAGAAATTTCCTGAGGGAAAAAAACAAAAGTGTAATCTTGCTTCCAAACACACAAACTAACCAATGGTAAAACATATCCATGGCAGAGATGAATAATAAGAGTTATTATACAGAACATATTAAATAGTTTATCATCTGAATGTTGTGCCCTGGATGTCCATGAATTTGAGGCTGGAGTAATGTCATTGCTGAATTAGAATCTATACCAAATCAACATTAATTGGTGTTTTCAAAACTACAACCTTAACAATCTAGGAGTAAATTATAATAAATAAGTCTCCTAATCCAACAATATTGGCCATATGTTATAACTCATGCAGGGTTAGGTTTAGTCATTTCTCAAAGACCATAAGCCCGTTTAGCTCTACAGAGATTTATGTTGGTCAGAAAAGTTTTAAGCTAACATATGTGATTGAAGACTGCAGAAATCAATCATCCACACACCATGCTAGAACAGGCGTATAGGTAAATATACACACTGGTGCCCTCTGATTATACAGGTGGACCTGCAGAGGATGCATGTTTCCTGTGATGCTGACCAGGCCTATTCTGAAGGCTGCTGTGAGCTCTCCAGTGTGGTGAGTCAGCCAGTTGTGTGTGTGCGTGTGTGTGTGTGTGTGTGTGTGTGTGTGTGTATTTAAAATGTCTAATCAGGAACCTTTACTACTATTATCCTTCCCCTTGCTTTCGGCAGTGTGGTGGACACGCAGAGATTGGCCTCAGTGCAAGTAGAGGCAGAGCCACATGTAAATGCCTCCATGGACAGCCAGGTCCGCAGGGAATTACAGGTCCAAAGGTCGCCATTTTTCCGCCAAGCCTTTCCCCCCCCTCCCTGTAGCTATGTACTATGCTGATGGTCACGCTTTTCTGTCCATTCACAGGGTCACCAGGGTCTGCCAGGAGAGCCTGGAGAACCAGGGCGAATGGGAAACTGGGTAAGTATTGCATGCCAAATCTTCTTGCCTCCACCTCATCCAGACTCATTTAAATGATGGAGCTTCTGATAGAGACTCATGAGGATAGAGAAGCTCAGGAAGGAAACATGCCGACTCATGAGCTAGGGGCTGCCCTGGAAATGAAAAGAGAGTAGGAAAGAGCAAGAGAAATGGAGGCAGACAGTAGGAGTGGACCTGGCGTTGGAGAGGAGTGAAGTTGTGGAAAATGGCAGCGAAAGCACTGCATGATGGAAACAGAGCTAGGACCAGGCCTCGCTTCGAGATGGTAAATGTCGCGGCTCACTTCACTCTTCTAGCACGGTCATATTGAAGCGGCAGTTGTGGCCATACCCAGCCTTTATTATGATTACATAATGCATGACCAAAAGGAGAATCTCTGGCTCACGCACACACATTTATGATTTGTTATAAGAGCATTCTATATAAAAGCTGTGGATGTCCCAGGGTGGTAGCGCTCCTCTCTGTGACATCATCACAGACTGTGTGACACATTGGCGGAACATTGTGACAGGGAGACAAAGCTACAGAGGGACACGGTGTTCGGCTCCTGGTAGAGAAAGTATTGTTAAGTGGTCTGCCCATTGATTGGGACACCCCTTAATTAGACGCAGTGTTTAAAAGCTCTGCAGGTGTGATGTCTCCAGGTGGTAGTGCCTCTCCCTTTGACATGATTACATAGTGTATAGGTCAATCAGTAAGTAGGTGACGCAGAGTGCAGGTCATGTGACACCCTGGCAGGACATCATGACGCTGAGTCTGGCCCCCTAGTGAGCACCACTGAATGGTCTGCTCATTAAATGGGACATCCCATAATCACCATGTTCAGTATATGAGAAAGCTTGAAGTAGATAGGTGTCTGGGAGATTCAAATTCAAATTTATTTGTCACATGCAAATTATACACAGTACAATATGCAGTGAAATGCTAGATGAGAAGCTGACCCCTTGTAAGAGGTCAGAGGTATAGTAAATCAACTCAGTGCTTCATGTCAGACAGGTTCATAGATTAGAAGAACAAAAAATGAGCACAGAGGAAAAGAGTCTTAGTTCAAGTGCGAAGAAAGACGCCGACTTACTACTGCCTTGACATGTTTACGTACTTAACGGTGTAATTAAGAATTAACAGACCAAGTGTTTGTTATTCTAGCTGACTAGGTAAATAAGCAAGGGCGTAAACCCACAGGCTGGTGACAGCAGCCTCAAACTGAGCGAAGCCAGAGAGTCGACAGCAAACACAAAGGCACGGTTTCAGAATCAGCTTAATTAGAGGATGAGGCACAATGCATCAGGATCCACTTACTTGGTATACATTCTGCTGTTTTTTCCCCTCTGGGCAGTTCTTTTTAGTCCAGACTTTAGACTTGTCTTTGATCTGCATCCAGTTCTCAGTAGTGAGCTGGAAAAGACAAATATCTTCAAACCATGGCCCATGCACAAACCCATCTCGTCTTTAAGAGAGAAACTCCACTATGGAGCCATCAGAGAAATTATCCTCAACCTTAACAACACGGGGTGTTATAAACACTCAAAAAATCAGTTCTGATTGAGCGTGTGCCTGCTGTGTGTTTTGCAGTCAGACAAATATGTGTTTACTGTTACTTTGCAGGAGATGGCAGATATCAGCCGCAGTGGGTGGTATTAAATACACCAGACTCTTACCACCTCTTCCCAGAGCTCCGTTTAGTCCATTTTGTGTCTATTTACCACACTCGGCTAATGAGCGGCTTTCAAATGGATTTGTTTAGAAAACAGGCGCTAAGAGGATAAGTGCCTGTTTGTGTCCGAGAGTGATCCAGTGAAATGGCAACTAGACAAAGAGGGTCAATTAAACAGCTGTCTCAACAATTAAAGGAGCTGTGTCATGATTTATACCCACATTCACTTGACTAAAATTTGTATAAATATGCAATGAATGTCCAAAATACTAGTCTATATTTTAAATAGCTTTTCAACTTGCAAGTTAAAAGGGGTTTAAATCCAAGCAAAAGGCTGAGATTTCTCTGTAGAGACTGAGCAAAGAGGTTAATATGCAGTTTATTATAAGGCATTTTTAAACAGCGTCATTTTATAATTCACTTCAGTTAGTTTTTTCATTCTGGGTGCATATCAATGTACGTAATGCATTATTACTGTTGTCAGTCAAAATGAATCAAATATTTCACAGCTTTAAAACCAGGCAATGGCATGCTTTGTATTTCTGTCTAAGTGCTTCAGTTAAAGGAGCTGTGTCATGATTTTTACCCTAATTCAGTTGCCCAAAAGGCGTGTAAATCGAGGGGTCGAGGAGGCTTGTATTGTATTTCAGCTCTATAAATGTTTAAGTCTTAGATTTTATTATTCGATCAGTAGCAGGAGCTATAAAATTTTATAAAGATACATCATAGGGGCGATCTAATCCATGTAAAGTCCATGTAAAGGTAACCAGATAAACATACATACATACTATTTATTTCTATACATTTTTTATTTATATGTGATCCCTTACTGTGAGTAAAGCTTAACAAAAAAAAGAAAAAAAAAACCCCTCAAACTCCCACGAGACCCTGACTGCTGTTTTAGATTTAGATACACGTAGCATAGCAAGCACTCTATAGTTTATTCCCTGTAAGGGCTTTAATTCGGTTTAGATTAAATCAAAAAAATGTAAGCAACTTTGCACTGCGTCATCCTGTGCAAATATGCCTGACTAAATTTTACATGAATAAAAATCACTAAAAAACACTGACACACCCTCTTGTGGGTTCTCGTTTCTATAAAATAGACAGCAAAACGCTGTAATAAAATCCAGTGTTCTGAAAATGACTAAATTTAGACTATTATATGCTTCACAGGAATGATGCAATCTGATTGGTGTGCTATCTTGGAATAACAGATATTCAGACTGGAGGAACTTTTTCATAGTTGTTAGAGGAAGTTAGAGGAAGTACCCCCGATTATGTTTGTTTCCACGCTTTAGCTCCACCTACTTCAGGGTACATACTATCCCAGCACAGTAGAAACTGTAAGTGACATTAAGTGTACAGTGATTTATTGATGGTCAGTCTCGGGGACTATTTAGCAATATCCACCTTGCCTTTGAAGAATATTTGTTATTCACTTTGTATTCAGTTATTCATTCATTCATTTGCCGAGCTGTTTGATCCTACTAGGGTCGCGGGGAGGCTGGAGCCTATCTCAGCCGACTCAAACCTAGGGGCAATTTGGAACAGCCAATTAGGATTCTGCCATATAGGAAAATATCAATGAAACAAATGAGGCGGATGTGCTAACCACTACACCACCGTGCCACCCCTGTCCACAATTGTTCCACCACATAATATAGTGTGTCATGTCAGCTGTCATGCTAATAGCAGGGTTTTTTTTATGGCATTCGAAGGACAGGACAGTTGAATGGTTATATTGGTTTAAAACCTGGTGCATTAACACAGAAGTCAGTTACTACACTCTGGTGACAGGTGTGTGTACATATTACAGATTTTATGCCGGCTTCAACACCCAAGCAGATTTATTTAAGCTCCCCGTTTTATAACATCCATCTGTAACCATGTCATTGCTTTCTTACTGTAGGGCCGACGAGGAGACACGGGAGACTATGGAAACATCGGCAAACCTGGTCCTAAGGCAAGTCTCATTCGCTTTTAAAGCTTTTTTTCTTCTGCATTAATCTGTGTACGACTAGTTCTATAGAGAGAAAGCTGAACTGGATTAACTGTGTTTCCTTAGGGCTATGCTGGGATCAAAGGAGAGAAGGGAATGCGAGGACTGCACGGTCCTGAGGTATGAATATAATGTGTGCAGCATTTGTGATTCAGCTTCGAAACATTAGCAATGCTAATGAATCTTCTACTTGCAGGGTGACCGAGGGCCTAAAGGCCTGAAAGGCTTATCAGGTGCTCAAGGCCACAAGGTAAGAAGCATAGTAAAGATATCGAGTCTGACATAAGCTGTCGAATTCTATTTAACTCTTCAAACACATGCTTGTATTTATAATTAGCATGTATTATATGACTCAACTGCGCAAATAAATGCAGTGAATCATTGGTTTTATCGGTGGATTTTTACTGCATGGTATTCACCTAACAACCCTAGGGAGTGCGAGGGCCTCCTGGAGAAAGAGGAGAGACCGGGCTGGTAGGAGAGACAGTAAGTTGGACCAGAATTCAATAATTGTTTGAGCCCATTTTTAAGAAGCGACTGTTTTGCAGCAGCTCATATCGTTGCTGGATTCTACGTGACTCATTTGCTCCTTGTTGTCTCTTCCAGGGTTCCGTGGGAGAGCAGGGGTACCCGGGAATTCCTGGATATCAGGGAGTAAAGGTACTTTTAGTGCCTTTTGTGATTTTAATCACAAAAACAGCTATCTACTTTGTTTGCTCGGGCAGTTTCATTGTTTCCATTTGTCCATCTCTTAAGGGAGATGAAGGCCCTGCTGGAACTGATGGACCTCCAGGACCAGGGGGCCTGCAGGTATGCAAGTGAATTGGAGGCATAACCATATAGTACTCAATTATCTACCACAGTGACATTTAAGACCCCTGGTGCACTTGTAACTCGAAAACTAACCACCTCTAAATCACTCATGCATGCATTACATGGGAATTAAATTTGCCTGTAGTTGAGTTTACAGAGGTATTCTTCTAGGCCTATGCCTATGGCTCTGGCTGTTAAGTAGTTATAGGCTTCGGCTATGGTTTTTATGTGTTATGTTTTATTAAGGGCATCACCGTGCAAACACAAAATCAGCTGGAGACATGAAGCTGCTAGCTGAATAACAAGGATTTTAAGCTTGATAATTAGCAGCAACTTGGATATGTTGGATAAGTATGAACAAGGACTGAGATCAGGGACATAATTCTGTTATTAAAAGTGAAAAAAATGGCCAAATGCCCCAAAAGCACTTCCATTTTGTCCACACCAGCTTAAACACAGCCATCATGGATCCTATTGTACTCTTAAAAAAAAAAAAATCGTGTTCATATGGTTTAGTTCATCACATGTGTACCTTGAACTGTTAGCAAGAAACAGAAAGTTGGATAAAGACTATGATCCTTCTGCAAATTGTTATACTTTTATAAATTCATTTAATATATACTTCACAGGAATATTGAAAGCTGATTGGTTTCGTAACTTGGGACAAGAGACATTGGTATATTATACATAGGAATGACACAATCTGGTTGGTCCGCTCTCAGGTGATGTGATTGAAAACACATCCTGATTGGATAATGCCTGAATCAAAATGATGGACACGCCAGTCACTTTCAGTCACTTGGAGCAAGT
>JAQMYF010000027.1:7585440-7600157 GCA_030014195.1 Neosilurus mollespiculum
ATATACACATACACACACATACACACCAGTGTAAGGAGAGCTAATAGTTAATTCTGAGTTTTCTTTTATTGACTGATGGTGCATTTCATCTGTTCATTTGCAAGATGTGCACAACTTAATGACTCAAAGCTGCAACAACATCAATGTAACAGCTTTCAGCTGTTTTTTTGATGAAACATCCAGTGGACCAATCCAGAACAGACCTTCTTTTACTAACTGTATAATTACCCATATCTATTTTTTGAAATGTGCATGAGCAGAAATCCCTCAGGCTGTAGGAGACAATAAGTGGCAGTATACACTAAAAACATGGGCATGCGGTGCAGTGACGAAGACGGAGATGAACATTAGTAAGAAACTCCGTTAGTGTGGGATTTTTAATCCAGAGTATTTCGACATATTCTGCCTCTTGCAAAACAAATGTTCTGCCTCATGTAAGGATTGGCAAGCAGTTTGGCAGCAGTCAGAAATCTACAACGTAAGAACAAGAAATGGAGATATGGAGACGTATCCAGCAAAAACAAAATCAATCACTGTTATATACTGTTGTTATGTATACACAAACATTAAGTAAAGTGTGTTGGCCCTGCAATGGTCTGGCGAACTGTTCAGGGTGTACCCCGCTTTCTCGCAGTGTTGGCTAAGACAGGCTCCATTCTCCCCGTTACACTAGCAGGATAGGATTGAGTGAGTGAGGGGGTGATAGAACAATGCTTCTCAAGTGCTACTTTTACCTGTGACCAACATTTTGTACATACAATAGCAGGATACCTCAGCTTTTCTAGTCTTATTATCTTTTTCGTTAATTGTATATTTTTTAGGGAAGTACAGGTATTCCAGGAGCTCAAGGTGTAAAAGGCCAAAAGGTAATAAACCTTTTATTTATCGCAAAAATATACCTGTTATATCCCTGTTTTCATGTATATGCACTTGTATATGCAATTTTTTTTTGTTATGCAGGGCGAAAAAGGACCAAAAGGACCAAAAGGCAGGGTAAGGTTCACCCTAGATCGTACTGTAAATTACTAGAATATAATTAAGAGTTTATACTTTTTCTGTACGACAGTTGTACAACTGTAATTAACTGGAGTGTACACTTAGAGTAAGCTTAATATACACATATGTAAACAATATACATCATGTACTGTACATTACTTCAATCCCGATAGTGATTGTTACTATAGATAACTCAATATCTGGATATGTTGTATTGTAAGCAGCACCCCTTAAGCAGCAGCACTGTTCCACTAAAAGAAATTACAGTTGGGTTGAGTGTTGTATGTTGCCATGCCACACAGCCTGACTGACTGCCCCTAGTAAGTTTATTATTAGTGTTAGTGTAGCAAACTATTGCTATAGGAAGTTTATGTAGCAACAGAGTAATACAAAGAGCGAAGTATGGCAGTGGTATTATGTTAAAGGCCAGCAAGCTGGCATAGTGGATAGCAAGAAGGTCCAGGTTTTGAGTCCCTGGCTTGGTGAGTTTGCATGTTCTCAATGTGCTTGTGTGGGTTTCCTCTCGGTACACCTGTCTCCTCCCACACTCCGAAGACATGCTCATTAGGCAAAGTAGCTGTTCCAAATCACCCCTAGGTGTGAGTGTAAGTGTGAATGGTTGTGTGTGTTGACCCATCCATGGATTGGCGAGCTGTTCAGGGTGTACCCCTCCTTCACCCTGAGCCATCTGCCTGCAACACTAATAGGATAAAGCAGGTTTGGAAATTAATGAATGAATGCTATATATAATAGATAGTTATAATATATAGTTATATATAAGCACTCTTTGTTGAATGTTGATTGTCCACTCAAAACTGTTATTTGTATATGTTAAAGATGGGGGATCAAGGTGAGGTAGGGCCACGGGGAAGCCAGGGGAAACGAGGGCCAGCTGGAGATCTTGGCCGTAAAGGCAAAGAGGGGACCAAAGGCGTCCGAGGAGATGAAGGACCGGAGGGCTATCAGGGACCTCCAGGACCACCAGTGAGTATACTGGCTGTACCAAAAGTCATGTTTGTTAACTTTTATGCAACTTATATTAATTAACTGCACAACTATCTCTGTTCAAGAGAAAACAAACAAACAAAAAAACCCTCACTTAAAACATTTTAAAAATGTTCAAATCGACATGCCAGGAAAAGCATATCATAAATTGTTTTGTAAAAATGCTTTAAGAACAACGCATAGATTTGGCTATTAGGAGAATGCAAGAAAAACACCAACATGGGCAAAACATCATTAAATTCAGTAAGTACTTTATACTGGTCTGGGTCATGGCTGACACAAAGTGGCAAACACAAGGATTGATGTGGACTGATAAGATGGATCTACTGCTTTATGTTACACATAGGTTTTATCAAACATCTCTGTTTGTGATGGATTCAATAGCAGTAGAGCTTGTATTATATTCTTGCATTTGATTATAATGGAGTAACCAATCAAATCAAATTGTAAGCATGTTGTCAAATAAGAAAGTATAGCTCACAAAGTAACATCAGCAAAAATAAACAAAATCTCACAATAAAGCAATTATAGGTATAGACAGCACTTGTTAAAGGTTAATATGATTCAAATTTCTAGATTAATTTATTACTGTGTGCAAAATCTTAAACTGATAGCTTTTGTTTTGACAATTTTATCGGCTGAGATGGGCGCCAGCCTCCCCGCGACCCTAATTAGGATTAAGTGGTTCAGAAAATGAATGAATGAATGATATGATTTTATGGCCATTTATTTGAAAACTGAGTCTCAGAATGATGATGTCATGAAGGCCCAAGTTAACGTGTACAAACACAGGATTTTGATACATTCACGCCACTTATTGACAAATTTGTGCTGGAGATGTCAAAAGGCTTAGATTAAAATCATTGCCTGTGCAGCAAGAAACTATATAAACACCAGGATTTATATATTTAAGCACAAGACATGAAAAACTGAAAGAAATAATATTTAAAGCCACACTTCTCCATGTTAACTTTGGCCTTGATGATGTCATTATTCTGAGATTCAGTTTTCAAATTACCATAAAAACATGAAAATGCAAAACAATCGGTTTAAGTTTCTGCACACAGACAGATTTTAATATAGAGTTTTGTTTGGGATTACCTTTAAACAAGTGCTGTCTTCTTCTTTAAAAAAATTAATAAATTGAACAATAACAAATGCAAAACTTCAATGGACATTTTAACAGCAGGTTTGTTAAAACCGTGTATTTCTTTCAGTCCATATGAAAACATTGAAAGCTAAGTTTCTGACACTGAGTTCTTATTGAAGCATTTTCACTGACCCAAAATGCCATTTTTATGTGGCCAGATTGGCAAAACACATTTTTCAACAATATCCACATACACGTGGTGGTAATTACTAAAGAAAGATCTTCAATAAAAAAGTTTTTTTTTTTGCTCTTACACTAAAAGGATTTCAGAGGATTTGTATACTGTGATTGCAAAATTAAAAGTTGCATGGACACATTTTGTGCAATAATGCATATGCCGTGTCAGTGGTCTTCTAACAAACTAGTATTGCATCAACTGTGTTTCTTTTACATTCTCTGATCAGCCAGTCACAAGGAAATGGATCTTCAAAGACACTTTCATTGTACCACTTGGCTTTGCATGCATAAAATGTGTGGCAACCATTGTGTGTCAAGAGTGCTAGTAAACACTTTCTCATTAGTGTGGTTTGTACAGCTTGGGGCAAGCTTTTCGTTTAGCATGGTCTATAAATCTGTAATGATCCCAGCAAAATTTTGTTGGCTGTATTTGTTTTTTCTCATTACAATGTTTGCCATTTCCTTTCCAAGCCTCAGTATAACACAGGGCAAATCTGCCCTTAGCTGGCTGATTTGTTTCAAAGCTGAGGCTAAGCCAGTAGTAATCCATGTGGTAATAATTTCTCTCCCAGGGCCCAACTCTCCCAGCCCAACATGTTATCGAGGTCTGCAAGCGTGTGGTGTTGGAACAGATGTCCACATTCGCCAACTCTGTGAAGCGGACATGTGCTGCTGTGTGTCCGCTGTACGGTGATGTACCCATGGGTGCCCCTGGTCCACCAGGACAAAAGGGACCACCTGGACCACCTGTGAGTCTAATATTACTACATGGCAGAAAACTAAAAAGAGTGGTAAATCTAGCATTGCTAATGCTTACCAGCCTTTAGATGTGGTTTGATTCAGACATCACATGATTTTCAGCCCCATTAGACATCAGGAACTAGTTTCTGCCATGGAAAACAAAGACAGAACTTGTACCATACATCAAGTTTCTCAATATTACCTAGGCCAAGCTTTATACATACCGCATAGGTTGCAAAAGAAAACTCATCAGTGCTTGATAATTCTACTGGTTAGAATAAAGACACTGACAATTTCCAAGGCTCTATGAAGACACATTAAAGGTTAGAGACATAAGCATTTGTTGTTAAATAGTCAGAGAGAATCCCTGATCTTTAGTTGGAGTGAAAAATGTTTTCCATGTTCCTTTTTTTCTGAATGATCAAACATTTTTGCTTGGGAGGCTCAAAAGGCTGCCAAAAGTTCACCAAGCCTCCAATGCATGTAAAAAGGAGAAAGTTATAAAATTCATGCTGTATGGGTTATAAAAACCCTCTGCACAAGAATTATAGTGGGTTTTCTTTCTTTCTTTCTTTTTTTTTTTTTAAAGTCATATGACTTCAGATGCTTTAAAGGAAGACTGAAGGAAGAGTTCCAATGTCATGATGGAACTAAACTCTGTAGTCAGCAGAACTGGTTTAAATGCACTCACAGGGTTGTTTAAATTTATGCGAAAATTATAACTGATGCTAACTAATAAATTGTGTTACTTTTACTGATCTGTCTTTAGGGTGATCCTGGCACCGATGGTGTTGATGGAGAAGTGGGGCAGCAAGGATTCTATGGAGAGCCCGGTGATCCAGGCAGACAAGGCATACGAGGTAGTAATCATTCATATTTACACTTTTCATGTGCATATACAGTAAAATTTATCCGGCAACAATAAGGTACAGAAGCGTCTATCAGTTGGTTAAAAAATGTGGATTGAATAGCTATACTTTTTAAGCCATGCTTTTTATTCACAAAGTAAAAATTGCCAACATCTGTCAACGGCGTAAGCATACTACAGCTAGCCAGCTGTTGGGCTTCTAGTCCAAAAAACCATGAAAATGACTGAGAATCACACAGATACAGTACATTCATAGAATGCCTAAGAATGTTTGAAGAAGGATTACCACTTTCATGACCTTATTTTATATTTTTAAAGGCTTAATTTAAATATGTTAGGTCCTGATTTATATATCACAGGTCTGAGGGCCTTGGTGTACTTTTGCAAGTGAATAATTGAAGATTAAGGGCCTTGCTTAAGGGCAAAACAGTGGCAGCTTGGTGGTACTGGAGCTTGAACCCCCAACCTACTGATCAGTAACCCAAAGCTTTACCAATTGCATCACCCCTGCCACTTTCTAACTGAGACATGTGAAAAACTTGAAACATGATCTAATATTATTCATACCTTTAATCATTTGCTGAACCACTTAATCTTACTAGGGTCGCACAAATGCTGGAGTCTTTCTTCTCCAACTCTGGGCGATGGTGGGGTATACCCAGAACAGAAAGTCCATCGCAGGGCCAACATACACTCACACCAAGGGGCAATTTGGAACAGCCAATTTATCCTAATGCACACATCTTTGACTGAGGGAGGCCACGTGCCACTCGTTATTAAATAGTATCATTATGGATGCTAAAAATATTATTATCTTCAAAGGAAGCACAGCGGTTCTAGAGTTATCAATGTCTCTTCGGGTTCTGGAGAAAGTTCTGAGTTCAAATCTCAGTCTTTCTGAATGGAATTTATATGTTCTCCCATTGCTAATGTGGATTTCATCTGAGTACCCTGGTTTTGTTTACTGCCTGTTTCCTCCAACAGACCAAAGACATGCGTGTAGGTCGAATTTCTACGCTAAACTGCCTCTAGTTGTGATTTGAATGGCTGTACGTTTACCTGTTCCGGGTGTACCCCATCTCTTACTCAAGGTCAGCTGGGATAAGCTTCAGCTTCCCTTCTGACCTGAACAGATAAGCAGTATAGATATTGGATGGATGTATAGATTGGTGTGGTAGCAGCTTGCCATTAATACATCTGTTTGGTTTTCTACGGTTTTAATGCAGGTGATCAAGGAGACCAAGGAGACAAGGGTCCAAAAGGTTATGGTTTAACTGGTTATACTGGAGACCAGGGACAAAGGGGTAATTTTAATCCTTCCATTCACAGGAATCTGCTTTACTTTTTTCTTTACAATTTCTCATCTGTAAATTTTAGTGTTTAGTTATGTATGTTGCCATACATCTCTTTTGGCAAGTCCTTTTTAATCACATCACAAACAGAGACAGATGTATCATAGCTTTATTTTACTCTATCACTATACCAAACAACCTACCAATATTCTCTTCAAACAGTCTGAATGATTGATGTACAGAAATTGGTGTGATATCATTTGAATGGCCAATCAAAATTATGAGTGAAGTGTGAATGCACCCATGACTGTACATGGCATTTAAAGTCAATTCTTTTGTAAAGTTGATACCACTGGAACATCAAAACAACTAAGTCAAGATCTCAGGAAAAATCCTCCACAGGTCCAGTTCCTCTTTAGGAGCAATTTCCAAACAACAAAAGGCACCGCAAACATCTGTACAAACAACTGTCTGCAAGTATAAAAGTCTTGGGACCACACAGACAGAACGTTGTTCCGGAAGGAGACACAAGTAAACGGCTAGGGAACAAATTCCGTCCAAAAGATTCAACTGAACCCCAGGACAACAACAAAGGAATTAAATAAAGCATCTAGTACCAAGTATCCACCTTTACATGAATTCCACATCATCATGGACTGGCCTGAAAGGCTGTCATAAAGCATTAAGCCCCTACTCTAGGAAGAAGTTAGAAGGTTTGCCGTTGATCACCAGCCTCTTGGAAGAGTCTTTGCTGGTAGGATAAAACAAAAATAATTAATTGTTTGGTCATGATGATGGCAGCTAAGGAAAAGTGATGAGGTTTTTAATCTGAAGAACACAATCCCATGGCATCACGAGAAAGAAATGCTTAAGCAGTAGCCCAAGGCATCAGACAGAAAGTTCAAACTTGGTCACAAGTGAAAGTCTGGGTAGGGCTATCTCAAAACACTAAACTGAATCCCAAGGGAAACGTGCTGAAAATTTATGTTTGAACAAGTAGACCCAGAAATCTGAGTTTGATTAGATTATCAGGATCAAGAGCACTCAGAGAGCGCAAACCTCTGACATGCCTAGCAATCCCTAAAATAGACAAAATGTTAAAAATCATAATGTCTAAGAGTTCACAGCATCCTCCGCTGGGCCTGCTGTAACACGGCACTTCCAGAAATTTGTCCTATCTCACAATGTTAAAGAATCCTTTAATTAAATAAAAAAAATCCACAATCTGATCCAGTTCATCTCGAAAATTGAACGCTGTCTTCCTTGTCCAAAGTGCCACCTCTGGTAAAAATTTCATGAAAATTCACACAAATAATAGGGAAAAATCCCATCAAAACGCTGTAAGAAACTTGTGGAAGGATACCACAACCATTTGAAATGAAGAGGTAATGCCACCAAATACTAACAATATGAACACTGATATATTTCACAGTAAATAAAAGAGGAATATGGGTAGTACCCTAATTGATGTATGACAGAAAATGTATGGCAACATGGAAAACAGTAAGAATCGGTTTAGTCAATGTCTGTTTAGTGTAATCTATTGCACCCTGTAAGATGTTAACCCTCATATTTATAGGTCAGCGTGGGCGACCTGGCAGAGCATTCGATGGACGCCCTGGTAATATGGGTGAGAGAGGCCATGTTGGCCGACCTGGCCTGAGGGGTCACTCTGGACTACCTGGGGTTCCTGGTGTTTGCCTGACTTCAGGGTGTGGTTTGCGCAATGGGACTGTTGGTAGCACACCCCAACGAGAATCCCAGAGCTCATCCCGGCGGACATCACAAAGACAGCGGGCGCGCCCGTAAGCTTATAGGATAAGTAGAGTTGTGCAGATGGATAGTGAGCCAACAATTCATGTAAATAGATTTATAAATGCTCTCCATCAAAAGAACCATTATAAAACACTTATTGTTTTTGAAGTTTCTAAAATATTTCAATGGAAAATGTTTCCAAACTTCATGAAGGCCTTTCCTGTAGTTCCACAGAAAAAACTTTAAACCAAGCTTATAATTTGTCATAGTTTTTCTTCTTCTAATTTTCTTGCTTATACGTTATGAATTTTAGCATACTTACATTCGTCTGCTTCACCTTCCAGCTGAAAATTTTATTTGCAGTTCTCAGAAACCCCCCAAGAAAGTTTTTGCCAAGAGGATGGTGCCACTTCAGTGTCTGCTAAGCAAGTGTTCAGTATTCCACCTGAGTTCAACAAATGACTATTATATACTATCAGATACTGTCCCCAATTTTTTTTCCATATCTTGAAGAGTTTGAACATCTTGAAAGTTGAGTTGAGTAGGATACTGCTCTGTGATTACATTCTTTAAAAACAAGTAACACATTGTTTCTTTAAAGAATGTTTTAAAGCTGTCCTTAGCTTTTTTTTAATAGCAAGTGCCTTAGATTAATTTGATTGTAATATACTTTTCTAATTTTTATTAATGAAAACAATGATAAATACAAATGTGCCCTTATAAATAGCATTTATAAAAAAGTTTTGATCAATAATATTTTACTTATGTTTATAACAAAATGATGAAAGTTATTATTTTTTGCTCAAAGCAATAAATAATCCAGTTGCTCCTTTTGGCTTCCCCTGCAATCCTTCTCTTAAAAGGACAATCATATGCAATATCCATCTATAGAAAAAAAATTGTAAGGATGGTCCAGTTGGACTGGTGTTATTTTTAATGCTTAGAATAAATTTTCTTTGAAGAGTCTGATAAATTCCTCTTAAATATATTTTTTGCTATATAAAAGTTTGGTTCATGACTTCTAACTTGGTTTTGGATGTTTAAATTTCTTGAGTTTAAATCTTTCTTTAAACTTTCCCCTTTTTTTTGGGGCGGGGGCGGGTGGGGGACGGGGGTTGGGGGGTGCAAGAAAAAAATTTGGGTCCAAGAAGGGAAGCTGGACAGGATCCGTTACTGTTTTTCGATCTTTACTTATTATTCAGATTTGCTCCACCAGTGGGTTAAATTTCGGTGCGTGTTTATGCGTGTAACTTTTGAACTGTTTGACTAAATGAAAGAAAAAATAGATTCCTTGGCTCAAGATAAGTTCAATGTACACCATGAGGAAAATTTTTAACATATTAGATTTTCCTAGATTTTGAATTTTGTAAAAAACTGATATTCTGACTGGCATTGTTGTTGGTGATGGCAGCTATATTTTAAGAAGAGCCTTGGTAGGCGGTTTTCATGTTGGTCAATTTGGACTAATAGGAACATGAATAAACAAGTTGCAAAGTATCAAGCCTTGCATCATTTTGGGTTATCTGCTGCTGAAGACAAAGTGGACACATAACACATACATAATAAAATCATGGTGAGCCTGATGTTGTTTTTATGTTTGTTTGTTTTTTTTGTAGCCATTTTAAGATACTGGTGAGCTGAATGTAAACAGTCATGAGAAATATTCAAATTGACATGATTTTACCTGTTAAGATTAACTGAGATCTGACTTCGAAGTTATAATTGTTTTATTATTCATTCAAAATATTTTTAAGTCAGGAGAAAGGTGCGGTATGCTCATGACTGCTAAAGCCATTTTTGTTTCATTCTAGACAAATTCCATGAAAATATGGAACAAAACATAGAATTAAAGTATTTGATAGTAAGGACGTATTTTTAAATTTTTATTATAAGGATTAGACTTTTTTTTATCAGCTTGTTGCCACTAGTCTTGAGAGTATGGACAGCCATTTTCTGGCTAGCTTTTCTTACCAGATGTCAATGATGAATAAGTATGCTTGTAGAAGAATACCAAGAATTTTCTGGTGGCTCTTCACCAATCAGAAACGAGAAGATATTTTGAAGGTGAAATGGGATGAGGGTGATTTCTTCACCTGAGGAAGTAGCTTTTTTATGCACACGTTTACACCAGTATTGATGTATTTTGGCTCTTGAAAGACAGAAAGCCACGCATCCTTTCCATTCCTATGTTCTGGTTCCTCCCCACACTGGTGAAGATCAGCACTTTTTATCTTCTATCAGATCAATGACCAACAGTTCAGCTTGCTGCATCCAGATCACTCATGGATGGACTGCCAGCTGCTATGTTTTGGGGAGCCATTGGAACAAAAATATGTGTGGTTGCATCAAAAGGGTGAATTACTGTTTCTTGCACGGCCTTGTTTTTTTAGAAGCAAGACATATGTTTGTGCCCAGATGTTCTTGAAATTCCCTACAGATTTGAGGTACATTACATTCCATGATCTGGGATCTTCAGGAAGTTCATACCAATGGAAAATGTGGTTAAACATGCCCTTCATGGTCTGGTTGCAAAAGGAGACAAGACTCTGGTTTTCGAGTATAATATTTGACTCTCCACACATTTTGGCGTGTTATGAACTGTATTACTACTAATACAGCTCTGACTGCTAATTATTTTTACAGGCTTGTCAGGGCCCGGATGTTATAAATACCCAGTGAACAGCTTCTATCTATATATATATATATATATATATATATATATATATATATATATATATATGTGTGTGTGTGTGTCTGTGTATAAGTGTAATTATGCCCAGCACCACAATGTAGGGGGAAAAAAAAGCAGTGCCCCTACAACAACCTCTCCGAACACAATACCTTACTTTTATATGTGCAAAAAATTTGCCATTAAAATATAAACCAATGTTAGCCAGATAAGATCTCTGCCAGGAAAGAGCTGTTTCCTTAACCTCAACAATATTTCCAGTCTATCTAGAGGAATAATATGATATATGGTCTCAAAGTAAAAAGACACAACCCTGGTTGGAGGCCAGTCATAAGAAATTTACTGTTCTTCCCAATGCTGTTCCAGGACTGACTGAATTATCTGTTCTAGCATCTCAGAGATTAAAAAAAAAAAAGCTTTGAAATCTAAGCAATCATATAGATCAGTATTTTGATAGTGATTTAGCATTTTAAAAGCTTTAGGTACAAAGCAGGTGCCAAGTAATGCAAGCAGTAATGTGTTGATTCTTTTTACCTGAGGGCCGATGGGTGCAGATAGGATTTGGATATAGTACTGATAGTATTTTTTGATAACACCAAAAAAATTCAATCCGGCTATCTGTTATTTAAAGCAACGGGACTATTAAAATTCATGAAATCATTTCTGCTACAAACAATTGGTATGTGTTTCTCAGTGGCTGTTTCAGGTTGTTTTCCTAGCTTTGATATTGTATTAAATAAATATTTATGATTTTATTTTTTATTATAGTGGAAAGATTTAGAGACACAATTTAAAGACACAATTTAGAGGATAACCCTTTTAACATTTCAGGGCAAACCAATCGAGGTAAATATATAGCAAGATTTATTATTAAAATGTGTCATTACAAATTTACCCATAAACACAGCCTGCTTAATGCTGCATCCAATATTATGGCTGGCTACCTTTCTTAGGCTATGGTCCTCCCATGCTCATGTATCATATCCTGCAGCAAGGATTCTCCAGCAGTTCCAGTCTTGGGCCATTGCTGCTGTAGTGTCATAGAGATGATCGGCTGAATCCCTGCCTTGAAGCCTGACTGATAAATTTCTCGGTGGCCCTCATATATCCCAAACCCCCACAGTTAAAGCAGAATCCAATTTGGATTTTCTTTTGTCACCCTTTTGGAGTGAGGCAAGTCCTAATTCACTCAACTTGGGGAGACTAGTTGGAGAGATTTTGGCTGGTCTTGGGGACTGATGTTGACAGCTGGCACACACAAATTATCTAGACATTAAAGGAGATTAGCTGGTCTGTCCTGACAGTTTGTAGTCCTTGGCTAAATCCTTAATGGAAAAAGTGTAGAGGAATGCTTTTTCTTCTTGCTGCTAGGATGGAACTGTAGCTCAGTCACTTTGTCCTTTTATCAGCAGAGTCACTAGATTCCATCCCTACCTTAAGGAGACATTAATAAAAAACACTGTATCTCCCTGGTTTTGTTAACAGCAGAGATATTCAAGCCTTCCTCTCCTTAGGCAAATATGATGACATGAAGGTAATCAGCTGCTTCTTATGATTAGTCAACGTCGAGACTAGTTATTGCTGCTGCTATTGAAGGCTCTGAAGTTTCTGTTGTTGAAGAGAAAAATAAATCATTCCTAGTTGATTGTTGCATATCCAATTACTCTGGATTTATTCACAAGAGTGAATATAAACATGTGGTTTCCGGTTCTTTTAAACCCAATTGTAAGAGTGTAGGCATAACCATTCTCGAGATATTGATTTTCTGCATAATTCTGCTCTCGACACTGTCTGTGGTGTCTTCAAAATATCCATCCATATGGGTCTTTAAGGATGTTATACCATTCTAATTGTTGAAATTTTTTTTTTTACTTTTTGTGCACACAAGACCAGTCTGATGACATTTTGAAAATACCTCCCACCCAAAAAATAAAAAAACCCAACAACAAACAAACAACAAAAAAAAGAACATATAGAACATAAAGAACTGGTCTTATAATGTTAATGTGTTATGAACTTCTACCTGTTTGGTTGGCTCCAAAAAACAGAGCCTTGACCTGACCAACTGAAGCAACAATACCATGGAGACTATACGCTGTATTCAAGCTAAAGGTGGTCCAAAAAAAATATTACATTGTAATATAGCGTATTGTTGTACTTACAGCATTATGCTCCATAATTAACACCTTTAAATCATGCTATTGCTGATAAGGTGTTTACACAGTTACAGAGTTACAAAACAGTTACAAAGATCTCTGATTTGAGGAAGTGTGTAGCATATTTCTGCCAAGAAATCTTTGGCTTACACTAATTTTCCAGATTATTGCAGTTGTGTAAATGTGTGCATGTCTGGTGCCCTGCAATGTTCTCCTTCCCATCCAGTATGTAATGATCTGTATCTGTACATATTTAAATTCTCCTTGGTTACAAGCTGTACTCTGTTCCATAATCAGATATTCCATGGTAGCCTTTAAACCATCACTATTAACCTGTGTTTGTCCATTGAACTGGGTAACAGCATGATGCTACTATATCGAGAGGACTAAAGTGTTGCAATTCATGGAATACATGGAAAGCAAACAACTGGCTGCGATATGACAAAAACACATCTTAAATCTACTGTACAAGAAATATGTTATGTCATTATCATCACAACAGTGTTTTATCAGGCTCTGCTAAACATGAATTCCACTGAGCTGTTCAGGGAAAGTCCCCTAGAGTTTCACATGGAGTTCTTCTCTGCCTTCGCATGATCCCCTATCAATCTGAGAAACAGCAAGGAGGCGGTGTTGGTGTGGTGTTCCCTCTCTGTATGATTCACCAATTTCTTCCATGGAAATTCTTATAAATTTCTCCCCATCCCTCCAGATCGCTTGCACTCTCTGTCAGTGAAACTTGTTTCAGTTACTCATCACACATATTTTCTATGCTTACTAAAAAAGAACATGCTAATTGTAATTTAGTATGTAATATTTTTGTCCATTACAGAACAAACAAAGCATACTAATAATAGATCAATGCGTTGTATAAGCACCAACAAGTCAGGATCATTGTAGTGTATCAAAACATATAAACAAAGGCACTATGTCACTGACTTCGATGTTCTGATTTTAGCCTACTAAGGATCAAAGATTTCACATTAAAAGGTCAAAAACATGTAATAAAAGCATGTTGCTATAATAAAAGCAGGAAAATGCTATTAAGATTTATACAAGCGGTATAAATACTAGTGGAGTTCAGCATGAATGCTTGTTTTACTTCCCCTAGCCACTCCTTTCATCCTATAAATGTTTACTTTCTTCAGTAAGGAAAAGAAAAAAAAAAGGTTTGTTAAATTAAGTTTCTGATTTCAAAACATTTCTTATTGTTTTAGGCATGCCATATGTTTTCCACAGTCTCCTGACTTGATAATAGTAGGTCTGAGAAAGTCCAAACTACACAACTGGTCCAAAATTCATCATTTGTCCGCCACATCCCGCTGCTATTTTTTCCTATTCAGGAAACAAGCATAACCTTCACCCTATAGTCATGACTTAGCAGTCAACTTTCGAGCCAAATGGAATATCCAGTCTTACAAAGTCCAGCTGTACATTTCAATTACCAGGAATCCAGTGAGACCCACAACAGATACTCTGGTTTTCAAGTCATTGCATTTGAACACATCAATCATGGATCCCACAACCACTGATTAAGCATTCATCAAGGTGACAGGGACTCTGCTGGGATCAGCAGGTAGAACCTGTATAATAGCTACACAGCTATCTGGAAATCAGTGGCAAGATGTGGGACTAGAATAAGGTCGAGCAGATTAATTAAAGAAGTTTGTGTGCTTAAGCCTTTGAAAAGCTTGGTCTAGGAAAGCAAATATGCACGCTTAGGCGAGGATATGTTCCAGAGGATATAAGGGCTGATTCAGTCAAATTTGATATGGATACAGGGTTTGTGGTTGAAGACGGAAGCTCTGTAGCCTTATTTATTTATCTATCTATCTATCTATCTATCTATCTATCTATCTATCTATCTATCTATCTATCTATCTATCTA
>JAQMYF010000027.1:7603738-7633328 GCA_030014195.1 Neosilurus mollespiculum
CTATCTATCTATCTATCTATCTATCTATCTATCTATCTATCTATCTATCTATCTATCTATCTATCTATCTATCTTTGGGTTTTAACCCGGACATATCGACGCAATCATGTAGTACGTCGAAGAAATATAATAATCTCAAAATCAAACTTTGGATATATTTGTACGGTCTAAAAAGAAAAAACAATGAGCTAGGGTAATACTAGATGAAATTCTATTAGAAGAAAGTTTCACATTTTTTTATAGATTAAAATTTGTGGCTTTTAATGATGATGCCATTTTGTGTTCTATATACAAGGCTATATGGAACTGTCCCTACTTATGTAGAGGAGATGCAAGTGAGAAAGTGCTCTAGGCATAGTCAAACTCTATGTTCTAATGATATTAGTTTGATCTGTCTGAAGTATCACAGGGGACCAAAGGTGGTAGATCATTTACCGTCAGTAACAGTAACATTGGTGGGGCAGCCATGGCCTTGTCTGAAATTTTTATAATGAGTAGGTGATCAACCAAGGATGTTCCCATTAAAGGTACAGTGTGTAACATTTTAGAAGATCTATTAGTGGAAATCAAGTGTATCATCAATAAATAAGTATTCATGACTTCAATCATTAAAAAAAGTCACTGAGTTTTCAGATTAAGCTGTTTGTATCTACATGGGGAGCGGGTCCCCTTTCATGAAGGCAGCCATCACTTTTTACATTGCCATGTTTTTACAGTAGCCCAGAACCATACAGCCTGGGTGAGAATGTACGGGGGACTCATTTAGCAGAAGGGGAGGGGTTAGGAATGAAATTTCAGTTGGAACCTTACCATTACATGCTGCTAGATACCGCTAAATCTTTCACAGTGTATGTTACATTTTTTTTGGAGGAATCCATGCACTGATGACATCATAAACAGGATAAACATTTTTAAAGAATCCTTATCTCACATCTAATTTGAACAAAATTTGCTATATGTATTCCGAATCAGAAGCTTTAATCTCAGACCAAGTTCACAATTTTCGAGGTAAGTTAAATTGAACATGGGAAATCCCATTTTTTGAAAGTGTGGTTATACAGCAGGCCCAGTTGGTGGAGGTTTGCGCTGTCTTAGTGCACATTTGGTAATATTTATTTTTAGCTGTACCATGTATAAGTTTTTTCATAATGTTTTTGTTTATTTTTTTGCAAGTGTTATATATAGAGCTCACACACACAGTTCATAGCCTTATATATCAATTTATGACTGATACGATACAATGTAATAAATTTTTGTGTTAAGGTTAATCCTACATCACTGAACAGCAGAATATCACTTGCATCGCTGTGTTTATTGTTTCTGCTCTATAATACACTCTTTTGGTTTTAGAATCTTCTCTACTAAACTTCTTACCCTCATGTTATTAATGATTAAATGTTTAGGGGTTGAAAAAGATCCAAGTTTGTGGAAGTACGTAGTGTACATTTGGCCAAGAAATCTTTGGCTCATGACAGTTTTCCAGAATATTGCACATTCTCTGCTCAGGTTATGCATGATGAGCTACACATTTTCTCCGCTCCACTATCTCAACATGTGGGTTTCAGCTTTGATATGCAAGCATAAGTGAAGAATATTTCGAAATAGCCAATCAAACTCCCAGAAGGGTTCTAAATATTTTCCCTGAATACAAGAATCCACATGCAGGTACTTGTACTATTCCATACTTTCCAGTTGTCTTATTATCAAAGAATAAAATGGAGGTGTTGGAACATTTTCACATGTATTCTTCAGAAGCTTTCCAGCATCATTTGCTACATCTTCATAAAGTCTTTTAAAATGTTGCAGTTCAGTGTCTTGAACTGTGTATTATTTCAAACTTGAGTGTAAATTTTATTCCTCTGCACATGAAATGCACCACCAGCATCATTCATTCATTCATTTGCCAACATGCTTAATCCCATTAGACTCACATGGAGGCTGGAGCCTATCTCAGCCAACTCTGGGTACACCCTCAACAGCTTGCCAGACCATCGCAGAGCCAACACACACACAACCATTAAGACTTGCACATAGGGGCAATTTGGAACAGCTAATTAGCCCGATATTCATGACTTTGGACTGTGGAAGGAAACCGGAGTACCAGGAGAAACCCACACAAGCACAGGGAGAACAGGCAAACTCCACACAGAAACACCCTCACTGATCCTGCAACTCAAACCCATTACATTCTTGCTGTGAGGTGGATGTGCTAACCACTACACTACCATGCCACCTGCCACCGGCATCTAATCAGATAATTGCTATTATTACTGAAATAAGATGTGCTTTAATTTAGAACTAAGTCAATCAAAAAAACAAAACAAAACAACAACAACAACAACAAAAAAAACCCCAAGTCATATGTTAGTTTCAAAATGCACAACACTTTTCAAATTTTATGCGTCGTTTCAAAAAAATGCTCACACTGATCCCACCGCGGGCATGTTGTATCCACATCCCCAGAGAATAGAAATATGTTGTTAGTATTTATCTAGTGCTTTAACATGGCCTAATTCTCTACCTGTTTCTAACCCTTAAGAATTTTAGTGTGGGTGCTCTCCGAAAGAAATGACAGAGAGCGAGAGAGAGAGAGAGAAAGAAAGCAAAGAGAGACACCTATACAGAGTTGCAGGGATAGAGAGAGACAGCAGCAAAGTAAGACCGACAAATAGACAGACAAAAAAACTAAGAGAAAGAAAGACAGCGAAAAAAGAGCAGAGAGAGAAAGAGAGAAACAAAGCAAAGAATGTGAGTCAGATAAAGAGAGAGAGGATGGCAAATAGAGACATACAGTGAGTAAGAAAGAAACACAGAAACCCTAGAGAGAATGACAGATTAATACATTACAGTGATAGAGAGATACAGAAAGAGAGAGAGAGAGCAAAAAGAGGTGACAGAGATGAAAACAGAGGCACAAATTAGTGCAACAGAGTGAGAGACAGATATACAAAATCAATGAGAAAGAGAGAGAGAGAGAGGACAGAGCAAAGAAAGAGGTTCAGATAAAGATACAGGGGGGGGGGGAGAGAGAGAAGACAGAGCAAAGAAAAAGGTTCAGATAAAGATACAGAGTGGGGGAGAGAGAGAGAGAGAGAGAGAGAGAGAGAGAGAGAGAGAGTTGGAAAGTGGATGGAGAGGGCAGGCACATTCACTGGAGCAACATCTGTGACTCTGCAGCTTTCCAAAGCTTCTGCAGTCTAGTACTTTGCACAACCATGGCCACGGTATAACTGTGAGGATGTACGAGGGACTTCATTCAGCAGAAATCCTGCACTACACATATTGTCTCTTGGTAAACTATTTTCCTTCTGACTTTTTTACTAATGTATATCCTTGTGATTGCATGGCTGACTGGATTTGAATTACTGAAACTTTTGTTTTAAAACTTTGAATCAAGTTTCAGAAAGACAACCAGACTGAGATGCTGTTTTATAGCTGTTTTTTTCTTCTTCTTTTTTTCTCTCTTCCTGTAGCTGTGGTTAGTGTTGAGCTAATAACTAACAAAGGCTTTTTAGTTACTTTTCTGCATTTCGTTGTTTTTGCATTTCGTTGCTGGATCTGTTTTTCATTTCATGCTTGTGTTCTACGTTTAACAATGGGTCACATCATTCTCATGAGAACGTTTACAGTTCACATGCATAGAAATGTTCTATTATATCGCCTGGCAGTCTCTGCACTTGCAGCATACGTAAGATATTAAGCATTAGTTCCTTGTTGTGGTTACTTGCAAATGAACAATGCATGGTGGATTTTTTATTTTATTTTAAGGGACTGCACAACTCTAATAGACACCTATTTCTCTTTAACCTCCTAGAGACCTGATCTGTAACACTTGTGGTTCTTGTAGGTTTAGCAAAGCAACCATACTATGGATGTGGATGAACTGTAGGAATCATAGAGGGGATCTCCAACATGGGAAGAGTACTCAGGCTTTGCCTAGTGTGGGGTATAGCTAATACCCCCCCTGGACTGATAGAATGGCTCAGTGCTTAGCAATGTTTGGTTGATGGTTTTAATTATCTGAAATCACATCAATGTGGTTTCAGATAAAATAGTTTGACTCTTTATTGTTGCTTAAGAATTTTAGCTGACTTTTTCTCCTTATGTTTAAAAGTTTGCAGAACATTGTTAACACCAACACCGGGTTGACAAGTAGCAGAAATATTCATTATATAATTTCCTTAAATTATAGACAGAGCAGTAAGATATTTCAGGTATTAACAAATATTTGTAAAAGTCCCGCATGGTATTCCTTAAACGCTACTGGGCAATGAACACACTCAGCAGTATCTCATCTGGTTGACATGGAGGAAGCTGTTGCACAAGGCTTTCTTGTCTCCCACCAGTTCTAAATAAATCAGCAAGCGAGCTGAATATAGCTCACTGCAAATTCCACACAGCATTCCATGTCATGTTGGGGATAAAACATACTGCATACTGAAGATATGCTGATATCAATTTCAGTAGTAATTCAGGAGTAGGAAATAAAGTAATCAGTCAGAATTTAATGAAACAGCTACCAAGCAAAGGTTATGATAAATAAAATGCCATCTTACAAGAAGGCACTGGCTTGTATCCACATGGGGTCAGGTTCATAAATATTCGGAAAGTGACACTTTCCGAGTGACACTGGAATTCAGTAGGAAAGAAGCTCAAGAGGTTTCACAAAAGCATTGCATTAAACATTTAGAAATTACAGCCATATTTCACATACACTGTTCAGCCATAATATTAACACCACCAGTTTGGTCTGCAGCCAGACAGCCCCATACACAGCAAACTGCAATGCACTGTGTCCTGACACCTTTCTATCATAGCCAGATTTAACAGTTTCAAAAATTTGTGGTACAGTAATTCTTCTGTGGGGTCATACCGAATGTATAAGCCTTAGCACCCCACATGCATTGATAAGTCTTAGGCATCCATGACACTCTTGCCTGTTCACGGGTTGTCCTTCCTTGGACCATCTTTGGTAGATACTTACCACTGCATACCAGGAACACCCCACATGGCCTGCCAGTTTGAAGATGAATAGACCCAGTCATTTAGCCATCACTAAATGACTGGGTCTATTTAGTGGCCATATGTGGTCATCACTCATTTTTTTTCTCCCTCAATTTTCCTGTTTCCAACACATCAACATCAAGAACTGACAATTTACCTTCTCCCTAATACATTCCACTCCTTGGCAGGTGCCACTGTTATGACATAAACAGTGTTATTTACTTCCCCTGGCAGAATTCATAATTTTCTTACTGTTATGGATGATCTTAATTTACAGGCTCAAAACTAATTAGATAAACCATCAATTATGAATATAAGCATAATTTTTAATACTTCGATGCAAATCCTTTGTAGGCAATGACTGTTTAAAGTCTGGAACCCATGAGCATCACCAAGTGCTGACATACCCGCAAACAGCTTTGCCAGGCCTTTACTGCAGCCAACACCAGTTACGACTTGTTGGTGGGTCTTTCTGCCTTTAGTTTTTGTCTTCAGTAATTGAAAACCATCCCAAGTGGGTTAAGTGCCATTCAAGAACATTTCCTTTCTTTGCCTTACGAAGCTCTTGGGTTACTTTTGTGGCATGTTTTTTCAGTCATAATCCATCTGAAGTGTGAAATTCTTTTCTATGAATTTTGCATTATTTGACTGAATCTGAGCAGAAAGTATAGCTCTATACACTTCAGATTTCATCATGCTAATTCTATCAGCAGTCATGTCCTCAATAAACTCCACTGAAACCTAGTTCCATTAGCAGCCATACATGCTATGGTGTGGTATACTTTGATTGTGAGCCCATCATTTCCTTCTCCATACTCATTTCTTCCCATCATTTAATCCTGGTTTTATCTGCCCAAAGAATTTTGTTCCAGAACTCAGCAGACATTCTGGCGAAGTCTAATCTGGACTTTTCTGTTCTTGAATGTTACCAGTGGTTTGCATCTTGAGGTAAACCCTCTGTATTTACAGTTATGAAGGCAAGATGTTGAGAAGGGGTTTTACATAACCAAGGAAAGATTTCTAAGGTTATCTATTTTGTTTTTTGTGGTCTTCCAGGACTTTTGGTATTGCTTGCCAGTGCATTCTAATGTTTCTGCTACCTCTTATAATTTATTCTTCTTCTTCTTCTTATTATTATTATTATTATTTTCAGACCAATTATGCCCTCCTTAATTTGCATCAACACCTCTTTGGACTGACTGATTGCGTTGTTTTAAAACTGTGGTGGTGTACAAAGGCAAAACTGGGTCACTGTCCTAATACTTATATACTGAGTATGCAGCCAGTTTTAGGGAGTTTTAAAGCAACATTGATAGTAGCTGTAAAATAATTTTTAGTATTGTGGACACAGGAGAGTATTGTAATGTTAAATCAAGCTCTCTTTTTGGAACATAGTTGTCTTCACTTTTTTGTCATGAATACATGTGTTTGGTCATTCTCCAGAACTGGAATTTCACTGTCTGACACTGTAAATGGATTCCGTGTGCGATTGGCAGAAAAGTAGAAATATCCAGTTCTGAGAAAAAGCAAGTAGGAGGGGATATGGCGACTGGCTCATATAAATGGTGGTGAGTTCCAGATTAAACCCCCCACCCACACTGGGCTTTGGGAAAGCACTGGGGTAAGAGGCCATACTTGTGTCTTGAGGTCAAAGCCTAGAAAAAGCCCACTGATATAGCACATCAGCCTGTACTTACTCCAAAACTGAAAATGATACAAGAGTTTTAAGTATTAATAATAAAAAACAGCTCATTTTTGTCCAACCAATCATTGAGTGATGAACAGGCCAAAACACTTTCTAAAATATATGTTCATTGTTTATTACTGTGTTTTCATAATGTCTGCACATTTTCTTCTCCCGCTGGCAACCCTAATAAAATATGTGGTCTCCCACAGGAACCATAGCCTCTCAAAATGTAATTCTGCATAGCCAAACCATGGCCATTTTTATAATGCTGTAAGTATTGTATACATTTTGAGGGCCAATACAACACTGGCTGTTGTCACTGCTTCAGGGACACTGCATTGTATCTTGAACAACAAACGAAATTAATGTTAAACCAGGAAGGCTCTTCATGCAACACCCCATTGTAATCAGTGTCTTTAACTTGAGGCTATCTAAGATATGTCATTTCACTTCTCTTTAGGTTCAAAACTGAGTCCTGGTGCTTCAGGATCATTGGGTGCAAAATGAGAGCCATGCATTTTGTCTTTTGGTGTCTGCACTTCATGTTTCTTCACTTATTCTGCACAGCCCAAGATGAGAGCATGAGACTAAGTAAGATGCTTCTCTTATCCCCATTACTACCACATGCAGATGTCTTTTTTGGATTGCTTAGTAAGCTTACTTCCTTTGCCTTGTAGGTTGCAGAACAGCTCCAAGTGATTTAGTATTCATACTTGATGGCTCATGGAGTGTGGATGACACAAATTTTGAGATAGTTAAACGGTGGCTGGTGAACATCACAACAAGCTTTAACATTGGCCAGAAGTTCACCCAAATAGGGGTGGTTCAGTACAGTGATGAACCAGTTTTACACATTCCACTTGGCAAACATCACTCAACGACAGACCTAATCAGAGCCATGGAGTCCATAGAATACATGGGAGGCAACACGAACACTGGAAAAGCTATCAAGTTCGCCAACGAGAAGCTGTTTGCACTCTCAGAGCGTGGTCCAAATGGGGCTTCAAAAATTGCTGTGGTTGTGACCGACGGGAAATCACAAGATGCAGTGATGGAAGCTGCAGAAGCCGCAAGGAAAAAAGGGATAATACTCTTTGCAATTGGTGTTGGGTCAGAGACAGAAGAGGCAGAACTGAAAACCATTGCCAACAAGCCATCCTCAACCTATGTTTTTTATGTTAAAGACTATAAAGCCATCTCCAAGATTCGTGAAGTTATTCGACAGAAGCTGTGTGAAGGTAAACACTTTTTTGTCTGCATTGAAACTTCAACATTAAAGGAGTTCTTTAATCATGATTTTTTACCAAATCCAATAGCCAAAAAGTCATTAACCTATGCAATGAATGTTCAAAACACATATCAATATCTGTTAAATAGCCTTTCAGCTCGCAAATCAAAATAGACTTTTTGAAATTTTGTAGGGTTGAACACTTTTCAAAGATTAAGAACAGGTTGCCAACCCCTAACAAACTTAAAGTATGAACCCAATTCATGTCTAGTATCATTCATAGACCATAATTTCCATCTATATGAATGAAAGACTATTTACTTTCAACAACCATGGCACTGCCACTTTAACACCAAGAGATCCGATAGCATGTGCCAATCTGGTACTGAAATAATAACCATGTTGATTTTGCAAGTGGTTGGCATGATGTGAAACAAGACTTCCAAACAACTTATCCAGAGTTGAGGACTTTAGTCATTGGATTACATGCACCTGCATCTCCATCTTCCTTGTTCAATACTCCTTCACTTCCTAAATTCTCCTAAATTAACGTGGCCCCAAAAAATGGGCAGAAGACGAAAAGCAGGATTTAAAAATATAGCAATGACCCGAATATTAAACACAAAATGTATTTAATACATAAATTTATGTTAGAGCTAAATGTACATTTTTGGCAATTAATCTACACACAGCAACCTGCAACCTGTAACAAACAGAAGACACGTTTATAGAATATTTTGGCAAAATAATTAACCTAAAACTCTTATTTCAGTGTTTTGTAGACGCACCTTAACAGCATTTACAACTCCTACTGGTTCAATCTCTTAAAGCTTTGTGCACCTGAGTTTGGAAAATTTCTCCCACTGTTCTTGGCAGAGCTTCGTAAAGTCAATTAGACTGGATGCGGACCATCTGTGTATTTGTCTCTTCACTGATGTTCTGTAAGTCTGGGCTTTGGCTGGGTTGCTCGACAGATTTTATATACCTCTTTGTAGTTGGTTGCATTTATCCATTGCTGCTGCTGAGAAAAGCCCCCAAGTATGCTACTGCTGGCAGGTCTGGGTACTTCTTCTTCTTCTTCTTCTTCTTCTTCTTCTTCTTCTTCTTCTTCTTCCCTCTGCCCAAGGTATTGTAATCAGTAGTGTTTGTGAGTCTGTCCATCCACTGGTTTGTTTTTTATGATTGTCAGTTTGTCTGAATTTTTCACCAAACTTGGTGGAGACACTGTCCTGCCTGGATCCCAAAGAAGATTTAATTTTGGAATGTCAAGGTCAAAGGTGAAGGTCAAAGCAAGATCACAACATTTTGGGAATAGAGTGCTTATAACTTCTGAGCAAGTACCAATAGTCAGGCCTTGCCATGGAAAATGTAAGAAACCATATATGGACTTTCAAATAAGACAATTACCTTTGACCTTGAATGGTGAAAATCAAGATTACAGGAATTTGAGCACTTATAACTTCAAAACGAGTGCCAATAGATATACACTTCACCCTGGATTTCCCGTACAAAATCTGGCGCCGGACATTATTTGGTATTGCCGGAAAAATGCCGTTCCCGTCTGAGTGGATGGATGAAAATGAAGCAGCAGAGGGGCACGAATTAATGACCGATGAACAGATAGTGTCATCAGTGACGGGAGAGCTAAGTGAAAGTGAGGACAGTGCTGTCCAGCTACAACCCACATTTAAAATGAATGTGATAAAAGAATGTGCTGATTCGCTCCTTAAGTTTGTGGAAAAACAATATTGTGTATTGAGTGTCGGATAAGTGTTGTAAAAGTCCGGGACTGCTGCTGAATAATGGTGATTGACGGACAGATTATAGTAAATGTCCGGAAAAGGGTAGGGACCCCGGACATTAGAGATTGCCGGACTTTTATCCCCCTAATAATCCGGGAAATCGAGGGTGAAGTGTACTGTCACTATGCAACACGAATGGGAAACCTGAACTTTCAAATTAAACTATCACCTTTGACCTTGAGTGACACTGAAAGGTTAAACACCCGACAGCTCAAAAAAACCTTCAAACAAGGGAGTTTTTTATTTTTATTAATTTGCTCATGTCCATGTACTATAGAACATATCGTAAGATGAGCACATGGTTAAATAAAACCAGCATCGATATATCTCCCATCAATGCTGCATGGAAGAGGTACCTTGCAGTCAGTCAGTGGCCCTCTAGTACTATTTTTATGGTAATTCTTTTTGTGTTTTCCCCATATTTAGTATAATTTAGTTCCCACCCAACAAGTGATATTTTCCTTTCACATGATCACCTACAAGGGAGGGTAAAAGCAAGGACATGCTTCCTTCAAGGCTCGTGATGCCACATTAAAAATAAAAAAATGCTTAGCATGCATATTTAGGAGCATCATAACACACTTCAAAGGAAAACACTATCCATCCATTTGTATACACGACCTCACAGGTACTCATGATTGGCTAATGACTGCTTTATGGCAGAGGGAAGCAAGCATATGCCATCCTTTTCTCGTTGAGAGCTCATCCAATTGGTTCTCATTGGGCTCCCGGCCACAGATTGCTGCGTGTATTGAATTCGCAAACTCTTTTGTGATAATGGTATATTTTGCTGCTGCAGCCCTTTGGAGCCCCTGTTGGGGATTTCTAAAGCCCTGATGGTGTGGAAATTGTCTTCTTCACATCCCTGAACAAGGCTCTTCAACCGAACTCAGATTGAACAGCCTTAGCCTTGGATCAGAGATTTCAGGTTTTAATTTTTAATAATTTTTTTGATAAAATGGAATAAATTGTATTATGCATGGATAAAGTGTATAATGGGGAGGTATAGTGGCATAGTGGTTGGCATGTACACCTCACAGCATAAAGGTCATGGGTTTGAGTCCCAGGCTTGGTGAAGGAGTTTCTGTGCTTCAGTGGGTTTTCTCCTGGTACTCCAGTTTCCTCCCACAGTCCAAAGACATGCACATTACACTCATTGGCTGTTCCAGTTTGCCCTTAGGGGTTAGTGTAAATGGTTGTGTGTGTTGGGCCTATAATGGATTGTTGAGCTGGTCAGGGTATACTTGCCTTCATCCAGAGTCGGCCAAGATAGGCTCCATTTTCCCTGCGACCCTACTAGGATAAGGCGGCTCAGCAAATGAATGATAGAAATGTACAACTAAATGTATTTTCATTAAAAGAAATATGTAAGTGGTGGCACTACATGTTTTTGTAATATATGTGCATTTGTCAAATTCAAATCAAATCAAATCAAATTCAAATTTATTTGTCACATACAAAATCATACACAGTACAATATGTAGTGAAATGCTTGTTACGATTGTCCTAAAAATTGAATACATACCTATGAGAATAAAACCTATATGGTCGATATGGTAAAACAGGACAAGTAATCAGTGTAATGCTCAAGTCAAATAGTGCACTTGCAATTCATGGTTCCCTATTTTGCATGCCTACAATGGCTGTTTAGTGTCCTATGCATATTTTAAGCTTCATATTTTAAGCCCATGATTCTGCTCTATGGGCTACGCTTCAACCATCAAGCAAAGCAATTAAATCAGATTCTGCTGTAGCCACTTATCCAGAACACCTTTTAATGATGAAAAACCTTCAATGAGTGCAGGCAGAAAAATACATGATAGTTTACCAGACCTCAACATCGGCCCCATAGTACAGACCTGAGTGTACACTACAGGCTGCCCTGTGGTGCACAGCACTGATGCATTTCAAGCAGCCTCTGATTGAAGTTTTCACAGTGAGCAGATTTCAATATGATGTTACAGAGGGGTCCATTTTTTTAGTAGTCAAGGATAAGGGTTTTTACATCCATCAGTAGGTTTCATACTTGACTGTTTGTATTTGGTCTGCTTAACTCTGTTTAAACACTGCCGAGCGTTGCTCTGTTTCTGGTTTGTTCTTCTGCTTTACCCTTTGGTTTTCATCATTCTATTTATTTAATATATACCCTATCCTGCACTTGCTTCTGTCAAGTTTGCACAAGTCTGCACATTCAGGAGATCTGGGATAAGTTACATCTCTGATTTTGCAAAGGAACTGTTGGAAAAAGTTTAAATTCAAAATCTTTTTTGCATCTACTAACGATTCAGGAAGTTACTCATTTTTCTCTTCTTTCTTCTAGTAAGTAATATAAGGTCATTGTTGTGCTAATTAATGCAAAATTAATTTATTAAAATTTCAACTTTTCAAACATATGACTGGACTCATAAAATTCTTTTGCACTGAGTCAAAGATAATGGTCATTTCTCATCTGTTTTTTTGCACTGGCCGGGATGTACCTTGGATAGCGTGCATATTTGCAAGCTATCCAGGGTTCTGTGTCAAGGTTTGATTCTGACTGATTTACTTCACTGATTCTTTACTTCTGCACAAAGCCAAAGGAAATTTTATACAAGAATTTGAATTTTTAGCTTTTTTTTTTTTTTTTTTGCAGTATGGGAAATATATTTTGAATATTATAGAGATATGGAAAACTGTAACAGTTTGAGTGCAATAACACAATGTTCTTTGATTTTCTTTAATATATTATAGAAACTGTTTGTCCAACCAAAATACCAATTGACTCTCGAGATGAGAAGGGATTTGATATTCTCTTTCACCTGAAAATGGCCCAAAAAATTAAAAAGACACAAGGATCCTATTATGGAATGAAAGCCTACCAAGTGACACACAGAGATGATTTAACAGAAAGTACCAGGTAAAATCAGAAATAATGTTTGTTTTTTTTTTTTTTAATTATTTATTTTTATTTAAATTGGTTTGTTTAGCTTTCAAAGTTACACGGGTTTAATCTTCGTAGGACTTTGTTTCCGGATGGGTTTCCACCTTCTTATGTGTTTGTGGCCACACTTAAATACAAGGGTTCCGTCCTAACAGAAGATTGGGATCTCTGGAGAATACAGACTATGGATGACCAACCTCAAATGGCAGTTACTTTAAATGGCATGAAGAGGACAGTCACATTCACTACTACAAGCACGGCACAAAGTGGAACACAGACAGTCGTCTTCACAAAATCACCAGCAAAAGTAAATACAACATACAAAATATAATCAATTTTTATACATATAATATCCTATTCCAATAGTTGTTCTTTTCTTATGTCATAAGTTCACTCTTTAGATTCGCATTTAAAAATGGGTCTAAACATGTCATAAAATAAAATGACTTATTATTCATTTGAGAGATTTCCTCATTCCTGATTGGAGGAAAGTCATCAAATAATTCTTGATATTGCATCAGTGCCATTGGTTAATTGGCACACAATTGTTCCTCCTTATAGGGGCAGTGGTCGCCTGGTGGTAGGGTGCTGGATTACTGATCCCAAGGTCGGGAATTCAAGCCCCACTATCAAAGGGATGTCACTGCTCTGTAGCAGAAGCACTGTAGCCTTGAGCTCTAAATTTTATTTTCCTCAATATTAATGCTTTTGTAAGCATAGATTACACAGCATAAATATTTAGGGGAAAAAAAGAAGTTTATAGCTTAGGGCTGCAGTGCTGCAAACATACTGTAACTGTTCATATATATATATGTTCCGTCTCTCCCCTGTTGTTTCAGACATAATGGCTGCTTACTTTCAGAACATCCTGAACATTGCAAAAAAGCTGATAAAGTTGTATTTTGTGAAAAAAACTCTAATTCTTTAAAATTTTATGAAATGCATATGTGAATCACACTAAAATTAAAAATACCTTAAATAATGCTAAACATTTTTTAATTCTGGTTCAACTGGTTTTTAAAAAAACCAATAATCCTGTAGTTGTAGCCTTTTAACTACTCGTAATTAATCTTATTAATAGTCTTGCATGAGCCTAAATATAAATGCAACTTATTTTACTGTTCATTTCTGTTTATTTCAAATATACCAATGGATAAACACACTGACCTGTGAATGAGTTCATAAGAAGTATCTCTTAAGAAGCATCACCTCGTCAACAAAAATATTTTTTCTCATATTTTCAAATTACTTCATGATTGTTGTCTTATGCGGCAGCCGAATAGCTTATCTTAACCGGACGACAGATAGGAATGTGTGAAGCTTTGTTTTTGAATCTGCTGAACCACACATCCCTATAAATACTTTAAATTAAAATCTTTTATTTTTCTTATTCTCCTCTCATTTTGTCTGAACCCAGAAACTTTTTGATGAAAAATGGCATCAGTTGCGTCTTTTGATAACAGAAGAAGATGTAACACTTTATGTTGATGACTTGGAAATTGAAACTTTGCCCCTGGAACCCCCTGCTGGCATTTTTATCAGTGGAAAGACTCAAGTTGGGAAATATGTCAGAAAAGAAACAACTGTTCCTGTAAGTGTACCAGTTACTTGATAATAATCAGTGTCATGATATATATGTATAATGTGTTTAAGGCAACAGAAAGTTTAAAAAACTTCCCATGCCATATGATAATTAAATAATTAACTTACATTAATCCAAAAACTTTTTTTTTCAAATTTTAAACAGTTTGAAATTCAGAAACTACGAATCTACTGTGACCCAGAACAGAATAACAGGGAAACTGCCTGTGAAATACCTGGAGTTGTGAGTACAAAAATCTTGGATGTTCATATTTTGGCATGAGCTAATATATTCCAAGCATTAATGTCATATTACTTTTCCAGTACAAACCGTACTGTGATACCAGTTATATGAGTTACTTTTGAATATTCAAGTATTTATATATATATGAGTATTTAAGAGTGTTCTGTCCCGCCCCCCAAAAAAAAAACCCCAAAACAAAACACATTTTGCCTAATATATGGGGATTTTATTGGACACTGTAATAGAATGCACAACAAACTCTTGTTATATTACTTTTGCTTGCTGCTCTGTCATACTTTAAAGTTACTAATCATGGTTGCTTGAGCCAAAGTATGCTTTTCATTACTGTCACTGTTAAATGATGCCTTCAGCGCCAAAAAAAAAAAAAAAAAAAAAAGCCTGAATTGTGCCTTGTTCACACAACTTTTTTTTAACTTAATGATTTGGCTGGTTTGCTTAACGTTGTCTCATTACATCATATCATTCTTTTCATTTGTAGGATGGTGAGGTATGTATTTTGGCCAATGGCTTTGCTTGCTTTCAAAAGTAACTGCTAAGCTCATTTCAGTTGCAGAGGTAAGATTCCCTGTACTGTTTTTGTAAGTGCAATAAAACCCTTTAGAAAAGAAGTGTGTTTGCAAAGTTATACCTGTATGGATAGAATCTATGTGGATCTATGTTAATTTCATACGACCTCACGGTTAAAAACCCGGAGGAATGTTTTATTCTCTCAGGGTGCTGATTGCTGTTTTGCACTGTGCTATGTGTGCTTTTGAATGCACTCGTGGCTTCATGATGTGTTACTCAAACTTGCAGCTAAAGGAAAACCGCATGACCTGACAGTTTGAGAAATGTGAACGAATGTTCGATTTCTTTGGGATTCTTGCAGTGTGCCAGTGGATCAGCTGATATTGATCCAACTCCAGAGCCATGTATCTGTCCACCTGGGGCACCTGGTGCTTCAGGCCAAAAGGTGGAAACATTCAGTCATTTTCCTTTTCTGTTGGAGTGCATTAAGCCTCTCATGTGCATTAAACTTCTAAAAGGTGCATGTTGACATATTAAATGTAGTTTCTCACAGTATTCAGGAATTTTGTTTAATTCTCTGTTGCTTTAAAAGGTGCATGAACCTTTATAGGGAATATTTAAAGTTCATGCCTTGACTTGAAAGCATATGCTGCAGGTGATGGCTATAATGTTAAATTAAAGTAAACTGACAAAATGTAAAATCTTGGGGTATAAAGCTTTAAACTGTCATATGGCAGCCAGGCCAATAAGAAATAGGCCTATAATTACATCGAGTAATTTTTTATCATCAATAAATTCATCACCACTCGTAGTCTTCATTAGTCTATTTGCCTGGACACCGGGAATCAATGCTTACAACTTTAAATTCATAAATGTTTTCCGTCTTGTTACTGTAGGATCTTAATTCTTAGTCAAATATTAGATATACTGTGTAGTGAGACCAGAGCAATATTATCTACAAGTTCTAATCTCCATGCATGTTCTAATCTGTTTAGGGAGAGCCAGGAAGTTCTGGGGATCCTGGAAAACCTGGTCATGCTGGTGCTGATGGTAAGCCTGTGAGTACTACGCAGTTTAATACAAACCTCAAATAAACAGAGCACATGCAAAGCTACACAGGATGCAGAATTATTTCCTTATTATTATTTCTTAGAGGCAAAAGTTTAAAGTCCTGCTAGTTCAAAGAAAGCAGTTACAATTGCAACACACTTCCAATAACTTTAAGGAAAGCAGTCTTTTAAAATAAAAGTTTTATTGCAGCGTTTAAGAAATTTCAGGAGTGCAACCTGAACACTTGCTAAAAAATTAAATAGGAAACAAGACGATTTTTGAGCCTTATCTGTATTTAATCATGTGACGTGTATTCACTGTGTAACTTAAATGTAGGTAAAGTCATATTTTATTAAAGCTTCATTCATGAATATGAGCAAGCATAACAAAACCATCCTGAACAAAACAAACAAATCCATAGATCTTGTCAGAATAAAATCTGAAAGAAAACATTTATGCCAAAAATGTATAAGAATGCATGTCTGGATATAAGATGTGTCCCCTGCGTGGTTAACTCCATCCTCTAGAGTGTTGATGGGCATTTTTGATGAATTGACCTTTGTGAACTTGAAAAATCAATCAAGGTGACCCAGTTTTGATGGGCTGGTAGGGCGTGCCGTAGGGACTATTCAACATAAATTTAAAATAAATCCATAAAGAACTGGCACTGCTAGAGTGTTAACAAGAAGTGTCTGCGAAGGACGCAGTCAGACAGCCCCTGAAAAAATAGTATCCCCTACGCTTTGTGGGGAATACAATAATAATACAAGATATGTGATTTAATAATTTACTGTAATTTATATGGTTATTGGCAATCCATAGTTTTGTTCCAACATTTTCTTTGGACAACAAACCTGGTGTGTCTCATGCAGGTATCTAATCTCTTTCTGATTATAGCCGTATGCACTTTCACAACAACAGTTGCAGGAGTTGCCTGAAGATCCTGTAATCAAAGTTTGGGGTTTTTGGACACTTCTTTCCACATCAAATATTACAGTTTGATGGGGGAGACCAGTCCTGGATAAATTAGCAATCATTTGAAATATTTGCCAATTGTAGATGTTTTTCCTGACAATATAATCTAGAGATCAATGACAAATCGTCACCAATATTTTTTTGTGCAGTTCGTAACTGTGGGCATGGAGGACACCACACATTTCAATAGCAAAGAGAACACTAGGCCCTAGCTAGCTGTCAGGATTAAATAAGACAAGTTCCACCTGCAGGAGGTTTCAGCAGTGACACCTAATCTGAAGTATGTGATTAAAATTTGGACTTCAATTAACTTTATACTTAACTTTATAATTAACTTATTTATCTTTTTTTTATGATTAACATGCCACCTTATTTAAACTCCTCCATCAGAGGTAAAGTCTGTACACTCAAACTTGCACCACTGTTTTTCAGGAAAGATCCATGACCTCTAATTTTCATCCCAGCTTTACACATTCAAGAGTAAATTGTTGAAGTGCATATCCAGACTCCACTTTAGATGGTGTCAAGAGAGCATCCATAGAAAACAAGGATGGTACTCCTGTGGCACCATACTTGATACCTTTCTAGTACATGCTGTTTCTTGATATCCCTGTCCATAAAAAAACATAAACAGGAGTGGAGTCAAGATACACCCTTGATGGACCCCGTTGACAGTTTCACCATAACACCAAGGATGAAGACACAACTTACACTATGTAGATCCCTTCAGTCTCCTTTTCAGTAGGTGAAATTCAGCATGCTTGTTTGGGACTGACTTGGCCACTCTAAAACCTTCAACTTTTTTTCCCCCCTTGATGAAATCCTTTGCTGCGTTGCCGCTATGTTTCGGGTTTTGCTGCATGAAGAGGTTCCTCCGAATTAGTCTGGATGAGTTTCTCTGTGGACTGGCTGACAGAATGTTTTTTCATAGACTTTTGGATTTATTAGTCAGCCCATTTCAGAAGTAGCTATGCAAGCCCAAATTACCAACTCCAATGGCACTACCTCAATCGATTGATCAGCTAATCGATTTTTCTTCACTCATTGGCCTTACCATCACTCTGGTATAGGTTAGGTTCCAGATCTTTATTTGACTCTCTGTATTTCTTTCCAAATTATAGCCTTCTAGTTCTCGTGTGTGTGTGTGTGTGTGTGTGTGAGATTTGCTCTTGAAATGTTGGTTGAATAACCTCTGTGGTGGTTGTTGTTTATCACTGAATGTTATTTTTGGGTTTTTCTCCACAGCTCTCTCAATGATTCGCACATCAACTGCTGTTATTTTCCTTGGCTGGCCCCTTTCTTATCTGGTTGCCAGTATATCAGTGGTTTCACTTATTTTCAGGAAATTGTAAATGGACTATGCCCAATGATTTTACTATGGCTCTGACTGCTTTTACTCTATTTTCTTAGTGTCAGATTGACTTGATGTTTGTCCTTAGACAACTATCTGGTACGCATGCTGGTTTATCAGTTTAAAAAAAAAGGAAGTCGCCACAGATGAAACCCGTGTGTAAAACTAAGACAGAGTAGTAGACGCATTTTCAAAAAGTAGGCCAACAACATACACTCATTAGTTACATGTTCAAATATTTTTGATTACTTGAAAATTGGTCACACGGCCCAGTGTTATAGTGGTAAACACGTTTGCCTCACAGCAAGAGGGTCCTGGGTCCCTCGGCTCAGCAAGGGCGTTTCTGTGTGGAGTTTACATGTTCTCTCCCTGCTTGTGTGGGTTTCCTCCGGGCACTTACGTTTCCTCCCACCGTCCAAAGACATGGACTTATTAGTCCATATTAGGCTTATTGGCCAGTGTCGGCTGAGATGCTCTAGCCTCCCTATGACCCTTGTCGCATTATGCAGTTCGGCAAATAAATGAGAATGAAAATTGTGTGGGTTCAGACAAAAGGTGCCATTCTTTAAAACAACTTAATCTCAATATATCAGGAAATAAAAGCTGAAATTCTGATTTTTTTTCCATGTCAACGTAAATTCTTAGCAAAAGTTATAGTCACATTAAAAGAACTGGCCTTGCCATTCCAATACTTTCTCAGGCGTCTCTGTACCAAAAAGCCTTTTCATCACAGCTCCTTGAAGATGCCTCTACTACAGAAAACATATCTTATATCCAGGCTCACTCCAAGCCCAGCCTCACCCTTTCGTAATGGGAGTTGAAATAATCTTTCAACAAATTTTCAAGCAATACCGAATGCGCTCCTGGGATTACCAGGTAAATCTGGTTAGGGTGTAACAAACACAACTTATTACCATGTTCACGATCAGATGCCAACCTGTTCCTCTCTATCATTGATCATCTATATCTCTTGCCTCTTTGAAGACCATTCTGTGGAGTCAAAATAGCTATGTATATTTTAAATCGATCTGATCAAATATTTTCACATTTGTAAGAACAGACTTGTTGGTTTTCAGTTTTTATCCTTGTCTGAAGGAGAAAGTGATCAGAGTGAGCAAAGGCTGAATGAGTAATGGTGTAACACCAACTAAAGGTTTTTAATGAGTGTATCACAGTGGTCCAGAATGTTGTCTTTCTTTTTTGGCATTAGTGATGTCTGTATTTGGGTATTTACTTCATTACGTTAGCTCTGGTAATGTCTTTGAAAGTAATAAACTGTTCCATGTTGTATGTAATTAGGTTTGAGTCACCATGCAGTGCAAAAAAAATAAAAATAAATAAAAAATAAAAAAGCCAAGGCAATAGGTCAGGACAAGACACCAAAACACCAAAACTTTATCCATGAAAGCAGGTAACTTAGACAGAACTATAAAAATATTAATTCCCAAATTCCTTCTCCAAAAGACTAGACCACCGTTGGACAGTGATGCTCATATGGAGAGGTTTTCATGCCAGATGTGTGACAAATGAAAAGGAGAACTTGTGCATGTGTTTTGGGGAATTCCCCCCTATTTTTCCCCTTTAATTTCTAGTCATATTGTACTCCAAACCATCAAGTATCGCTTCCCTATCACAGAGGGCAGCCTCCAACCAGGTAGGGAAGTAAACATGCACATGCCCCCTCCAATGCTCCTACCTGCATCTTTACGAACTGCTGCGCATGCACAATTGGGGGCAGCCTAACACACTCCGAGGGAAAGTGCCATCTGCTCCCTCGTACGAATGAGCCTACAGACACCCGTGATTGGCTAGTGATCGCTGTAAGTAATAGGGAGGTGAGCGTCTGCCATCCTTCCCTCTTGTGGGAGCTCGGCCAATTAGCTCCGCTGGCCTGCCAGTAGTGGAGTGCTGTGGCATCAACCTGGATTCCACGTTCAACCTGAATATCCGGGTTGATAGTCGCACACTTCGTTCATGCAACCTATTCTATCACCAGTGCTTCTCTAAAAGGATCACATGGCACTACGTTCAGTCTAACACACAGCTGTAAAAGTGTATATTATATGACAGCCTACTAATTAGTAGAGAAATCTAGATGTGTTTGAACATATACTGTAGATGTGCTAGACTGATAACCTAATTCATCTCTTCATTTATTTAAGGGTACTCCTGGGCCAAGAGGAAGTCCGGGCGTTCAAGGTCCTCCTGGCATGGCGGTAAGGAAGTAACTCTCAGTAATGCACACAATAAATTAAATAACACAATATTTGAATCTTACCATTTGTGTCTATTAGGGGCTTCGTGGAGCAGATGGATACAAGGGGGATAAAGGAAGTTCTGGAGAACCTGTAAGGGGCCATTTATTTCAAATTTTAATATAATGTACATTGTGGCTAAATAAGCATACAGACACATTTGCTTTGACTATTTATCATCATGTCGTGCATCTATTAATGATAATTTATTACATATAGTGTTTATATGCATTGCAAAATGTATACACATAATGTCTTATTATATATAATAAATTCTTGTGCAGTTTGCACATGGTGCCATTATAAAAGAAATTGCCTTTGGTTGAGAAAACTTTTATTCAACATGTAGCAATCATATTGAAGGAAATGGGGAATCATGAAGTTTTCAGGGACATTATTATTAAAAACATTCACATGGAAAGCTACAGAGCCAAAGCACTGGCCTTAAACACCCCCATCAGTATAATCAGTTCTTTAATATACGGATGGAAAATTCATGGAACCACAACTAATCATCCTGACAGACGACCACATAAGATTTCATAATGCACTCTTAGATTAATGATAAGAAGGGCACTCAGTAAGAGTTGCAGGATGACCTGAATGTCATGCATGAAGGGAAAAAAGTGTGTCAAATCCCCAAAACACCATACCCATAGTTAAATACTGTATGTAGAAGCATTGAGATAGGCTGTTTCCCTGAAAATGGCATTGCAAATCATGGAAAACGAAAAGATAGAAAACATAGGAAACATAGACTGTAAAACTGTATCTGGGAAGAATATTTCAACACGACAACGATCCCAACCATACAGCAAAAGTAACCCATGAAGGCTGTGCATGGCCTAGACAATCTCCTTACATGACACTTTGGAGAATATAAATTGATTTGCCAAGAGATATAGGCCAAAAAAACAACCACAATCCTGTAAAATGATTACTACCCCTTACCATAGATCTGTAACTGGCAGCAATATCTTTGCAAGAAATTACTATGGTTATAATTTGTGGTATCCCCTTATCATTTCATAATATATCGTAGTTCATGCTTATGACTACACATTTTTTCTTCATTTTTATATTTAAAATTTAGCAAATTTTGTAGTGGTTGTATGCTCAAAAACAAAAGACTATAAATATATATATATGTTTCCCCCAACTACATGTATACACCATAGAAGTGGATAAAAATAATAAAATTTCTACTCATCTCTATTAAAATTGAGCTTTTGAACTTATTTTTTGAAAAATAAAGCCAAGGTAAAAAAAAAAAAAATCAATAAAAAATAATAGAACATTTAACAAAATCAAAGTAAAAACCATGAAAATGAAAAAACTCATGATGTAACCTATAACATCCAGTTGAAAGAAACTAATAATGATAATAATAATAATAATAATAATAATAATAATAATAATAGTAAAAGCATCACATCTTCCTAAAAATACTTGTAAACTCAATCAAGTGCATTCAAGTCACCTTCTCTATTGCACACCAAGCTAATTGACTTCCACCCATGATCAATTGTAAATATTCTGATTAGCTCTTCTGCTACAGGATTCCACTACTTGGAAGTGCAACTGAAAGCAAACAATCAACTACGGGCGGCAAGAATCTGACAAAAGTCTTAAAAGCTAAAGTTGTGTTCAGGCACAAGTGAGGACATGAACACACACACACACACACACACACACACACACACAAAACAACGACTTAAAAGCACAGTAAATAAACAAAGTGAAAAGTGTTTGGTACTACTAGGACCCTTGCCAGATCAGAATGTCCCTTTAAACTGGATGGCAGAGCAAGAAGGAAAACAAGGTGACCAAGGTGGTCAGAGAAAGTACCAAGAGGCCTGTGTCAACTTTGAAGCAGTTTCAGGATATTTTGGCAAATAAAAGGTTTTTGTATGCAGGTGACAAAAACTTCACAAATGTGGCTTGTATAGGAGGGTGGTAAGAAAAAAGCCACTTCTCTGTCGACGTTTGCCGAAACATACCCTGAAGATTCTGAGGCCAAATGGAAAAAGCAGTTATGGTCAAATGAGACCAAAATCGAAATATTTGGCCTTAATGCCAAATGGAATATCTTGCAAAAATAAAATACAGCTTAACATCCAAAGAATGCCATACCTACAGTGCAGCATGATGGTGGTAGCATCCTTTTGTGGGGATGTTTCTCTGCAGCAGGGACTGGGGCCTGCTGATTGAGAAAAGGGTGAATGTCTTTGCATGGTTCAGTCAGAGCCCAGACAAAAATCTGTGAAATTACTTAAAGATTGTGGTCTGCCAACTGAACAGTTTTTGAACAGTTCTGTAAAGAAGAGTGGGGAAATTTTGTAGTATAAATGTGTAGAGTTGCCATCTCAATTATTGTCTTGTTTTTTTTAAATCCTTTTTTATTCCGGAACTGTTGCTATTATACTCTTCACTTGGATGTTACAAGATGTACTGACTAAATACAGCTGGAAAAATATTTTTTGTGTCTCTTCATTTCAGGCTGCCAAGCAGCAAAATGTGAATATTCTTTTCTCTATTCACTGTGTATAAAATATAATAACTCAAGATATGCTATTAAAATAATATTTAGAAATAAAAGAACATGACAGCACATGCATACTATTTTTAAGTATACAGGTGCTACAGAGCCAGGGGGCACTCACGCGCTCTTGTGTACACCTTCAGCCAGTACAGGCACGTCGGACACCTGCACAGCATAGGCGTGAGGTTCCTGAGCTCCAGTGCTGTGCTTATGCTCTGTGTTTCTGCGTTTTGCTCAGGAACTCTGCCTGTATTTGCTTTGCCTTTGTTCCCCAATGTTTTGGCCTTGGTTTCTGTTTTTTTCTTCTGCTGCTCAGGTCAATTTTGGGTGAAGAAAGCTCTGGGGCATTTTTTTTCCCACCCTTTACCTGGTGCATGCTCTTCCATCTTCTGCTTCGTCCAAAAGATCTGAAAAAGTTTTGTATAGAACAGTGAGATAAAATGATCAAAGTTGGTAGACTCTTACCCAAAGGACTAAGTGCTGTATCTTTGTTGCAATCTATAACAAAGTATTACTAAATGGGGGTGCACACTTATGCAACCATGTTATTTCAAGTCCCCACCTCAAGAAAAAATAGGTTTATTTATGTTTCACTAGAATTTTGTTTTTGTTATATTACAAAAAGGGATATGAAATGATCTATCTGTCTGTCTGTTATTAAAAATGACTGTCCCCTCTGTGCAGGGCGAAAGAGGTGTCCCAGGGTTAATTGGCCCTCCAGGTCCACCAGGTGAAAAGGTACTGTTGGAATTTTTACCAAGACATTTGTATCCACTTTTAATTCTTTTGAATCTTCCATACAAATTTATGCAGATTAAAGGTCTGACAGCAAAAGTGCCAGGATCCACATTACACAGTTGTCTGCAATCTTTTAGCATCTCCAGGCTTAATGCCATAGATACATGGTTGGCACCTTAGTCATTTCATCAGACATTCCAAGGCTTGATAAAAAAAATGCAGGGGAAATAGTTGCCCCCTGAGCAGACCAAACATGGATATGATAAGTGTGTAAACAGGGAAGGAACGGTGGCCTGACCAAACAGGGAAGTGTCTGGGACAGCGATAATAAAAGGTGCGGTAAATAATTATGTCTGTTAACACAATGGAAAATACAAGTTTGGCTGACTCAAGTGCTATTGCTACAGCCTAGTTAAACCTCTCTAAGCCATCGTCTGTCAGGACCCAGGCAGGTCCTTTCAGCACAGACCCTTAAGCACTAGATGACTGAAATGCAAATTAAATACTTGACACAGTAGGCAATATTCAGACCTAGAAATCTGGGGTTTAAATCTGCTACAGTAAATAGAGGACATGCTACAAAACCTTAGAAAAAAATGTTTACACCAGAATAGCAGGGTACCTCCAGAGAACATTTACAAGCATGGGGGATCCTGCCATTGTTTCAGAAAAGAGGCAGTCAGCAGTGGGCTGCTTTTCCCCTCTGTAACACTGGAGCTATATAACATCACATCAGTGACTACAGAGCACACTGTACACAAGGCATCATTTTCTAACGCTAAACAAACGCATTCATCCCACATAGCATTGAGACCAACTGTCTACAAGTGTGGAAGTGCAGTCGCTACTAAAGAGGAAAGCAATAGACGTAGTGCACAGGCTGGGGCACCCTTGTAGTTTCTTTCTAGGATAAAGCGAGGAGGCTGGATCCTATTTCAGCCGACGGCCTCGTGATGGTCTGGTGAGCTGTTCAGGGTAACAGTGTACTGCCCTTAACAGTTTACACTGGTATTGCCATGTGGATGTGTGGCATTCATTTCAGAGGACATGCACAATGCGTACAGTGTTTATACACATATGTACAATGTAATCCGTCTGATATGAAGTGTGGCATAAAAGCACATAAGAGACCTACCCTCTATGTTAACTTTAGCCTCCAGACTCTTTTCAATAAGTAAGTTGCCTGTGAACTCAGGTCCTGTGAGGCTCGAAAGCATGGGTCTCTCATAGCCGGTTGATATGTGATTACCGACACCGTTCTATAGCCATCTTGGTGTTTTCTGAGGCAATCACATGCAAAAACATGGGGGGAGGAAATAGGCACTTGCCTGATAAACGCATAAGTCGCAGCCGTAAGTATTGCAGGCTAAAAATCGTCAACCGTTGTCTACCATGGACTCATTCTGGCTATTTAACCGAGGCTTAAATTTGTGAACGCGTCAGGAAGTGATACAAATCCCAATAATCATAATATGTTGATATACAGTTTCACTAGTTCCAAAAGAAGCCTTGAAGGTTCAGAATGTAAGAAAGTAGAAAACATGTAAGTGTGGTTCTCTGACTGAAGTTCGAATACCTGCACCTATATGAGAAACTTGCGTTGATGAGAACACATGGTCTGCTAATTAGTCAGAGGTTACATAAGTTATGATGTATACTGTCACAGTACTGTGGTAAATATGTAATATACAGTACCACTCAAAATTCAATTAAGAGGCGGTGAGTCCCAACCTTTCGCTGGTACTGTATTTTTACATCCAAAAGCAATAAGACAAGCCAATAAAATCCAACATGTTCAACATTTTCATATAAAATCAACATTAATTTTGTAATTGTTCTTTTTTAAATATTTGCAGCTATAGCCTAATTAATATTAATACTAATAGTGTACTGCAACTACTATTAAACTATATATAATTATCATATTTTTTCTCTTCTCTACATGTTCCAGGGGGCAATTGGCTCTCAAGGGAGGCAAGGGATACCAGGCAAAGATGGGCAACAGGTACAGTCCAAACAAATTTGTAGACAATCTGTTTAAAACCGATTCGTCAGGCTAATCTGAATGAAGTAATGTTGAATGTAATTTTCTATGAATGTCATATTGATCTGCTCTGAATATATTTTTGATAAATAGCAAAAATTAATTAATCACATATGGAAAAAAAAATTCTAAAAGTTTATTTAATGGTGTAAGGCCATTTCCAGGCATCTTGAAATGTCCTGCAAGTTTTAATATACATTTAAAAATAAATAAATGCTAAATAAATAATTGTCCATGAACTACGTCAAATTTCTATTGATAAATGTTCTTTTCTTCATTACAGGGTCAAAAAGGAAACAGTGGACCTATTGGTCCAACTGGATACCCAGGGCAACCTGTATGTGCGCAGTGTTTTCCATTTCTATTTAGGCTGATTGTTAGAAATCAAGTAGTAAGTGCACGTTTGTTTGTTTTTGAACAGGGTACACGTGGAAGAGATGGGAAAGATGGAATTCCAGGAGGGACTGGGCAAAAGGTTTGCATGTTTAAATATTAATGATGCCTACAGTTTGAGACCATGGACCACTAGGGTTCTTTGGCAAGGCCAGTTTCCATGATTTTTTTTCATGGCAGTACGCTGCTAATTCGCCGCTATGTACTGATTTTTCATTTTCATGTACAGCTTTCATGCTATTCGTTTTACTAAGAATGCATCATTTTTGTCTAAAATACCTAACATTCACCTAAATATAAACTGTCCATTCAGCTATAGGTCTGAATTTAGTATCAGAGTAATCCTGATTGGTAGTTCGCATCACAACAAATGCTTTTTTTGGACGTTCTTGCCAACGTCCTCGAGCGTGCTGTAGCAAGTCTTCAAGCTAGCTGATCTTGAGCTTGCTGATGCCTGTCTAGTGTGTGTTTGCAGTCAAAAAAAAAAAGAAAGAAAAAGGGCTCATTGACCTCAGGGTTTTGGTTTCTTTTGATGAGAAGGATCATTACAATGGCCTGCATGATGTGCCTGGGGATATCCCACGATACATAAAGATAAAGCTTTAATGTACCTTATGCAGCCTGATGGATGTGTTTGTCACATCAGTTGTGGGGAAAGGTACTTGTTGCTCATTGCATTATGCAATCTCCATCTCAGCTGGGTATGGGAGTGTGTGTGGAAGTACATCATGTCATCCCTTCCCTAGGTGTTCTATTGTGTCATCCTTGTATTAAAGGGTCTGTCATGTTTGAATTGGGGACTGTAATCCTGCAGAGGTTTGAAGGTTGAAGGGGAGTAGACAGGCGGGTTAATTCACTGGGGTTTATTTTTGACGTTTGCTTTTCACTGTGACTTTTCCCTTTATTTTGTGGTCTGAAACTGAGACATACATTCACTTTAATCATCCACAGACACACCCACAGCTCTGAACTGGTTCTTGGCTTTCTCTTCCCCTGGCTTGCTCCACATTTTATACCTTTTGTTCACTCGCTATTACACAACACACTCATTAATTAATCCCTCGCAGGTGTAACCCCTTGCCTGGCTATCAATCCAGCCCCTGCCTCCTTGAGGGACCTGAAAATGGTGGTGACATGATTGACAGTGTCGGATATTTCAGTCGAGCCTCATAAGCATACTGTACAGTACTGGACAGTCATGTTCTGGCTACAACTTTAGCCAACACCTGTAATAGTTTGGATAGGTTATTCAGTCACTGCTTTTTAAACATGATTTAAGCATAAAAAGCTAATCTTGCTTTGCATGGGTAACTTATTACAAGAGTAAAGAATAGAATATGAATATAAATATTTTTATGCTCTGAATGTTTTCCTGGTAATAGTAAAATCAATGTATACAAGCAAATAGCACACATTCATCTTAACATATTACATTATCACTCTGTTCTTACCACTTTAAGCAAGCATTCGAGTCACCATATTAATTTGTTCTTTAAATAACATATTATACGCCGCACTTCCTGTATGAAGAAGTGGGTTGATTACCAAGATTGGTGGGCAAGAGACAGACTCATTCACCAGCTGTGCACATAAAACCATGAAACCACGTTTGTATCAATTCATGCAAATTCAACTAATCCTTTACAATTTTAAACAATCACTGCATCTTCTCCTCAAACTTGGCCAGTTTCACCAATCATAGTAGTCTATGGGGCTCCCAAGTGACGCATCGACCTGAAGATCGCAAGTCCAAATCCAGGTTGTTGCTGCAGCCATCCACGACTGGAAGTCCATGGGAGGTAATTAGTCGAGCTCTCACAGGAGGGAGGGATGGCACGCTCTCCCCTGTCACTCAAAGCGATCACCAGCTAATCCATGGGTGCCTGTGAGCTCATTTGTACAGAAGCGGCAGATAGTGCTTTCCCTCCAAATGCGCATGCGCAGCAGCTCGTAAAGGCAGCATTGCATAGGCCGGCGGGGACATGTGCATGCTTACGCCCCTCCGTGGTTGGTTGTGGTCGTATGTGACCGGGAGGCAACATTTTACGGGTGGGAATTAGATACAACTAAAAGTAGGGGAGAAAAACAAAAAAAAGGGGGAGGGGGGGGGGTCATCATAGTAATACATGTGCCTCACATTATCATAAGTCACTTCCTTGTTTATGCTTTTGAAGACATTTTCTATGTTTACAATTTTCATGTAGATATGCCTAAAAACATTGCAACGTTCATTGCAATTTTTTTTTTTACAAATCTGCCACAAAATATGGTAATGGACCACAACAAGCACCAAAACAAAAAGAAAAAGAAAAAGAAATCCTGCAAAATCCTAGAGGGTCTATATATCGCACATGCTAAGGCGCCAGACTCAGTATGATGTCAACATGACAACATTCAGCTGGACCAAATTTAGACTTTAAGACCTAAATGTCATTACATTACATTACAATGGGAGTAATGATGCTATGTTGTCCACATGCATATACCACCTAATAGACTTCTCATCAACAAAACTGCTGTTTGCATTGCAAGTAATTTAAATCTTTACCCTGCAGCACATTTACCTGAAATTGTGCCCATAAACTGTAACCATGACGTCTTAGTTGTGTTGGCAGTGTGTCTTGGGTCATTGTCTTCCAGAACGTTAAAGTTCCTTCCAATTTTATAGAATGCATTTCTCTGTGTATTGACAAATAGAAAGTGTCTGTAGACCTGTGACTTCATTTCGCCGCTACCATCATGAGTTCAATCATCTATATAGATTAGTAAGCCTGTTCCGCAAGCAGCCATGCAAGCCCAAGCCATCACACCACCACCACCGATGAGCTGTATGTTTTGGATCTTTTCCATTACTTGGTAGAAGTTAAACTTGGATTTAGATACAGATATTTCTTGGATACAGAATTTCTGTGACTCATATCTGTATTTTTTGCAAACTCACATCTGTTTTCAAATTTTTTTTTTAATCTTTTTGCTGAAGAGTGAATTACATGTATTGGTGCATTCTCTATATTTCTCCTCTTGAAGTCTTCTTCAAATGGTGGATTGTTATACCTTCACTCCTGCCGTGTTGAGGTTTTTGTCGATACTGTGGTCTGTTTCTGGTTTTTTTTACAGCACTGATAATGTTAGTCATTAGTAAACATTTATAGATGTTAATTCTTCTTCTTTATCTTCTGAACCGCTTATTCCTAATTAGGGTCGCGGGGAGGCTGGCGCCCATCTCAGCCGACTCTGGGCGAGGGCGG
>JAQMYF010000027.1:7633590-7659124 GCA_030014195.1 Neosilurus mollespiculum
ACATGCAAACTCCACACAGAAACGCCCGAGCTGGGAATCGAACCCAGGACCTTCTTGCTGTGAGGCGGACGTGCTAATCACTACGCCACCGTGCCGCCCGATGTTAATTCTTTAAACATTCAATCAGTCAAAACAGGGCAAGAATGGGTGACAAGAAATACCTTTCAGCCACATGTCCCGATATAACTGATCACTTGAAAAATGGGTTAATTCAAACAAAATATACTATGTTCCAAAACACATTTTGATGTAAAGAAATAAAACTTTGAGGAAATCAAGTTTAAAATTTGGATTTCTTGTCTCAAATGGCTATAATATATATGTACCATGTAAAGGATGGTTATATCACAAACATGTTCATGGACAACACTAAATATTCGCCTGGCTTCGAATCAGGAAATATTTATTGTATGCCTTCGTATTGTTTTGTAAGGGGGATAAAGGCGCTCCTGGTATTCCTGGCCTAGATGGAAGACAAGGACATCCTGTAAGTATATTTTAAAATATTCATGTCTATACAACAATTATTTCTGAATAGTGTCCAAGTTATATGTAAAAAACTGAATATTATATACTGTAGCATTCACTCATGTCTTGATTTACTACAGATCTGTGTGAGTAAAGCCAACCCCCAAAAAAATGCTTTATTCAAATGAGCAGAATGTCATTTAAAAAAATGTATTTTAGGAATTTCTCACCTAGAAGTTTCAAATCTATGGTGGTGTCTATGCAAATTGTTCAGCATGACTTACCATTGATCAGAGTCATTTAGAACATGACAGTTGAGTGTACATGTTCCAACATTTATACATATGAAAGCCTTTTCATGCTATTTAAAGATTTTTATAAGGGATATTTAATACTTAAATATTTTTTTAAGTGATAGTGCAATTACTAAACTTAATTATATTTCACTCCTCCCAACCCCCTTAGGAGTAAACACCACTTGGCATGCATGCCAAGATTTTTTAACAAGGTTACAGGTCACAGGGTGACTTATGATGCAATATTCACCATGCATACTTCCATCATTCGTTCCATTTTTCCTTTCTGCCTTTGCACATGTTGACCTACATGGACACAGTTTTCCTTTTATTCATTTCTATCGCACTCTTCTTCTAATATGATGTGCAGTATTTGAAAAACCCATTGACTGTATAAAAAAGTGGACAGTGTGCTCCTATACTTTCCAGTTCTATAAAAATGAAGCCAAAACAGTTTCTCCATCTTGTCAAATTTGCAACAATGGAGAGATTTTTTCCAGGGCAGTGGATATGAAAGAGAAGTTCACTTTTTTGCTAGGCACACCACCTTTCTGATGCAACTCATCAGACGAAGGGTCACATGCTTAAATTCTCTCCTCTATCTACTCCGAGAGCTGGAGATATTTCATTGATATGAATTGTGTCACCTGGACACAAACTAAAAATTTTGTTAAAAATCTTGATATAACTGGTAGTGTATGTGTTTTTTAAAAAAAAATTGAAGTAAAGCAAAAATTTTGTTGGTATCAGCATAAGAAAAAAACAAATTAAAATAAGCTAATAAAATAAACTTTTTTGTTATTGGAGCACAGGAAGATGGGCAGTGCTAAAAGTTGTACTGCAGCCAGCCAGCAGGGGGCAATAGAGCTGTAGTGACCCCCTTTTAGACAATGCGCTGTCCATATTTGTACACAATGTGCTGTACAGTTGATGGTAGAACACTATTGTGCTTTATAGCACTCTGTATACCACCTCTGTTTACTTATACTGTTACAGAACTGTGCTATTATTGGAGCTGGTGGTCCGCTAATGAACTCCCCTTAAAATGCTCATTCTGGAAAAAAAAAAAGTTCATTCTGGACACCTAAACTGCTAGGATAACAGTGACACACTCCCAAAGCTACCAGCATTTTTGTCTGTTTCTATCCTGGGGGGAAATGCTTTGAAAACCTAGCATTAATAATCCATTATCTGTAGTACATATCTTTCAGGGTTTCTGGGAAATCCGGAACCAAGCCCAGCTGCCTTTGCTGAGAGGCGGGGTACACCCTGAACAGCTAGGTCCCCAGTCTACTGCAGGGATATTATGGGCAAAAACAATCATTCACACTCACATACACACCTACGGGCAATTTAGAATAGCCGGTAGACTGAATGTGTATGTCTTTGGACTATATTAGGGAACCGGAGCAACCGGAGAAACCCTTTACCTCTTTGCAACAGTGCTAGCCACTGAGCCACCATAGCCATGATTAATTTCCAAAGCACCCATAACAATATCACCAATTAATATATAGACACATAGATTTTGTTCACTGTAAGGGTGAGCAGCATATACTACCGATTTTCTACCTCCATGTTTTCTGCGGATTAGCTAGCAGAGCTCATACTTGTATACATATCCTTGATATACAACATATATACATGAAAGTTATCTATGAACCACTATGTTGGTCATTTAATATTACAACCCAATGTGAATAGCTAACTTTCAGCGTGTTGTTTTGGAGTGGATATTTCATTCATTCATCCTAATTAGGGTCGCGGGGAGGCTGGCGCATGTCTCAGCCGACTCTGGGCGAGGGAGGGGGACACCTCGGACAGCTCGGAGTGGATATTTCCTCCACAACAATTCTGTTTTTCTACCCTTTGGTTGGACTGCTTTAATGGGTAGTCAGTGAAACATAAGACTTTTCACTTATGCTGCCTTGGCATTGGCTCACAATGAAGCAGTGTCTGACTCGGATACAACCTTGTGATGACTTGTGACCAGTATTCACATGCTGTGTTCCAGTCATCCAGTCTGGTACCATCCTGTGTACTGTCTCAGACCTGAATCTGCCTGTGTCCAGTTAGTCTAAACAGCTTCCTGATTGATTGCTATCCTTCTTGCTTTTTATATAACAAGCATGAGGACGTCCACACGTTGATCCACAACCTGGCTGAAAATGAAAAAACTACTACTTGAACTGCCATTAGCAGTGTCAGGGAAGGGGTATGGATCAGGGTCAGATGGTGCAACACAACCCACAACACTGAATGTACTCCATTTAAAAATAGACAAACACTGTTTTCCCCTCTGAAATTTATTCGTGTTTATTGTACGAAAAGCATCTGAAGATGATGCTACACAGAATGTATGTTTAATTGCACTGGTTTACTTTTGGCACTATCAGTGAAGTCACTTTTAGCTGAGAGCCTGGGTAGTTGAGCTGAACTGCCAATTGATGGCACAAACGCTGACATTTCTTTAGGGGCCACTAGCATATTATTGTCTTTGTAAAGCAGGCAAAGTGCTCCCTTGTAGCCAGTACCATCCTCTATAAATCCTCTGTGAATGCCATCCCTTTTCATAAAACATCTTAATTATAAGCTACACATGATGTAAACCAGAAAATAATGTCTTAAAAACTGTGTGCTAGCAAATTCTTCAGATACGAGACTAAGGCAGTTGTATGTTCTGGTGATAAGTCCTTGCATTTATGGCCAGATGAATGGGCAACGAGCCTGAAGCAGAATCTAAAATAATACGGCACAACTATTGCTCTCACTGGGGTTACCCAGGCAGAATATTCCCTGCAGGATTGGAGGGCATTAATTTAGTCCTGAGTCATTAATCTGCCCAATCAAACCTGCACTCTGTATTCGGGATCTTATCTGCAAGTGAATTAAAGGTGCAGTCAACAATTCTGATCCACTACACCTTTTTCAGATTTAGAGAATATCTGCTCATAGTGTGCTAGCTGTCTGTTCTATTTAATTTAGTCTAATACACATAACCAGATATCTAGGCTCACCATAACAGTTTACACCATTTACTGTGGGCCCGAATTACTGTGGACTGTGTGTGCATTAAAACAATCTGATACTCATACAGAGCCCTGGGTCAGTAGAGGAGAAACAAGCAAAGAGGCTCTGTTCAAGCAATACACTATTACATCCAATGAGCAACAGGGGCAGTTGTGCTTGTGCACCCTGTTGCTGCCTGGCCGGAGGGACGATGGCGTGTTGTCGTTAGTGTCCTTGCCTTGTCTTGTTAAGTTCAGTGCCCATTGATAGACTTGTTGTTTACGCACCAAATAGAGCATTTGAGCATTATCTAACCTTTATTGATCAGTGATTACCTGCTAATCATAAAGCTTAAAATCAAGTGTCTGGAAGACATTTTATATGAAGAACTGCATGTTATGCAGCTGGCTGGTTATACATCTATAGTAACTACATGAGTAATGTGTACCCGATAAATATTAGCCAGAGGTTTTAGCAAAATATTTTAGGTACAGACCCAATAATGTTTTTCTCATTACAACTGGATCTCATTCCACGTTAATTGTTTTTCAAAAAAAAAAAGAAAAAAAAAAAAGGAAATTGGCTTCCATTTTTGCTTATCTTAAAGACAATCAGTCACGAAATAAAAAAAAATATCTATAGATTTAATTGATGAATTGAATGAAAAGGATACATCGACTTTCTTCCTTAACGCATCCACATGGATAATATTTTTTTATTAACTTAATGAATGATTCCCTATAAGGACAAACTGAAAAACACATTCCAGAGTCTTTTACTATAAATGGGAGAGGACCTTGGTTGGTTGGTTGGGTGGGTGGAGTTACATGGCCACCAGGTATGTGCAATGCCCCCAATTCCCCATAGGTACTTTTGCTCTGGTAAGTGCATGCTGTGGGTGTCTAAGTCATGTGTTGATGTGTTATAATTACAAACACTAATACAGTAATTGTAAAAGTTTTGTGGGTAAACATCTGGTTTATGTGATCTATCTTTTATAAGAAAGTTTTAAAATACACTGTTGTTCATAAAAGACCCTGGTGGTCTCTGACTGAGGTAAAACATGGAATAATAAAAGCACCAAGCATTAATAACTAAATGCTTCGTCTCCAGTATAACAATCACATGTAAACTCATTAAAGCAAGTAACCTACCCATCTCATTTTCCTCCAAAGTATTCTGCAGTCTCTTGCTTTGTATGTCCTTAAAGAAATGGAAATTACTTTATTTTGCAACATGTTTCCATGTTCATTTCCTAATCCCTGCAGAGCATATCCAGAACAAACATCTGCTTCAGCTTATCGTGGAAAATGTAGCAAAGCGTTATTTCTAGGTGCTTTGTTGGATGCACTAAATTATAAACTGTTTGTTTACTTTGCTGTAAATTCACTGAACACTAGATTTATTGTTTCTTTTCATTAATTTCCCTCAGGATGCTATTAGTGCAGAACTACCGAAAATATCTATTTCCTAATGAGTTAAATACCAAAAATAAAATTTTAAGCTAACATAAATGTATGGCTTTGCTATTGGAACCACAAATGGACACCTAGTGTAATTTTCAAGTTAAATAAAACAAATCATGCCATTAGATAGTCAAAACCATCCCTCAAAATGATACACAGGTTTTATGGCCTAACTTTGTGTACATTAACATTGGCAGGCTTCGTATGTTAGTCTGCTCAAACTTTTTTGTGAGTTTCATGGTGTCCAACTGCTGCACAAAGGTTTTTGGAAAGCACATAATTTTGGGACATGTGAATGTGGAACAGACTGAAATTTGTTCAGTCTGCTAGAAGTATTCTGTAGCATGTGCAAAATCCTAGATCCCATGTCCACAGTGATAGATTTAGAGGGTGTTTTTGTACGGACGCCGAAACTCACAAAACCAGAACATTATCAGAATTGGAAAAGTTGTGATACTCTATTGAACACTTTGTGAGTTTCACAGACACCAACTTCGTCTACACAGTATTTATATTTAAACATTTTCCACAAAATTTTATGGTCCTTATGTAAGTAATGTTTAAAACGAGAGACTATTTTCATGTTTACGAAACTAAACAGCAGCAGTCTTTGAAAATCTGTGGGGAATCGCCAAGGCATGCCTACTTTAATGTCTCAGTGAGCGGACACAAAAAATGAAACCCACAATCCACTTCCTGTTTGGTTTTATTGTAAATCTTTCATGCATGAATGATTGCAATAAAACTCATAGATACCAAGTGGTTTAGTAGTTTGTGAAACTATAAAACATAAAATAAATAATTTTGAATGCAGTTAAATATTATTATTATTATTAATGGTTTTTTTAATTAATTAAAATTTTTTATTTTATTTTTTTTTGCTCCTAACAGTTTTTCCACTGAAAACAGATTCTGTGCACCAGTTACCATAAATCATAGTTTAGAAAAAGTACATCTACAGTACATCTGAGTGGCCAAGATAAATAAGCTATTCAGTGTTCCAGAGATAAACTTCCAAACAGCTGTCAAAAAACAACTAAGCTGAATTTAAAGCTTATTATTTAAAAGCCATAAAACAAAGATAACCACGGAAGACCAGGATACTATTAGTACACTATAACTGCTAGCAACGGTATGGTAAAAAGCAGAAATTAGCACTTACATTTAATTTTGCAGAATAAATGCCAAAACAGATGATTCACCTAAATGCCCCAGTGAAGATGTAAGAAATAAAAGATTCTACGACAACATCATAAAGTTTCAGCCTCATCAGATGCTTTTTAGCACGGCTTTAAAAATCTTAGTTATATTATGTAATTGCAGGCCTCTTAATACTTTAAGCAGAAACCATACAGAGATGTTCCCAGGTAAAAATAGCTGACATGAGCATAGCGAAACCCAATCAAACTTCATGGAACATTTGTTACACTTATTTATTGCATACTGACTTTAAAAATCCCTTTATATTTCACTGGGTTGATGACAGTTTTGGAAGGAAATGTATCCAACAGATATCAGGCATCTACATACATCACAGATCAAAGAGGCAGCATGAATTTCTTGGGTATGATCCAAATGCTAAAACAACTTACTGTGTGTGCTTACCTAGATCAGATTTCCTCTAGAAACATGGCAGTGCAAGATGGCAGCCTCCATGAGAGGGGACCCCCGACCCCCCCCCCCCTTCCCCCATGTAGATATAACCAGCTTATTCTAAGGTTCAAAAAATTCCTGTAACCTTTTTTTTTTTTTTTTTTTTTTGTAATGATTATAGATTAGGAAAACTTAATTTCTGCTTCCTCCAAAATATTACACACTGTTCCTTTAAAGGTTTGTCTTTATTATATCAATTACAGCACATGTTGCAGGAGCCAACTATTTGATTTGTTGTCTTTCCACACATCCCCAGGGCTTTTGACTAGTCATCTCTGGTGGAGCTTCTTCTATTTGATTGAATTTTTTTTGGCATTAACATTAAAACAACATCCTGTTAAACCTATTACTCTCTCTGGCTGGCAAAACTACAGGAGTACATTTCATATGTGATTAACCCAGACAGCCAGAGGAAAATATCAGTCCAGAATGTTTGGGGCTTTATAGGGGAACCCTTGCATTCCTAATGTACAGTACAGTCTGTTCGCACTGAAGTTCTCTGACATGCTAGGACTAGCCCTTTTAAAATGGGTTTGCATGATATTGGTAACATAAAATTAATGTGCTATTGCAATTTATTAAATTATGATAAACCACTGCCCTAATAGTCAGATCATTGCTTAAAGAACTTGTACCTGTTTTCAGGGACAGCCGGGAATGCCTGGAGGTGAAGGCCCAAGCGGATTAAAGGTCAGTTTCTATCTTTGACATTTTGTGTGGATTACGTTTATAACACTTTATGCCTGCTTCACTAAAATTTATATGCACATACATATAGACACTGTACTATATTACACGAGATGCAACGTGCGAGCATGTCCAGTCCACATATTACACATTCCAAACGCATAATGGTGTCCATGAAGCATAAGGCATGGTGTAATATTTCCATGTGTAACTCGTCTTACTGTCCAAATCATTTGCATACTGCAGGGAATATGAAGAACTTGTGCGTGCCACAGAGACACCCCCTCCTCTTGTAATAAACTCCAGTATTAGAATATTGTCTTGAGGTCACATCAATGCAATGTGCATTACTTACCCATCATCCAAAGGTTGACTGAATCATTATACAGTTGTGATAAAAGGTAAACCAATGCCTAGTAAACCAGCTGATGAGGGATGATGTTTTCTATTTTGATGAGGATTAGTCAAGATACACTTGGCTGGTTACGTCACAAATTATGTTTTCAAAATATACATTAAAATGCCTGTTTTTGGCTCAGTGCCACCTTTTTTAATCTTATTCACTTTTTCTTTTAGCTGTTAACAACAACAACAAAAAAAGACAAATGCTTTTATAAATGTATCACCAGAATATCTATACAGTGTACTGTAATTTTAGTTCTATCCAATTTAGATGCATTATTCATTTTTGTATAGATGGTTTATTCAGGAATATGAAAATATGAAAGTAGGAAGTAGTAGGATAAAGTGGTTTGGGGAATAAAATAATGAATGTTTTTTACAGAACCTCCTGGCTTGTTTCTTCTCTTCTGAACCAGGGCTCTGTATGAATACCAATTGTTTTTTTTTAATTATTGTCTAGTTTTCCTTTTTACCTAAAAACACCACCTTTTATGGTGTGCTAGCTGTCCATTCTGTTTTTTATTTTTATTTAACTTAGTTTTGCCTAATAAGCATAACTAGATATCCATGATTACCACAACAGTTTATGTCATTTAATGCCAGAATTACTATGGGCTGTGTGGACAAAAAGAAATCTGTTATTTATTAGAGAGTTCATACTGGTTCAGTAGAGGAGAAACAAGCACATAGGCTCTGTAAAATTCATTCATTCATTCATTTATTCGCCAAAACCGTTTTATCCCACTGGGGTCGCAGGGAGGCTGGAGCTCTCAGTTGGCGAAGGCAGAGTGCACCCTGTATACAAATGAAAGAGCTCCAATTCTTTAATTAGAAATTTGTGTTCTGTCTCCAAATAGTATTTTTCTATGTCACAGAGTGCAAAGCTTGCATGCACAACAATTTTCTTCCCCTTGTCTGAATAAGTAATCACTAACAAATTGTCCTCTTGACCATGTCACCCTTGTGGGAAAAAAAATCTTGGACCTCAATGGGTTTATCTAATTAAATAAATAAAATAATACATTAAAGTTTTTTCTTTGGATAAATGGTAGTACTGTTTATTGGTCTATAAATTAATGTAAAATTGCTAAATGCCATTCTTCCCATTTCCAAGGTATTTTTTTTTAGTCAGGTCTCAGTGTTGGTGAAAATGTACTGGATGAATCTGGAGTGGTAGTAAGGAGGCAGTGATGGCTCGGCGGCTACTATTTAGAAGGTCAGGGTTCAAGCTCCAGCACTTGCAACTGTTGGGCCCTTGAACAGAGACCTTAATCACCTGTGCTGTAGGGACAGTGTATCATGGCTGACTCTGTGCTCTAACCCCAGCTTTATAACTAATTGGGATGCATCTAACGGCAAGAATTTCACAGTACTGTAATGTATATGCAAAAAACAAGGCGGCTTCTTCTTTTTCTTCTATTTTTCAATGCCATGAAGACTTCTGATTTTAAGCTAGTTGGGGTTGCTGACTAAGTACATTTGGTGCCAGTTGAAATCTTGTCTGCTCAGAAAATGAAGCCAAGGAACTCAAGTTATGTTTTTTATTTAGCTCACATTTGTTTCTGTTGAGAGTTAGGCTTTTGTCTTTCAGTTGTTGGAACACAGTTTTGTCATATGCATCTTGGGACACTACAGGCAATGATATCACTCGGAGTATAAATTCTTGCATTGAGGCGATTCAGGGACACTCTGGCAGTAGAGGAAATGCTAAAATCTCAGCATTTATACGTTCTCAAAGTACTAGGAATAGAGATTGCTGTGACTACAATTCCACTTAAATGTTTGGACACACATTCAAATTCAAATTAGAATGAGTAGGTGTGTCCAAACGTTTGACTGGTACTGTAGCTAGGTGAAATATGTTAACCTACTGTGGGGTCCAGCTTGGAAACATCTGTTGCACCAGTAATATAGCCAGTTGAGCTGGGACTATCGTGGATATTCTGGGGTTTTGGAGGTGGGCTTTTGCAAAAATACTGGTGGAGAAAATGTGCACTTCCATGAGAGCATCTGTCCAAGCAGTCTACATGTCTACTGGCAGTAACTGCAATGTATACGTGGAAGTTGCTGCTTCATGTATATTATTACCACCACAGAAATCTACAGTAATATCCGGTAAGGCATGTGTAGCTCACTGATGCCACAGAATTGACCCAGGAATGGAAGTCACGCCCTCCTGTTTCTCAAGGTAGCTCCCTGGCTTTTATAAATTTTTAAAAAAAAAAAAAAAAAAAAAAAAAAAAGCTAGAAATATTTACAGTGCTGGTTTACCCCCAGAAGGCAAAGATACCTCTACCATCATCTACCATGAAGTAATTCTGGCTCAGTGAGACCGAAGCATAAGGTCATAGGTGACACTCGGTGTTGGGTCATTTTTGTGTTTAGAAACTGGTCTCTGGAATAATTTGTTGTGGGTGTATGCCTCTTTTGATGTCAGGCAAAAAAGCATCATGGCTGCTCAATCCGTCTGAGCTGATATCACATGGGTTACAAAATACCTGATGAACTTTTCTTTTGTGGACTGCCAGGACTTGGGAATCTGCTGTGCAGACATCTTCTAGCACAAGTGACTTTAGTTTTCCAGAAACACTGTCTGACTGGAGCTGGCCAATTTCCTTGATTATATTTTCCTCTATGGTGTCTGCATTGTGTTAGGTGTCCATGTGTTTATATGCTTGGGAGTCGATTGTTAGTTAGTAGCTCTGAGCTGCATTTGAGTTCATTGCTTTTAAGTGCACGGTAGCTGTACCTTGTTTAATGCCAGATGCTGCTCTGGTCCTTAGTGCTCGAGATGGCATGCAGCCTTGTATTAGTTCTGCCCTAATCTCTTTAAGTCCCTGTCACATTCATCATTACATGAACGTCCCTGCCTACAAAGTTCTGTATAAATGACTGACAGGTCAATGGCTTGACCTTAAGTCCCTGTCACATATGTTACACAACAGGTCTATAACATAAAATTGGGTAATTTTTAGGACTGTTGTGTGTGTGTTGTACAAAATTCACCATATGTGTGACAGAAAATGCCATTGTAAACCTCTGCTGTGGAGTTTATACCAAGTTATGTTCAAAATATTTTCAGTCTCATAGTTATTTCTTGACATAAGGCCCATTTCATAGGTCTGTTGTGTGCTGTCTTACGATGTCCTATTGCTTTGTTATGATAGCCATGAATTTCATGTGGTTTTTTGGGGTTTTTTTTGTAGCATCTCATGCTCAGAATCATCCGGTCTTCTCACACCAGTCCTACGACTGCCCTATATTAAACCCAAGGGGCTTATTTATATATCTGTGGGTACCGTGTAACATTTTTACGAGAGTGTTAGGTTGGGTTGTTTGTCTGTCCTACTAAGTATCACATGAATATTATATAAGGCTTGTATTCTGTCTTGCAACAATCCTATCACTTTCATATGAACATCTCATAATCTGATTCACATACCTGACGTTTTTTTCCCCATGACAGATGCACAACAAATATTTTATATGTCACTGCAACTACACATCTCAAATCCACCTCACCCAAACCTACATTAGTCTCTTCTGTCGAATCAGCCGCTAATTTCTGGTAATAATAATAATAATAATAATAATAATAATAATAATAATCACAGGTTGTTTGTGAAAGGGGATAATCGTTTTACCCAGTTGTTCCACCTTTGACAAGCTAAGCTAGGATTCAAGTCTGTGTTAAAAAACATAACCAATTCATAAGTATAGAAGATGGAACCCACACAGAAAGGCCCCAACTGGCCACAAGGATCAAATCCAAAACCTTCTTGCTGTGAGGCTACAGTGCTGCTACTAGGCCACCATGCTGCCTGTTTAAAATAATACAATGTATATTAATTCTATAATTTTATTGTTTAGGGTGAGACAGGATTACCAGGACCAAAGGGAGCAAAAGGCACACCAGGGGAAAATGTAAGTGAATATACCTGTGAGCTTTCTTGGAATTATTTTAAACACCTTGATGTATTTACAAGTATATTGACATAAAAAGAAAACACTTAATTTGTAGTACAAACAAAAAAATTAATAAAAAATAATGAACATTGCTTGAAAAAAACAAAACGGAGGGTGTCTTATTACAGGGCGAGATGGGTTTGCCTGGAATACATGGTCCACCTGGATTTCCTGGACTTAAGGTCATAATGCATGTTTTCCACCTCATATTACACCCTGTGGTTACATGAAGTCTGCTAAAGCACAAAATAATTAAAAAATAAAAGGCATTTATGAAGAGTATGAGTAATTTTGGTCTGCTTTAAACTGTATTTTGATAGCATGCATCCACACTACTTCTATTTTGTGGATGAGTCTAGACCGGCATACACCTGTATTCTCTATCTTACTGTACATACTCACTTTAAGTAGTAAAAAGAGAGCATGTGGACTGCAAATGAATGTAGGGGCTCAAACTAGTGTCACTTTCTGGTCAGACAACATTTATACAGTTCAGTAACACATGTATTGGGCAGAAATTATTATTATATTTTTTAGTTGTCAATTCTTTATTGTTTATTCATATACTTCTTTTATTGCATCATTAGGGCAGTAAAGGAGACAGTGGTGTACCAGGTCAAACAGGGCAGCCTGGACAACTGGTAAAATGCTATGTAATACATTTATAATATTATTTTTATACATGTAAAGCTGTATAAGGAAATATTTTTTTAATAATTAAGGGTCAATCTGGAGAACCAGGGAACCCAGGACAGACAGGACATCCAGGAATGCCTGGTATAAAGGGATCTAAGGTATGAATAACTACACAGAAAAATTGTCTATCAAATGGCTTAAGTTTCAAATGTTCATTAAAAGGATTATCTCCAATATATAACTACACTATATCAAATTAGTTTTGACACAGGTTCATTAATCAATAATGGATCAATGGCTCTTTTATAGTCATTATGTTCTGATACTTCTTTATACTAATACTGAACAGTATTCAGCAGTAGTACAGAATCTGTATGGGGAGAATTCTCCGTAGATTTTACACTTATTTTACATTTATTTTACAGTGATGTTTCGGCCATGGACTATATATGCGTAAGTGGGGCTTTAATTTGGTGACCCATTTTAGCAAATAAGGCAAGAATAGACAGAATATTCTGTGAGGGGAAAATAAATAATAAACAATATTATATACTCTACCGCTAAAATTGACTGTTCCGTGCTGGAATGATTGTCCAACTAGTCGACCACATGAACCAGGAGCTATGCACAATGTTACCATGGGAACAGATGAGTTGGTACATTCAGATTTCTGTTAAACGACTGATAAACACATATTTTTACCCCCAGGAATGTCACGACTGCAACATGTTAATCAGCTGTTTCTGATTCCCTGATTTTTGGGACCTTGTTAAATTTCCTATTCAGTGAAATTCTGTATGTTTTTAACTGCTGGTTGTTTTGACATAAAGATCTGGCACTCCTACTCACATACTGCAGGAATGGGGTTTCTGAAAGTTTCCCCCAAATCTAATGAGGAAATTCAACCCAATATTGATGTGCGTCAATTTTCCATGTAATACAAGCCGTGGTAAACCACAAACAAAATGGAAGACAGTTTCATTTTTAGTTTTTTAGCACACTATTATACAAGGATTTTTTTCTGTACCGAACAGCTTTTCCTTAAAAAAAGGGTGGGGAAAAAAGACTGCATACTATTCATATGACATATTAGCCATAACATCTCATCTTATCTCATTTTCTGAGCTGCTTTATGCATTATTAGGGTCACCGGGAGGTTGGAGCCCATCCCAGCCAACTCCAAAGAAAGGCAGGGTACACCCTGAACAGCTCGCCAGACATACAACCATTCACACCTCAAGAAGATCCGATTAACCTAATGTGCATGTCTTTAGACTGTGGGAGGAAACCCACACAAGCACTGGGAGGACATGCAAAATCCAGGGGGATCTCTACGGGGCTCGAACCCAGGACATAGAACCCATGGCCTTAAGGCAGAAATGCTAACCACTATGCCACCACTTTCTACCTTGTTAGCCATAATAAATGTAATGTCATTATATTTATAAAAAAAAAGGTCTTATTACATTTAATTTGAGAACCACAGCTTTTAGGCATCTGAGACCGTTTTGACAGAAATCTTTATTTAATAAGGGCTTCATTAATCAACATATTGACTTTGTTACCAAATTTGAATTTGCTCTTTATTCTTGAGCATTCTGACAACTTTTTGAGTTGGGTTTGAGTGTGTATCTTACTGATTGCGAAACTTGGACAGGGAAAGTCTTTCCTAAAGGAGACATTTACACAAGCTGTTTGATGAGCCCACAAATTGATCACCCTCTACAGCCACCCAGATAGGATCCCAGTAGGCCTTAGGTGGCAGGAATACACTCTAGATAAGACACTATTGCACTGTAAGGCCACATGTGTGCACACACACTTAGACATTCACACTTCACACCACCAATGGTAATGTGACAGTTGGTCTGGGGTATGGGTATACATGAGGCAACATACAAGTGACTATTTACCATCTATCTACCATTTATGAGCATCGGGCCTTATTTAAGATTAAGTTATATTTATTAGAGGCGAATAGTAAGGTAACACATTTGCACACCATATATTAACCAGACAACATGGCAACTTTAGCGCCTCTAGGTTACTATAAAAGGTTATACTATACACTAAATATGAACAGCATGTTCATCTTATTGAATGAGAAACAAAAAAAAAATCAGCTCTTCATTTTAGATGATCAGCTTCTACATGCATTGATTGCAGTGTTCGAATATTGATGTGATGATATTGTACTTATTCACTAGCTCATGCTATGCTTTTTTTGTGCTTTTGCCAGGGAGAAATAGGAGCCAGAGGTGAAAGAGGGGTGGAGGTAAGTGTACTACGTTAAGGATTTTTAAATATGATTTTATAATGCATTAATCTACTACAAACTCTATATGCAATCTAATCATGAACATTAAATATGCATCCATCCACCTGTCCATCCATTCATCCACCCAAACAATTTCACCCACTCGTCCATCCATACTGTTAACACTATGGATTTATAGTATTCAACTTTCTTCGAAAAAAAGTAAAGGGATTATACTCCCAATTGTGTACATGGTGCACTTTAATGTATGTTAATTTTATTATTATTCTATATTCTTATTTTATTTGATAAACTTCAGAAGCACTTTAGTTTATTTAGTAAGAAGTTTGTGCAGCAAGATTCACTGAATTTTTTAAAAAGTAATACTTAATTTTTTTTTTTAAGCTAAGAAAGGAATGTTAGTTTGCACAATTGACATAGTTACATGTTAAATTCAGTTATATATATATATATATATATATTTAAACCTGTCCTGTTCAGCATCATAGCAAGCCGAATGGCAGTCTGGTTGCTGTGTTGTGCCGAACGACTTTGCTTTTCCAAGGGGAGGTTTATGGGTACAAGGCTCCTCTTGATAATCTGATTCATTTATTTATTTACTGTTGAAATGTGTTATGGAATCTATGTAATCTTTCTGGACTTGACTGGAGGGGACAGAAAAAGAAAGAAGACAGCAAACAGAAGCGAAAAGAAAGAGGAGACAAAAACACTATAGATATAAAGAACGACCCTTCAAACCAAACTATCACAAGACATTAAACTGCTACATTTGTACGTAAATATACCAGCAAATTTCCTGCGGCTTTTACAGAAAAACAGAGCTGACAGTAATCAAGAGTTTGCTAAATACTATCCAAATCAAAAAGACATTTCACAAACATACACAGTCACAGAGAGAAAAAAAAATTATATATATACACATGTATGTATGTGTGTGTGTGTATATGTGTGTGTATATATGTATATATATATGTGTGTGTGTATATGTATGTATGTATGTATATGTGTGTGTATGAGTCCTGGTAATATCCTAAAAGAACATGCAGGGAGTTCAAACCTCCACCAAGGCCTGATTCCTTACCTTGCACTGTTACCGTACTACCACTGTGACTGCCTTGAAAGTGAAACAGAATTTTTGGATCCCTTCCAAAATGTATAAGGGTCCTCCTGGCCCTGTTCTTTACCCTTCCGCTGAGTTTTATGGTTTGTTTTTACACAGTGCTGCTCACCGACATATAAATATGTAAGCAAACAAGCCACTGTACAAGTATAATCTCCTGGTGAGATAAAAAGGACCGGAATGCAATTCAGGTACATTACAGCACCATGGTGCTGATTTCTGTAGGACCAATCAGGTTGGTTTGTTAGCAGAGAATGATGAGAGCAGTTGCTTTGATGGCTGTTTAAATAGAAGCTGAGATGTGTAGAGATGAGGAGGTGAGAGCTGGTGTTACTGCACTGGTCCATTAATGCCAGGTTCACACTACAGGATTTTCATTATCAGATTTCTGTACAGATCACACTATCAAGTCTGATGTTACGTAACAAGGAAGAGTAAAGTTGTCGTGATGGTTTTGCAATGGAGATCATAGATTACAAGGTCTTTCACCAGAGGAGTCTCCAAATCACATTTTGAGACAAAACTGCATGTGAAATGCAATACCATGCATGACATGCAGGATCCCCCCCCCCCAATCCAAAAAAAAAAAAAGGCAAGTGTGGCACTGCTTTCATGGGTTGCCATGTTGGTACAACAAATCCAAACCATGATTCCAAAAGACATACATTTTGAAACACATACAAAGTTATTGTTTATTGTCTGTCAGAAGTTTGAGACTCAGCTTTCTGATCCGTGTGAATTTTTGATTGCTTTGCACAAGTTTAACAAATCAAAGACATGCAGTTACACCATGTTTCCATTAAAAAAAAAAAAAAAAAAAAAAAAAAAAAAAAAGCCTGGTTCTACACACTCTAATGTGCTGCTTGCTTGAATTCTCAGCAGTTTTAGGAGCAGCTTGGGTCTTCTTCTCAGATCTATTATTCCCATTAAAGCAGCTCAAATAGGTTAAGGTCAGGTGACTGGGACAGTTATACCACTATGGATAGCACTGCCTCCACAAGATATTTTTGGAAGAATGTTTCGGGTCACTGAAAAACAAACATTACTTAGCAACAGAATCCGGTTTACTCCATCATTCAGTGATCGCAAGTCTGAATCCCAGTGATGCCACTAGGCAGGCATACTCTCTACTCAAACAATCCCAGCAACACTAGCTAGTTATTGACATTTGTGAACTCCTAAATGCAGAGGATGGAGGTTAACAAGCGTGTTACCCACAATGTTGCATGTGCAGCAATTTGAAAAGATATAGTTGTCATGTATTTTGCAGAAGCACATGATAGCCTGCGCACCACCTGGTTGGTAGCTGTCATGTGATGCCAAAAGTGTGAGAACTGGCCATGGAATGGTACTTCACTGTTACGACTATGTAATAGAATTATGAATGAATGAAAAACTTATTTCAAGTATGTACAAAAACAGCAGACAAGAATCAGTAGCTATAACTAGAAACAAAACAAAGACAGAATAAAAAAAAAATAAATAATAATAAAAAACACTGAAAGGCATAAAGCAAATACAGTTGTGCACTGTAACATGTCTGAAAAGGAGTGGAAAGAAGAATCTTATTTATTCCCACCCCATCTATCTATTATTGATAGTTAATAATTGTCCCTGTTGATATACCCCTTTTGTGCACTCCTCACACCCAAAAAACATGCACTTTTTTTTTTTACAAAGTTAAAATTAAATATAAACAAACAAAAAAAACAATGCAGAATAAAACATAAACTAGGAAAAATAATATATATAATTTTAATATTATATAATATATAATAGGGATGTGAATCGAACAACAATTCATGATTCAATTCGATTCCGATTTTTGGGGTGGTGACGAATCGATTCAGAATCAAACCGATGTTTGATTCATAACTATTACAAACAAAGGGAGCCAATTTCGCGAGTAACTACATTCTTCTATAAGCTAGGAACAACTCTTCTATAAGAAAGAAAGAAATGATAGTACTAGACAGCTGGTTTTGTAGATGTACTGTTGTTGCTCGTTCAGAGTTGGTTGGGAGTTTAGTGAAGTGATGGAGTGTGCGTTTGTCAGGAGTTGGTCGTGCTGCTGCTCCGGTTCTTTTAGCTCCGGGTGATGGCGTAAGATGTGGGCTCGGGTATTTGAAATGTTCCCAAAATACTTGACTTTTATTTTGCACACTGCATGTCATGTCAAGCGCCTTCTTACCCGGAAAATGTAAAATCCGAAGTGCAAGCATTTGCCTTCAGCGAAGATGGCGCTGGCTGTATTTATTTTGACTCATCTAAAAGCTAGGCTAAAAACTAGTTCCGAACTCGGCACTCACTGGAACAATTCACGACGGAGGCCATGTGTGGACAAATGGTACGCGTTGTGAGTAAGGTTGGAAATGCTCGAAAAAACGTGTTCTTAAAAATCAATTCTTGAAAATTTGAATCCATTCAGAATCCCAATAAATAAGAATCGTGATTCAGACGTGAATCGATTTTTTTTCAGGCACCCCTAATATATAATATTATATAGATAATGTAACCCATTTATTAAGTTAAACTGTAACCTTAATAACACCTGTTATTTAACACCCCCCCCCCCTTTTTTTTTTTTAATGCTGGAATTATATAATGGGATAAATGTGTGCTGCATTCACAGATGTATAACTGACAGTGTGCTAATAATACTGTGACTGCATGGAGAAATAGGGAGGGAAACAAATTTACCTGTATTTTAATCATCAGCAGAGATTCTTGTTAACTTTAAAATAAATGATGACAACACTGTCAGTGCTGTCTATTTCATCACACAGGACAGTTGACCTTAAACTATGCAGTGAATGAGTCAGTGTGTGAGACTTCCTGTGTCATGCCACTCTTCGTGATTTCCAGTCACCCATTTTCTTTAAGCTTTTGTCTGATAGAAATTGTGGCATGTGACATAACACAAAGTCACACATCAAATCAAATTAGCAATTTCAAGCAGTTTGGCTCAATTTCCTAATAAAGTCAGTTTCTAGTTGCAGATATATATTTATCAGATTTATCATTATACCATATATGTATTAAGTTCAGTAATGTGTAAACATTGTGCTAAATGACTTTAGGCTTTAATAAGACTATAACAAGATTCATGGTGCAAAAAAATGGTCCTTTTCTCATAATGTGATAAGTATTAACGTCTTGGTAAGGTGAACTCTTAAGCACCATAAACGTCATCAAACTGCTGTTTATGGATTATACCTGGTATCCTTTAAATAGTTGGAGCTGTATTTTATAAGATTTGCCCATTCAGAGATAAAGCGAACATGGACATTTCTTATATTTGCTTCAAGTACATTCAGAAGTTTTTGGTAAATCAGGAAATTTAGATGATGTAAGATTCCTGTCATAGGGATTAAAGTTCAACAATACTATCGTTGTAGTTTTCTATCTGTTTATAGATATGCAGCACTTAACCCATACTAACTAGCATAAGCATTAACGGCGTGTGATAAAGAAGTCGGGCTGGGCGATATGGCCTGAAAATAAAATCCAACCTGCACCCATTTTTATGATTCCAATTTAGATTATTTATTTATTTATTTATTTTTACATGTATAATGTATAGATGCATTTTAATTTTAACAACATATTAATACGTAGAAGAAGTCAATACATTTCTGAATTGGTTTTCGAAGTGGAATTCTGAGTGCTGCTCAGTAACTGTTCACTGCACTGTAAACCCAAGTAAATGAATTTGTTAGAAAAACAAACAAATAGGGAAAAAAAAAACAATAACAAGTGCCTTCTGGGGGGGGATTAATTAATTAAATGAAAAGATAAATACCTAAAGAAAGACTTCTCTGAACAAAATACATTTTTAATTTGTTAAGGAATAACAAGACATTAAGTGTTTTGCCATTTAGTGTTTTTGTTTGTTTGTTTAGCTAGCAAGGAAAAGCATAAGGCATGACAAGGCAGTGGTGGCTTAGTGGTTAAGGTGATGGGTTACTGATTGGAAGGTGAGTGGTTCAGACCCCACCATCACTACTGTTGGGCACTTGAACAAGACCCTTAACCTTCAGTTGCTCAGTTGTATAAAAATGATAATTGTAAGTCGCTCTAGATAAGAGCGTCGGCCAAATGCTGTAAATGTAAATGTTTTACTTGTTGTTCTGTATGGATGGACGGGGCTACTTTGGAAAAATCAGGGGTCCATTTTATTTAGTATCTGACAGAGCTTGTTTTTCCCCAATGTTTATGTGAGCACCATATTTTTGGTGATATGAAACCCCACCACATCTGTAGCTTCTTTCCTCCCGGGTCCCTTCTTATTGCGTGGCATGCTATGTAAAAAGGATGCTGATTGTATCTGCTCTGTAGCAGACGTTTGGAGGCTCTGCTGCTAACGTGCATTGGCTGCATGAAAGTGTCTGAGATGTAGAAATTAGTTTGTTGTCCTACTACTTTATATTGCGTCCGATTTTAAACAGATTTTACATCAGTGGTTTGTTCTGTCGGACTTTGCATAAGCGAACCTAAAATACCAATGATGGGCACTGGTTGAGCTTATCAAGAAACAGGTGCACCCCGCCCAGGTTTCTTTCCTGTCATGCACTGTGCACAGGCCAGAGTTTACAGAGCCAGTGAAGTAAAAAGTAAAATCTACTGTATATAAAAAAAAAAGTTTCAAGGTGAACCACAATTTTCATTTTATTTCATTTTTGGTCCACCTCTATTAAGACATACTAAGCTTTCTCGTCTTTGAATTATACCACCCGCAGTGTTCTAACAAGTGCTTTGCTAAGGACACTGTGACTGCTTGGAGAAATAGGGAGGATAAAGAATTGCCATCTATCTTAATCAGTAGGAATTCATGTGTTAGCTTTAAATTAAAATAAATGATGACAACACTGTCAGTGCTGTCTATTACATCACACAGGATGTTAGTTTTAGCAGATTAACACAGTTGACTTTAAACTCAGAAGTTTTAACTGAATGAGTCAGTGTGTGAGACTTCCTGTGTCATGTGGCTGTTCATGCTTTGCAGTCACCCATTTTTGTCCCGATTTTGTCTGATAGGGATTGAGGTATATGGTAGATCGCAAGGTCACACATCTTGTTAAATTAAGGAATTTAAGCAGTTTGGTTCAATTTCCTATTTAAGTCAGATTGCAGTTGCAGATATCATATTTATCAGCTTTATCATATACTGTATATGGTATATACCAAGTTCTGGGGTAATGTGTAAACATTGTGCATTTTTATGATTCCTTTTTTTTTTTCTTTGAGCAAAGACACAGGAGAAGTGAACACATTTCTGAAGTGGTTGTAGAAGTGGAAATCTGAGTGCTGCTCAGAAACTATGCACTGCACTTTCTCCTTCAGGATCAATGAAATATAAACCCAAGTAAACATCTGGTTATAAAAAAAGGCCTTTTGGAAAAAAAATTGTATTATTTAATGAAATCAAGTTATGAATCAGCTCTTTAAAGAAGTACTGCGATTTCTCATCTTTGTTTTCTGACATAGTTTGAATTCTAAATTGAATCCTTGCTGTGTCCTGTAATTACCTTCTGAATTCAGAAATGCACATAAAGGTGAGAGGAGTGTCCTAGCAGTGATTTGGATGCATGTAAATAATAACCCCACCCTTTGTTTATTCCTTCTTTCTCTGTGAATAGATTTTCTTCTACTTACCACTGCTTAGCGCTGCTCTGGGTGAGTGAAGCACATAGTCGGCCCAAAATAGTAGACTGATGAAAGGCATCATTATCTGACCATTAGAAAAACAGATAAGAGGGATGCCTGTAGACAGTAGGGAAGCAAGGTGTGGTCTGCCTTGCACAGTGAGTTTAACTTTTCTCTGTGGTCTTATATGATAGCTGGGTTACACTGGGACATGAGAGCCCATGCATTTCTCTCTAGTTAGAGATAGTCTTCAGTCTCTGTAGTATTTGGAAGAACTGTCGTAATACATAATACTTAACTTGATAATGCTGAAGAGATGCAGGTTGTTTTTGGGTTTATACACTCATGAAGCATTTTTTTAGGAAGATTGTTTCATTTATGCAATCATTAAGCCAGCCAATCATGTGGCAGCAGTGCAGTGTATAAAATCATGCAGATACGATCCAGCAGCTTCAGTTAAATTTCACAGCAGGCATCAGAATGGAGGGAAAATGTGATATCACTGGCTTTGAATTTGGCATGGATCTTGGTGGGGGACAAGTGAGCGGCGGTTATGTGAACGAAATTGTCATTTGTCAATGACCGAGGTCAGTAGATAATTTCCGGAAAGGTTAGAGTAATAGAGATATTACGTGTGTGGTATAGTGGTTAGAGTGATGGGCTCATGACAGAGAGGTTGTAGGTTCAACTTTGGGTTAGTCCCCCACCATGCTAAGACCCCTGGGCAAGGTTTCAACCACACGTATGCCTCTGTCCACCCAGCAGCATAAATGGGTACAAGTTAAAAATACTAGGAGGGTATCTTAGGATGGAGTATTGCCCCATCTGTAGGATTTGAACTTCTAGTTACGTGCCGGCCTGATGTCGAGGCTCGGGTACAAAACGCCTAACAGACTTACCTGCAACTGTGGTGAGCTGAAGAGCATTTCACTGTGCACAGCACATCAAACTTTGAGGCTGATGAGCTACAACAACAGAAATCCAATGCTGTGTTCCGTTTCTGTCAGCTAAGAACAGATACATCCTTGTTCATGTTCTTATCGTATGTAACCCTGTCATAGTGCTGGTTTTCACATGCAGATATTTTTCATCCTTCTTATTGAATGTGCCAGGTTCAGCTCAGGTTAAGATAAAGGAGAGAAATAAGTATGGGAGTGGGATTGTAGAAGAGGTTATACAATGGTTTTTGTTTTAGTCATGGTAACTCAAAAGGATAGACTTGTCAGAGGCTTGGAATGCTCATCAAGTTACAACAGTGTTAAACTCAACCTTCTCTTTGTTGAATGGTTTAAACAAATGGCTTGATTTCCTCTTTTCCCTTTTGCCCTCATTCCTGACTAAAAGAGGCTCTACGTCTTTCCAAAATGCTTTAATTGAGCTAGATTGCTCACAGTGGCACTCCCTACCACTCTGGCATTCTTCCTCCATATTAGGCCTGAGAACTGAACTATCGTCAGGGAGTCTTTGTTTGTCCTGTTTCCAGTCCTGTCACTCAGCACTCTGGCCCTAACCACTTTATTTATCATCCCCTTTCACTTAAGATCTAACTACAATTTCTAACTTTCCCACTTAATGTGGCAGATTACACATGTCATAATGATTCAATATTTTGATAGATCTTAGCTTTCTGTTGCAGTACCATAATTATTGTACTATAAGCAAATAAGAGTTTTTTTCACTACAGCAAAAAGAGTAGCCTGGATTGCCATCAGCATGTTTCTGCCCTGCAATGGCCTGGCGAACTGTCCTGGGTGTACTCTGTCCTCGTCCAGAGTCGGCTGAGATGGACGCCAGCCTCCCCGCGACCCTAATTCGGATTAAGCTGTTTTTGAAAATGAATGAATGAAAAATCTAAAGGGTATTATTTTGGTGCTTTTATATGGATTCTTTTTAAGGATTGTTATTCTTTTTATTTGTATTTTTTTTTATTAGTTTTATTCTTTTTGTATTTTCCTCACAGCGAAATTGAATTGTTTTATTTTAAATACTGAAAGTTAGTGTTCTCTATGAAAGTAGGCAGTCATGCAGAATGATGTGGTTATCAACACTATAGAAAATGTCCTGATTGTTTGTTTGATTTTTTTTTTTTCTTTCTTTAACAGCGATTGCAGAGTGTTCTAGCGCATTATCGCCACTCTTTGGTCTGGGGTCCTGTGCTTTGGCTTACAGACTAATTCAGACAGACAGTGTGCTGTAGAGAGACAAAGTTATCTCTCTACTTCTGCCAGTTTTTACACAAAACATAAATGTATTCTTCTCCAGTGTACAGTTTGTCATTCTTGGTGCTTTCAACCAATAAATCCATTCATACAAGCTCTGGACACAGTCGTCTGTCCACCTGATGTAGGGAGCAAACCTGCGATTTTCTCCAGGCTCCTATAACAGCACAGGCAGTGTGTAGAAGATCTACAGAAACTCATTTGCTGCATTTATTAAAGCTACAGCTCATCTGGATCCTTAAAACATATGTGTTAAAACATGCACACTGGCATGATGGTCATTTAAGAGTTGCTGGCCTTTATGATCTCTTACTTGTGGTTTTATCATTCTCAGAATAATAGAGAGGAAGCACTGCACTGAAGTACTTGTCCCTGAGGATAAAATACAGTATGTGTATTCCTTTATGCATGACTGGGCCTTACATCTGGGACTCTCCTTGTAAGGTTGCAAGAAAAAAAAAAACCCTGCAGATTGCATGTTTCCCTACTTGTAGTCTTGCACTGGATTTGGAAATGATCCTAATCCTTGTGTTGTGGTATTTTAATATTTGTATGGGGTAACTGAATACAGTCCATTTTGAGTGAAGATTCCTTGGTTGTATATATGAGAGTTAGGGAGACGGCGAGAATCAAAACACCTCTCTCCTTTTGTTTTTGGAGTTATGAGATTCCCTAGGGAACGAGCAGCTGTTGTAAACAATCTCGCTGACTTTTCCATCATTTTAAAAATAACAAGTAGTATGCAGTGAGCCTGCAGTAATTTACTTCTGTGTGCTACATGTGTATGTGTGAGTTGTGGTGTTTTCTCTCTCTTTTTTAAATGTTTTTTTTTTTTTTTTTTTTTTTGTTGCTAAAAATAATAAACAGATATCATACCTAAACTAGAGAGGCACTCGAAGAGGGCAAGGTACCTTCACCCTGCAGCATGGATAATGTAGCATATAGGCCTTATGGGAACCAGCTTTAACTACCCATGTGAGGTTTAACCTTTCAGGGTCACTCAAGGTCAAAGGTACTTGTTTCATTTCAGAGATCATGTATGGCTTCCTATTAGTGTTCCATGGTAACGGCATGTTTATTGGCACTTGTTTCGAAGGTATAATTCCTACAAATTTTTGACCTTGCTCTGACTTTCATCTTTGACCCAGACATTCTAAAATAAATTCACATCTGGGAATACGGTCGGGTCGTGTCGCGAAGGGGGACGTTGGGTGGGTACACAGGCATGATTAGGATTTTGTTCATTGACAGAGTGACTCACAAATGCCCGGCAATTACAGTACCTTTGCCAAAACACAGTTTTGGGTGGAGGTAATTATCAACCAGTTTAGGGTGGCACGAGGAAAAGGCATTCTGCTAATGCAGCCTATTGTTAAAAAATTGATATTTTTGCCTGTTTTTTTTAATCGGCAAACCAAAACATTTGCTACCACTGTCTGTTTTACTGCAGAATAATTACATTTTATTCTCTTCCACTCTCGCTGTGTAGAGAAGCTGGTAGCATATCAGCGGGAGTTTCATGCTCTGCGAGAGCGTCTGCGTGCAGCTGAGCATCGAACCTTGCAACGCTCCTCTGAGCTTAATACTGTCCTGGAACAGTTCCGACGTGCCATTGCAGAGACCAACAACAGCAAAGATGCCCTTATCAACTTCTCAGGTAAATGCATATGTTTATAATAAGTCATTTG
>JAQMYF010000027.1:7660766-7672843 GCA_030014195.1 Neosilurus mollespiculum
AAACAGACACTTTACGTACAGTAAAATTGCCACTGCATTTATATTTCATCATATTGCATTTATATATTTTTTTTATTTTATATTTTTGCATATTTATATTTATATTGACTTTAACTATAAACTCCTTTAAATAGTTATAGTTATAGTTATTGTTCTTTTCTTCTTGATATTGATAGCTTATTCTTCAATTTTTAGGACAGTTGTGACAAGCATTTCACTACATATTTTACTGTGTATGATTTTGTATGTGACAAATAAAATTTGAATTTATATACACACACACACACACAAATGTTTTATATGTTTTTGTTATATGGCATTGATTGTTCACACAACTAAAACATAAATCTCAAAAAGTTAATCGTTTTTTTTTTTTTTTTAACTTACTCTGTATTTGAAAAAATCATCACATCAAAACTTTTCTCTTGGTGAAATAAGCCTTCAAAATTGAGAAAGCAAACAGAGTTGTATCGATAATGCAAACTTAATTTTGGTTCAGTAACGACAGCCTCATTGAGAGGTGGTGTTAAAATGCCATATAATAACTTATTTGCCTTGTTGGTTCGGTCAGTAAAGGGAAATTCCAGACCTCAGCCTAGATGCATTTATCTCATGATCTCTTGGTCAGTGCATCAAAGCCTGCTGCTTGGTTAATAAATGTTTTATATCATTAAATGATCAAATAAACACATAAAATTGAACCAAGGTATTTATATTAAGAGATCTTTTGCAGACTTTCAGACTACTGTATTTTGCTGAGGCTGTGCTTGTGTGCATGTCAGAAAGGGACAACAGGAGAGTCTGGCCAGAGGGGACACATAGGCCACCAGGGGCGACCAGGACTCCCAGGACAGCCAGGTCCTCCTGGGTCCAGAGGACAGAGTGGGGACAACGGACAACCTGGACCACCTGGACCTGAAGGACGACCTGTAAGTGTTATGTATGGTTACGAATTTCTCCGACTAAACATTTTGTTTAAACACAGGTGGCCCATTGAAAAGGTGCCCGACTATCAACTCGGAGATAGCAAGTTCGAATCCAGGTTATTGCCACAGCCATCCGTGACCGGGAGTCCATGGGAGATAATTGGCTGAGCTCTCACGGGAGGGAGAGGTGGCTTGCCTCTCACTCACAGCAATGACCAGCCAATCATGGGTGGCTGTGAGCTCATTCGTTTGAGGGGCAGGATAGCGCTTTCCCTCCGAGTGTGTTAGACCGTCCCCAAATACACTTGCACAGCAGTTGTCACGGAGGGTGCATGTGCATGCTTACATCCCTCCATGGTTGGTGGAGGTCATGTGATAGGGAAGGCAAAATTTGAAGTGTGGCAGTTGGATACGATCACACCAATGAAGGGAACACTGGCACACCTAGGAATAGATTTCTATCTACAAGACCAGTTGGTAACTGACACATTTTTTTACAGAGGCTTTACAACCCGATTCTGTGAAGACTTGCGTGGAAATGGGAATAAAAGTTCCCTTATGTGCATATTAAAATTTGGAACAGCCAATTGGCCTAACATGCATGTCTTTGGACTGTTTGAGGAAACCTAAGTACCCAGAGGAAACCTACGCAAGTATGCAAAGTCCACACAGAAATGCCCGACTCCAGGGATACTAATTGATATTACTTTGAACAGAGCATCACAGTCAAATCACACAAATCAAAATGCTGTGTGAACGAAAACCAAAAGGATTGAATCAGTACTTACCACGTTTTACAACCCCACACCAAATTCCAGCAAAGTGTTTATGCCAAGTTGAATAATGCTTGGTAGGGATGTGAGTAAAACATATGAGCGCTATCAGGTCACAGATCGGAAAGGCATTGAAATCCTCTGCCACGACTGACTGCCACTCTCCACATCTAACAGTGTCAGCACTGACTCACAAATCTGTTGCTGGAGGAAATACTCATCACCCAGTGATTCACACTTGAACAAGGCATCTAGTCTACAAAGATATGTAAACAAGGATCCATCAAAGGACACTGACAGCCTCTGGCCATCACTACACATGGGCCCAAAGAGGAAGGCACCCCCTCTTGTGCAAGCCACACAAGGAGGTCAGGTTGTGAACAGACTTCTTTACTACATGGGAAACTTTGCATTTTGATCAGTTAAGCATAGAGGTGGTTTCTTTAGGTAATGGACATGCTAGCTTGTAATGGGTAGACATCAATTCACCTGGTGCACAAGACTTTGATATGGATAGCTGAGGACTGCTTTGGAAAGGAGGTAGTTACATTACATTACATTTACAGCATTTGGCAGACGCTCTTATCCAGAGCAACTTACAATTATCATTTTACACAACTGAGCAATTGAGGGTTAGGGGCCTTGCTCAAGGGCCCAACAGTGGTGATAGTGGGGATTAAACCACTGACCTTCGGATCAGTAACCCATTGCCTTAACCACTAAGCCACCCCTGCCCTCCGTAGTGTAATGGGAATGGTAAAGCTACACTGTTAGCCAATTGGAAATAAGCTTTCAGGTCTTATTTGGCTAGTTACTTGTGAGCCTTAGAATTGAACTTGGCTAGTACTGGAACTAGACCCAATTTGGGTTTGTATAATCAGTATAATCAATTGAGCACATCATGTTAGAATTTGCGTGATGACAATACGTGGTTGTTCTCATTTGTGCTTGGTTGCTGTTTTCACTTATTTATTTTTGCAAAATTATTGTACTTGTGACATGATAATGAAAATAGTGGCTAATATTATTACCTGTACAATTACATATACAATCACTTATGAAAAGGGAATATTTGAATGACACTGAAATACCAGGATATCTATATTATTATCTGTACTTTTCAAATCTTTGCAGGGCAGAGAATTATCTGAGCAACGCATTCAGCAGATATGCAGAGAGGTCCTTCGATGTGAGTATTTATATTATATTTTCCAGTAGAAACACTCACTCAAAATATGCAAGGTACCTTCCTCCCACAGCATGATGTAGCAAATAGGCCCTGTATAGATTCCATTTTTATGGATTACCATGTTTTCTTACCACGTCATACAGTTTATCGTATAGTATTTGGAAGTGACCAAATTACAGCTCTCTTTTTTGACCTTTCAAGGTCCCTCAAGGTCAGAGGTGATTGTCTTATTTGAAAGTCCATAAATGGTTTCCTATAAGCACTACGTAGTAGCAGCAGCATGTCTATCTGCACTAATTTCCAAGTTATAAGCACTTAAAAATCCTGAAACCTTGATTTACACCTTTCAAGGTTGTGGTGGTGTCGCCGCGAATTGTGTGAAAATCCGACAGGGGTGTGGTCAGGATTTTGTTCAAACACAGACTGACTCATAGCCATACTCTGTTTCAGGAGGAGGTAATGAATGTTGACCATCAGGACAGTTACAGGACTGCAGTTATAAAAGGGGTCAAGGGTCAAAAGTGTATCAGCCAATACCTTTAAAAACAGTGTGTTGCAGTTCAGTGACATCATCTGAATAACTTACAGTTGATCAATAGTACAGAGTTTGTGTTGATATTTTAATACAATAAATACATTTCCCATGTCCTCTGTCACATATATTTGATTTCATTATTCTAACTTAAAAAATTAGCATCTTCTTTTGTATGCAGTTCTTGATATACACTGTATCCTTTCCACATCTAGTCCAACACTACGTTTACGCATGAAAGTGACAAAGCTGGTGACCATTCATTTATAGGTAGGACAGCAGCAATCAACATGACAAGCAAAGGCACAAGTAAAAAAAAAAAAAGTTAAGGTTTGAGAAGCAACAAAACAAAAAAATATTTTCTTGAATGATTGCTTAGTCCAAAGGTATGATACATGTGGACAGATGTTTCTTTAGGTCCCCACTTGCAACTTTAATTCTTACTTGCCATTTCTTTCTACTAATGGTTTGATGCTTTTAAAATAATAATAATAATAACGCCAGACACTACACACCCACAAACAACAATAGCGGTAGATACTCTCCCAAGAGAAACTAAAAGTATCCTGAGGTTGATGTCACTTGCTTGTATGAACTTCAATAAAAGGTCACATGTAACTGACTCCTGACTTCATTTGCCTTGCCTGATGGCAGATAAATTCTTTGCTTTGCAGCAGAGATCCCCTCACTACTTTTTAGTACCCAGCACAGTCAACAGAGAAGTTGTGAGCACTGCAACACAAGGCCAGGACCTCCTGGACCAGCAGGGCCAATAGGTCCTCAAGGTCCTAGAGGTTTTCCTGGAGCACCAGGATCACATGGATTGCGAGGACACCGAGGTTTACCTGGACGGCCTGGTATTCCTGGCATGAAGGGTAATAATGCGTGGACATCAAACCAGAATAGCATTTTAAAAATATTTTATTAAAGCTGGGGCTGGTGATCTGGAAAGCTAGCAAAATTTAAAAGTAGCACCTCTTCAGGGTTCCGGCTAAACCCGACCCTGCCCTTAGGGGTCTTTCCAAAGCTATGCGGCACTTTCACATTCACAAGCTTCTGCTGGTTCGTGCATGAAAGGGTCACACACCAGCAAGGAAACAAATGTGCATTTGATTGGATACATATATATATATATGTATGTATATGTATATATAGGAAATGCAAGGCAGTGATTGGTCGGCTTTTTTTTTTTTTTTTTTACAGGATTACAGTGGCCACAGACGGCAGTTTTTTTCTTAGACCTTTTTGAGATCTCATAATTTATTGATTGCTGTCATGGTGTATATTTCAACAAATATAACAGTTTGGGTACATAGCTAAAAAGTTACCAACCCCAGCTTTAAGCTCACTGTTATGCTCACATATTGACTCACTTAGTAGCTAACTTGCTCCGAATAAATAATACCTGAAAAAGGTTTAGTATGTTTAAGTACTAAACATTAAGTAATGTTTAAAAAGTATTTTATGCAACAGTTCGGAACTAATTATGTCTCCAATGATGTTACAGGAAACAGATCAGGCATGTGATGAGATGTTGAGTTTAAATGCCATATTTTCCTGTGACTGTTATCTCAGGTGATGAAACAGAGACTTAATCTCCCCAACTCCCTCACTCACTCATTTGCCGAACCATTTGATCCTACTAGGGTCGTGGGTAGCCTGGTGCCTATCCCAGCCGACACTGGGTGAAGGGCGGGGTACACTCTGAACAACTCGCCAGACCACTGCAGGGAAACACACACACCTAGGGTCAATTTGGAACAGCCAACTAGCTGCATGTCTTTGGACTGTAAGAGGAAACCAGAGTACCCAGAGGAAACCCACGCAAGCACTCAGAGAACATGCAAACTCCACACAGAAACGTCCGAGCCTGGGACCTTCTTGCTGTGAGGCGGACGTGCTAACCATTACGCCACCACGCCGCCCGAGACTTAATCAGAGTAGCATAATAAACAAAACGTCTCTGAATAACTCCCTATTGTAAACTTTGGTGTCTTTCACTAGAGTTAAGATGTGTGTAAATAATTCAAGAGTTTTAGTTCCAGACAATTTTTCCAAGCTATATATATAGTTAAGTGTGGCAAAATTTGAAGGAAGCTAGGAAGTTGGGACCTTGGAGCATTGAGGGTTAAGGAGCTTGGTCAAGGGCCTATGGTGGCCGTGGGAAAACTCTCACACGTCTTGTCACTAGTGCACAAGCTTAAATGTAATAATGCTCTGCCTTTAAAGCATAGGTTTTACAGGCAATGCGTCTCTCATTTGATAAATGGAATGTGTGGCATATTATATTATAGACCTTCAGTTTACATTTAAATAACTGTATATATTTCAGATTAAAGTCAGTTTATGTTACATGCAAACAATGGCAGGGGAAACGAGACTATTTGTCCAGTACAGGCTTGTGTACTAACTTTGTTGAGGAAAAATTTTCAGGTGATCCTGGAGAAACGGGTGAAAAAGGAAAACAAGGATGGCCAGGAATTGGAGACCCAGGTCAACCAGGACTTCCAGGCAAGGACATATAGACTGTGCAGCTAGTTAACTAATATTACTAATAAACCACAATAAAATATTTGCTGAGCTAGCATTTTAATTCCTGCTTGGGTCACGGGGAGGCTGGAGCCTATCTCAGCCGACTGTATGTAAAGGCAAGGTACACCCTCCTCACTTCATCATAGGGACACCACACACGCAGCCATTCACACCTAGGGGCAATATGGAACAGCCAGTTAGATTAATGTGCCTAATATGGCTTTGAACTGTGGGATGAAACTGGAGTACCCAGAGGAAACCCATACAGGAATGAGGAGATACTGAATCCTATTAACAACTCTTTGTATTGTTTATTTTATTTATTTATTTATTTTTTAGGTCCAATAGGTCCACCAGGTATCAGCAAACCGGGTCATCCAGGCACTCCCGGCATGCCTGGGCGGGTTGGGGAAGAAGGGAAAAGGGGATATCCGGGAGAACCTGGGCCACCAGGTGTGTGTCATCCATCTATGTGTTATGGTGCAGTTTTAAGAAGGGACCCTTTTGTTAAAGGGCCAAACTATTGAAACAGCACTAGATTGAAACAGGCCAGTCTGGATTTGGTGCTCAGAGAATATGAGAAAAATTAAGACAACCTTTACGAACTCAGGACGATCATACTTTAAAGGGTGTCTCAGAGGCATGGAGATATTAAGTACCTCTCACAGTGTAAATAATAAAATGCAGCCCTATGTGTATGGAACATGGCATGGTTTGTCAACATCAACATCCACTGTCCCCACTCACTTTCTCTCATAAAGCTAAAAAATGCAATCAGAGATGCGTTAAACGATAGCGTCAAGTGTCTGCAGCATTCCAATGCTTCCAGGCGTTCAAGTGAACACACAGCACTACTAATTTCCTGACTCTCTAGCACCCTCCAGTGTATGTCTGTAGCTTCTCAAGCATCTTGCAGGATTTTTCTTTACCGTGTTCATGATATGTGCCTAGTAATTAGTCAGCATCTGTAGATTTTCAGCCTTTTGATGTCACATTCTTTTTCTTCCATAGCTTAAATAAAAACCATAAACCTGCATGCTGAAAATTGACTTTCTGCTAATCTGTTAAATGATGCTTCTTTTTGGTTTGTTTCTTGCATCATTTCATTTTCTATGATAGGAGTTAAATTATAACCCAAGATGATGACGATGTTGTTGTTGTTATTATTATTATTATTATTATTATTATTGTGGATTATAAATGTGAGCTTTCTTTAAAGCAGCTGTTTTGCTGTTAGGCATCATGAACTTTTATTTTTCTTCTAAATGCCTTTTTGAAATCAGCCAAGACAGTTTTTCAATGACTGTTTTCACTGTTGTTTTAAAAAGATATTACTTCCACATTTGAAAGTATTTTTGAAATGTTAAAATGTTCTTGTGTTTTGTGTGTTTTTGTGACTTCTAATTCACTGTTGATAATATTAAAACCCCTTTTTATTACATTCTCTGTCATTTGTTTGGTGACTGCTACAGCTAGTGTTATATAATAATGGAGGCATTAATCATATCATAGTATATTATACAATACCATATAAAATACACTATGTTTTAAATGTTACATTTGCCATTAATAACATTTAATAATAATAATGTAATTAGTATTAATATAAAGGTCGATATGATTTACATGGCAGCTCATAAAAATCGGGGCCCTGTGTTTTATGGCTGTATATGACATTCGCGGTCTTATAAAATTTCACTGTACATATTTGATCAAAGTGAACACCACCTCACATATACTCAACCTCAAACAGTTCCAGTGATTTAAATGTTGTAACTGGATATACACTGCAGAGGCAAACAAACAAACAAAAAGCCACACTGTCTAATATTGTGATGACCATATTTTGGTTATTAGCCTTGATTACAGCACATAATCACCATGAAGCAACATCACAACATTTATTTCCATAAAGTGTTGGGTTCACTTTTCACCGACATCTTGAATTGATGTCGGAAAAAATCGAACCACTCCATAAAGTCTTCCCCAGCACTTCCCGAAGACTTTCGATACTGTTAACATCAGGATATTGTGCGGCCAGTTCAAGGTGAAAATGATTCCTCATTCTCCCTGAACCACTCTTTCACTAGTTAGGCCCCAATTTTATATCCCTTGCCATCAGGGAAGGTATTCTGATCATTTAGTACACTCAGATCATCAGCTGACTTCATTTTATTGCCACATAATTAATGCTGATCAACTAAATCAACAATGCCATGGTGATTACACGTTGTAATCAAGGCTAAAGGCAGTCCAATAAAATTTTTAGAGTGCACTTCTTTCCCCAGGCAGTGTATATGGTCTTATTTTAGGGGTTATTTACTTGGTAGAGGACAGGAATGACTCAATGTTCTGACAGCCCATTGGTCCGATATAAGATTGCTTAAATCAGTTGGGTGCCCTACTCAGTTCTACTGGGTTAAAGTTATGGTAAGGGCTGTTGGACCAGTGGACCAGCTATAACTGTCACACCAACGGGCTGTCAGAATAAAGGGCAATCAGCAGAGGCATGTTTATACTTTAAAATTCAGTGGACCAATGAGTGGGTTCATTCATGCATTCCTAACTCATTTATACTTCTGTTAATATTTTTGCTATTAATACACAACAATTCCTAGTAATTACTAAATGAAATACCTGAAGTCAAATATTTTAAATGCACCAGGGCTTTAACTGCTACTTGCATTTATTTGAGGAGCCTGAGTTCCAGAAATCAGTCAACACAAACCCATGTAGAAAACATCCTTGCAAGGTGCATCATGACCTGGTACTGCTTTATATTTGGTCACAGAAAAGACAATATGTATGTTATGTATTTCCCAATTACAGGTTTAGGCCTGACTACAATCATCTATGACCTTCTACTGTATGGCCATTAGGCTGACTCACAAAAACACTGACTTTTGACTCATAAAAATGATGGCTGCAACCAATAACACTAGGGATGTTTGGTTTACAGTTTCTGCACTTTGGTAAATTCAGGGTTGGATCCCTTTCTTACTGCAGTGGAGCCATGCCAGGCTGAGAAGAAAAAAAAAACAAAACCCACAAACCTCGGTTCAGACTGTCTCAAGCTGGTTATTTCCATCCACACCCAAATTCGATTGTGTTTTTGGCTTTTTCAAGCTACACTGGCTGCCTGGCAAGACCTGTGTGTTTAAGTGTAGCTTTCCTTATCCTTAGTTCTGGGATCATTTTAAATGTACTTTGATTTTTAAAGACTTCTTGCGAAACCTTGTGAGTAGTTGTAGTAGTAGCAGTGGTAATAGTAGCAGAACAATATTTTATAAGCAATAATAATAATAACAATAATGTTTAGTAATATGGCGACACATAGGCGTAGTGGTCAGGGGCTCCGCCTCACAGCAAGATGGTCATGGGTTCAGGTGTTTCTGCATGGAGTTGGCATGTTCTCCCCATTCATGCTTGGGTTTCCTCTAGGTACTCCGGTTTCCTCCCACAGTTCAAAGACATGCACATTAGGCTAACTGTCTGTTCAAAATTGCACCTAGGTGTGGATGTGAGTGTATGTGTGTTGCCCTGTGATGTTCTGATGAGCTGTTTAGGGTGTACCCTGCCTTTGCCCAGTGTTGGCTGAGATAGACACCAGCCTCCTGGCAACCCTAGTAGTATTGAGTGGTTTGGCAAGTGAGTGAGTGAATCAGTGATTCACTTCATGATTTCAACAGAAATAAGACAGATCAGGAATATTTTTTAACCCAATTGAGCTGGTCAGACCAGCACAAAAACGACACCCCACTGTCCACCAGAGGTCTCAATCTCCCAACTTTGGGTTAGTCTTTTCACTCATCACAAGCACCTGTTGCTCATTTCGTTTCTGCCTGTTTAACCACCTGTCACTAAAACTCTTTGAAAAGGCTTGTTCGTTATCCAGTAAGCCTGAGCCTTAATATTTCGTACATTTGTTCAGGTATTGCTCATTAATGATCCGAACTCTTTCCCTGTGAATGGCGGCATCTTCTGAGATAGCAATTATCTAGAAAGACGTTTGGAGCCCCAAGCTCTGTTCTAGAGCAGGTGTGGTATCTCATTATCACAAACACCATGTGGTGGCTGGTGGATTATCTAGGACCAAGATCAAGTGTTCATGGCTCACTGCAAAGGGGGCACTGAGGCACTGGGGCCAGCTCTCTTCACAGTCTGGTGCAAACCTGTTTCCTACAAGGGCTGCGGAACTTTCTTGAGCTAACTGGGGAGGTTTGAAGAGTTTCCTCCCAGATAGCAGAAAACTCGAGATCTGTTTTATCTGCATAACAGTCAGTAATTTCTCTGAATTTCTTATTTGAACTGACTTCATGTAAGAAGATACAAGTTAACAGATGCAAGTGTTTTGAGTGAAGGCAGGGTACACCCTGAACAGCTCACCAGGCCATCACAGGCCCAACACCCAGACACCTAGGGACAATTTGGAACAGCCAATTAGCCTAATGTGCTTGTATTTAGACTGTGGGAGGATTACCCTGGGGAAAACCACGCAAGCACGGGGAGAACATGCAAACTCCATGCCCAGGACTCAAACCTAGGACTCTCTTACTGTGAGGCAGACATGCTACCACAAGTGGTGCCATGTTGCCCACCATCAAATCTATTATTATTAATGGATGGATCAGTGCAATTGGGTCATAAAGTAATTGACTCCACCATGTTTTGGGGGGACAGACCAAAATGGAACTCCAAAAAACCAAAACCCAACACCATCTCCACAGTGAAGCACAGTGGTGGTTACATCATATTAAGCATTACTCTTTGTCACTAGGCACAAGATGCACTTGTGGCAAATCATATCCATGTTGTAATATATGTTTGAAGTTTGGAAAACTACACTTTGATTGACACTGTCATGGCAAACCCAGACTCTGTGTTTAACTATATGTTCCAGAACACAATGCAACCTACACACATGGCCAAAAAGGACTCTAGGAGCCAAACTCTCTCACATATACCAGATTACAGAGACTGCGACTAAACCGGGACTCACAGCCTCACCCACTTCATATTCTCAGATTCCTAGTCCTTGTGAAATAAATTATTGATGTAAACTTACCTGTCATTACCAAGCCTTGCTACATTGTCACATTGTTATCCCAGTTTAGATTATTGTCTGGTTTCCCGATTATTGGCTTAGCTAGCTTCAACACAGCTGTTTTTACCTGCACCTGCATCCTCACCTGCTTTCCTGACAGATAACTTTTCCCCGAGACCTGTTTTGATTGCTCCTTGGACTTCATAATGGTTCAGTGTTTGTTTAGGCATGCTCTCTCAACACTCTGGGACCTTCTAAGAACAGGTGTATTTATACTGAGGTCATTCAACTCTTAAAATACACTATTGGACTATGTACACTACTTAAATTATATAACTTTTGGTGGCAAACTAGCCAACCCAAGTATGGTTTTCACAGTAATGTGGTAAATACTTATGTGATCATAAGTGTTTGTAAATCATTTTGCAAACTGAACAGATTGTTCCTCCCATTCTAATATTATGTGATAAGATAATTCTTTATTAATCCCGAAAGGGGAAATTCAAATTTTGCAGCAACATAAAAGCAGAAATAGCATGCAGAGAAAACATAAAAGATAAAGAGAAATAAAAATAGAAATAAAAATAAAAAAGTCAATGTAAAAATAGAATAAAATAAAAAAAATGATGGAAGATACAATCCTTAGAGGTTAAAAGTGTCGGATGAAGGTTAAAGGGCTATTATGGGCTTTTTAAATATATCATAATTTAATATGACCTAAAATCCCAGTCAAGTCCATTTCATTTCCACTATAAAATGTGAAAAAATCATGATCAGGTTCAATGTTGTAACAAAAACAGGGAATGATGCTTACAAACTCACATCTTTAGTCTTTTGTGTAGTTTTTTTTATATTAAATGCATTGTACATAATATATGTAATTATATACAGTTTCCATAATATACATCAATACAATATAATTACACACCTTAAGGCTACAAAAAAGGTGAAGCTAGCAAAGTTCGACTAGGGAAGAAAAAATATAAGACAGTCTACTTATAGCATTCTTCTGTGTACATTCTTAGGACACACACACACACACACACACACACACACACATATATACATATATATATACATA
>JAQMYF010000027.1:7684836-7698381 GCA_030014195.1 Neosilurus mollespiculum
ACACACACACACACACACACACACAGATGTCTACACTTCTTCCAGGACTGGAGCCTCAGTGGGATTCAACAGCGACCACCGACTTGACTCATGGGACTCGGATCTTTCAGTCGGGGCCGTGTCGCGCTTTCGGACCGCTTACGACCCGAACCTGAAGCAGCAGCAGCAGCAGTCTGGAAGTTTTCCTGGGAATAAATCGATCGAAGGAGTTTTAATCAATTCTAACAATAAAAAAAAAGAAATTAAAACAAGCAAAGGAAGGAACATGCGTAATGTGATGTGAGCGATCCTACAAAGAAAGGACTTGCGACTTTTTAATTTTTGGTCATTTTTGGTCATTTTTTAAATTTTCGATTTTTTTTTTTTTGATCCAAACTTCCACCCAAGTTCAAGTCCCAGCAGTTCCCTTATTTTCTTATTATGAATGGCACGCGCACCGTCATGGAGCTGAGACCTGCGTGGTGAAGAACCAGCATCATCCTTCTTCAGATCGCAGCCATGAAGCTCTTCACGCTTTGCGACGCGGCGGCCTTCGCCCTGCTCTGGAGCTGCTTCGGCTTCCTTCAGTGCGTCCGGTGCGCGTTAGGAGACAACCATGTCCACTCGAGCTTCATCTACAGGCGCCTGAGGAACCACGAGCGCCGAGAAATCCAAAGAGAGATCCTCTCCATCCTGGGTTTACCACATCGCCCGAAACCCTTCTCTCCTTCCAAGCAGGCATCCTCAGCTCCCCTGTATATGCTCGATCTGTACAACGCCATGACGACGGAGGAAGCGGAGGAGGACGCACTGCTCCTGGAGAGCGCAGGCAAAGCGATCAGTGTGAACATGAGCCCGGTGGGAACCTCGCGTAAGAGCCAACACAGCAGCAGCAGCAGCGCTCCATATGGATACTCTCGTGCGCCCGTGGCCTGGACGAGCCAGAGTCCACCTCTGGCTACTTCACACGACGCAAACTTTCTCAATGATGCCGACATGGTCATGAGTTTTGTCAATCTGGGTAGGTAGACTTAAAAAAAAAACAAAACAAAACCCAAAAACAACAAGAAAACCCCACTTTAAATCTCATCTCACCATCAGAACCCAGTCTAGTCTGCGTAACAGTGTGTGATTATCCAGTGCACCCATACTACATTAACCAAGCCAGCATTTAAAGCTACTCCAGGTAGTGTTTATACCAAGCACACAGCAAGCAGTCCTGAAAAAAACCCCATCACACAGTCCCTCTCCAGGAGAAACCTGTAAAAACAATCCATATCTAGATGTACAGAAAGCTCCTATCTCCACAAACAGAACTTTGTTTCCAGCCTGTTTTGGCTTAAGTAACATTTTCCTTAGGAGGAAAAGGGGGAGTGTGGGGTGGGGTGGGGGGGCGACAACTCAAGCCACACAATACTGCACTATTGCTAGTTCTATTTTAACGTATGATTTAATTTGGCTATATTCAATGTGGTGAAGCTCTGGAACACTTGCAAACCCTTCTTTTTCTTCTTCCTTTTTTTTATTTTTTTTCGAGGGTTTTGAAAAAATTGTGCAACGAGAAACCCTTTTTAACAGTAATAAATTCCACTGAGCCCACAAGTACAGATTTATTTTAAAATACAACCCAACTGTTCAAATATACAGGAATATTTTTGGCACCGTCCAGCTTTTTTCTTTTCTTTTCTTTTTCTTGTTCATGAACTTTCCTTTAACAGAAACACATTAGGGCCTGTTTGACATTATTTTGTAGGCATATGGGTTTTTAGGGTTGTTGCGATTCATTTCCAGATCAACAAACAAACAACGTACCCCTGGCTATACTTCTTATACGTAAAATGTAACCAGCAGTATGTTCATTCTAGCCCCAGTACCAACAAGCTGGGTTCTTGAGCAAGACCCTTAACCCTCGGTTGCTCAGCTGTATAAAAGGGGTGTCTGCCATTACCTGCCATACCATAAATGTAAATGTTTATTCGAGAGTTAAAAAAAAAAAAAAAATCCACGTAACAAAGGATTCCGTTTTTCATTCATTTATTTTCCCAAACTGCTACATTTGCAGGAAGGTAGGCTCCTATCTCAGCTGACTCTGGGTGAAGGTGGGGTACACCCTGAACAGGGCCAACACCCTCACACCCATCCACACTTACACCTTAGGGCAATTTGAAACAGCCCGTTAGCCTAATGTCCATGTCTTTGGAATGTGGGAAGAAACCAGAGTACCCTGAGGAAACACCTATGCCGAGCCTAGGAATAAACCCAGGACCTTCTAGATGTGAGGAGGACATTCTAGTCACTACGCCACCATGTTTCCACGGTTGTATTAAGATAAATCTAAATCACACACTAGATTATTCGTCCACTGTTGACGTCGCATGATTGAATGTATGAACCCGACTTAAACCGCCATTATAAATCCTACATAAATACACACTTTATTGATATGACCTGTGATGAGTAATTCTCATTTCCTAATGCTGTTTATAATTGTTTTTATTACTTATGTATTTTAATGTACATTTATAGTTAGTTATCTCAAGGCAAAATAATCTTATGTGTAAGCAGCGTCTATTCTTACATTTCCGTCACCCTTTCATTTACAACATATTGGCTAAACTTCATGTAGCATGCCATTTAAATCTCCATAAACCAGATAAAATAGAACAGCACAGTCGTCGGAAACTCGGAGACAATTACAGGTTAGAGAAGGAAAAGACACTGGCTTCTAAACAGTATTATTATATCAGATCATTTGTAAAGCCTCTGTAGTGTTTGTCTAAATTCAGGATATGCACACATAGTATGGTATGCGGGGGCGGGGGACGGGGGGTCTGAAAGCAGGAAACATTAAATAAATTCTTTAGGACGTGCTCAAGTGTTTTGTTGAATACATGCTATTAAGGCCCTGGTTTCTGGAATGTTGTGTGTTTTGCAAGAGTCACAGCGATACGCATGATTAAGACTGTAATGCTTCAGTAGCCATGACCCCTCTCACCCAGAAGCTCATGCAAACTTATCAAATGAATGTTTGACCTGTGGATAATTTGGCGTAATTATTTCCTGTTAAAGGGAGGACGGGGTCATGAAGCGTTCGCAAATGTTGCCATTTCTCGCAACCGAAATCTGTTCGCTTAAGTTCATGGATGTGTTGCGTTGCTCAAAATGTTCAGAGCGTATCTTGTGCGGTTTTATTAGTCAGTGTAATTAAAAGATGTTTAATTGTCAACCATTGTATAAATCTTTGACGTTAATGGGGGAAGAAAAAAAAAAAAAGGAAATTTCAGGCTGACCTTTTGAGACTTTTCTGTTTAGGTAGCCTACAGTGAAAGCCATCACGGTGATATATGTCTTTGTTTAGAATGGTCCGTGTATACAGTGTATACAGTTCACTTTAAAAGTACAGGTCTTCACATTTAGTGTCAGATCTTAATACACTATCCTGAAGAATTGAGTAATACATATTTATTTATACATAGTACCCTATTTTCATTTTCTATGCTCCCTTAAAAAGATTTATTAGGATTATTTAATGTGTTTGGAGTACAGGTGGGCGATTTGAGGATATCAGGTCTTGAAGCATTAGATTTGTCCATCAGGCACCATCACAACTGTTGGATCGTACTACAGTACGCATTCTATCTCTTGTACTTCTATGCTCATACAGTCGACACCGTCAAGATTTTCTCTCAACGAATGCACACTGTCCGCTAGTCCATTACTGTTCATGCCCTCCATCGAGACAAGCAGATAAAGCAAACATACTAAGCCTTAAAATAAAATCTGAGCAAAAATGTACTTTGGCCTTAATTATTTGTTATTATTTTCTTATAGTGCTGTATTTTAAATGTTTGGTAACTTGCAAAATGGTATTTAAAAAAAAGGCTATATGAAAAAATAAAAAATAAAAAATCATGATATGAACTTTGGGCCATATCGCCCACCCCCTGAGTGAAGGTGGAATGAATAAAATAATTTCTGAGAAGTTCTGGCAGCTGACCCGTTGTCTAATAAAACATACTACGAAATTTTCATGACAGGATATCAGTACATTTTTCATAAGTTTCATAAAACTCATTAAATCTCTTTGTATTCTTCGTTCCCGAGTGAAAAAAACAAAAAAGAAAAAACGTGTCCAAATTTATAATTCTTGAAAACATGACACCTGTCACTTAAAATTTGGATGCACGAAATGGATATACAGCACTACACATATACATACATATCAAGTCATATACACATATCTGCTTTACATGTCCATTAGTGCAGACCATGTTCCTGAATCCAGTGAATGAAACCAGTGCTGTCTGTATCCTGACAGGCCCTGACCTCTGTTCTTAATTAGCAGCCCAAGCCTGAAGTTGAGCCTGAGCAGCTGGTATGACTCAGGCCTGGCCTCTGACCTCTTCCCGTTAAGTAGCCGTAGACTTTCACTACAGATAAATTATCAGAGAAAAACAGTGCTGCGTTAGATCACGGACACTATGGAGCTACGATGCTGTCTCCTTAGTTATCACTCTGCACTCTTATTTTATGCTTTGTATATAACTCTACGGATGATTTCACTGCTGTTAAATATGACAGCAACCACCACTATGGCGTTTTGGACTGTATATATTTCCAAATGATAAAGTCTTGTGTAACATGTGTACTTTTATACAGTGTCAGTGTTATGATTTAAGGAAAAAGACAGATATTATCATTAGAATGGGTTTAATATCTGTAAGGCTGGATAAAAAAAAAAAATTCCCAGTTTCTCATCAGTGCCGCATCAAATTTTTTTGTTTAATTTTACATTTAAACCCCACCCCCCCACCCCCGAAAAACCACTCGGACAGTATCTGAAAACGCCTCGGACAGTATAAGAATGGCACAGAACACGATTCTTAGACTTAGACTTAACTTCGACACGATTCTGTGTTAGATTCTGTGATTGTGATTCTGAGATTGGTTTATTGGTCGGTTTTTGGGACTGCAAGGCTGCTGTTCTGTAGACTGTTGTTCAGAGTTTAATACATGTTAAATGTACATGTCAAAGACTAGTCATTTAGGGTGTATGGTACATTTTCCCTCACTTTACCTACATTTAGCTTTAAACGCTTTTGGGCTTCGACAGTCACCTCATTTCTCAATTTAAAAAAAAGAATTAATAATTAAAAAAAAAAAAAAAGTCCTGATGAGATACTGGGATTTTTTTTTTTTTTTAATATATCCGGCCTATGGTAAAATATGTGACAAAGGTTAATATTGCCCGCCTGTCTAAAAGAACAAGCACATTATCTTGTGGAGTTGTCTATGCCGAAGGGCAGAGTGTCATTAGGGAAGGCCTGCTTTGCTTAACAGCCAGATCATTCATCATACTCAAAGAATACTGAAAGCTCACAGCGCAGGCCCAGTACTAAAAATGTTACCTCTCCTCATTTGAAAATTTAATGGACTAGAGATTCCCTCCCCTGCTTTATCTAAATGTTTAGATTTTGGAATTTGAACCATGGCCATTTCAAGGAAGCAACAGTTTAAAACATTACACGCGAGACAATATCACACTCCTCCAGCAGAGACCTCTCGATCGAAAGAGAATGGAGTTCTGTACCAGTTTTGCCAACACTTTTCCGCTGCTCTCGTTCACAGTGGAGAGAGACAGGGATTTTTCCCACCAGAAGAGACACTATAAGGAGTTCCGTTTTGACTTGACTCAAATACCGGATGGCGAGGCTGTAACAGCAGCAGAGTTTCGCATCTACAAAGATCACAGTCATGGGAGATATGAAAACGTCACACTGAAGGTCTCCATACACCAGGTGATCAAAGAATATCAAAACAGGTGAGTACAGTATACATACACAACACCACTACTCAGGAAGGTAACTGTACATCTGATGAAGCAAAGTCTTACTGAAGCACAGATGATAATTTCAGTGTATCAAATCATTTAAATTTCTTAGAAAAATATTCACTCATATTCTCAGCCCTTGTCACCCCAGGTAATCCGAAAACACTACCCGGACTACATATTCCACCCATTCTGAGTTACTACCTCCATTAATCTTTTAAGACCATGGTTGCTCTGTAAAACACTTTAGGTAGGCAATCAGGCAGAAAATAAAAGGACATCCTGTTTACACTGGTGTGTGTCTGGAGTCTGTCTGGAGTCTTCTCTAGTGGTGATTAAACAGCACGTTTCAGGAAGTTTTAAGAGCATAATTTGTCACCATTGAAATACTGACCTGTCTTTGCCCACACGTGTCAGCTTATATACTGTTTCGCGGCAAAGTCATACAAGATGTGTTCAAATGCAAGTAGTTCATACATTTAGTAATATTTTAAATCAGAATATTTATAAAAAAAAATTCCCAGTGCATACACTAGATTCTACTTAAATTTTTTTTTTCAAAATTATCGTAGAAGAGTTTTATTTTGCCCTTTTTCATTTTTTAAATGCTGAAAATCTTTGAGTGCTGCAGGTTGCGTCACTTTATAGCAGAGTTCCGCAGTGCTTCTGAGCTCGATTTTATTGTCACATTCGTGTTGATGTGCCCACCCAATAAATGAAGAAAATGGTGGGAAAAATACATCATGCACACGCTGTCACCATCTGTGCTAAGTGCACTTGCACTTCACAGTAAATGTTCTTGTTTTGTCGATGGTTCTTCTTCTTGAGGAGAAACAAGTTTTCAAATACTATTGAAAAGACAGTAAGTTATACACTGAAAAAAAAAAAAGTCACATGCTAATATTTTCATGGAGTGCCTTGATCACAGCATGTCCATGGCACTGTTGCGCCAGTTGGTCCGGTCGAGGCTCAGCAACATTAATGTGGCAGTAAAATCAAGTCAGCTGATGTACGGAATGAGCAGGTTATCACATCAATGGACTTTTTCTTCACCGATGGCACGGATATAAAATGGGGACTCACATAATGAAAGAGTGGTTCAGGGAGCACGAGGAATCATTTTCACATATGTTTTGGCTCCCCAGAGTCCTGACCTTAACCCTACTGAAAGTTTTCGGGATGTGCTGGAGAAGACTTTATGGAGTGGTTCAGTTTTTAGCCTCAACACTTCAAGAGAAATGAACCCAACACTGGATATAAATATTATTTTGTTATTTCGCTTACGTTTGTTGAAACAATGGCATGACGCTTACGTGCTGTAAGCAAGGCTAAAGGCCGAAGAACAACACATTCATTTGTGCGACTTTTTCCTCTTTTTGGGGGGGCCAGGCAGTGTATAATAGCAGTGCATTCTTTACTGAAAAGAAATGCAAACATTCTGAATATTTATATTGTTACATTTCACAAGCAAAAGTTTGCTAATTCACTGCGTCAAATGTTGAATCCAATAAATAATGCTTTGCATTTGAGTCAGACATGTATACATGTCACGTGAAATGGTTATAGGACACTTTTACAACAATAACAATAGGTTAGCATTGTGCTGTACTGGCACTTTGTTATAATTTAAAATAAAACAGTCCAAATGTGTATATTCAAACATATATAAACACTACAGCATGCTAGGACAGTGAGGAACATACAGTCGTAATTAATGGCCAAGTGGAGAACAGTTCCATTCTGAAACGCTGCACAAAAGTGGTTGTGAAGCAGCTGTGCTTATGGACTTTTATCTAATCTATCAACCCACAGTCACTCCAGACCCGCGCCAAGCTCTTTGGCTGTGTATGTTTCTTGTTTTAGGCAAAGGGAAAACCATGCACATGTTTTGAGATTGTTAACAGTTTGCCTTCCATTCGGATCCTGCACTGCCTCACTCTCACCATGTTCTCTGATAAAACTCAGGGATCAAAGGTTTCCATTAACAGACCATTTGCAAGTTTCCGCTACGTACAGAGTCTCGGAAGACCATTGGGTTATCGCTTTTGATAAATCCCTACCACTTTGTCAGACTACTCGTTTCCCAAACAGGACCATGTGCTTTTAATGATGACCTCCAAGAGAGATAAGCCGCATCCATATAGAGTGCCAGCTAACCCATCTGCCTCGTTTACACTCATAAAAGGGTCCTGTACTAAGGGCCAGTAAAAGGGCCTTTAGTCATACACCAAAAAACAAAAAAAAAAAACAAACTTTAATATTTTGTTCGACTTGAATACAGCGTGTTGTGGCCATGGTATTGTTGCTTTAGCTGGTCAGGTCAAAGCAATTAAGCAGTTCAGAAAGTGAATGGATGAATGCTGCTTAAGTTTGTTTAAACAATGCCATTGCGATTATACAGTAATCAAGGCTTGATATTAGAGTATGGGACTTTTTTGGGGGGTGAGGGGTAATTGGCCTTACTTGCTCAGTCTTTGCGTGTTTCACAATTCAGCACCCAGTTCTTAACACCTGAACTGAAGTAATGCCAAACATTAATGCCGAAATGTGGTTGCTCCTTAAAATGTATTGGAAAATAAATAAATAAATAAATAACGTGAAAAAATTTGGATTAAGATAAAGGGATTATATCATGAGACCACTATTTAGTAGAACTAAACTTCTAGGATTAAGATGTTTATATTAAAAGTTGAAAGAGGAATTAAAAGGCCAGTCATAGAAGAACAAAGTCAAAGAAGAAATGTTTGCCCTATGATTAGAACCAAAGTGTGCATGTGGCATGTCTGGGCCTGTTACTGTCTCTGATCAGCTTTGCTTTTCTGCTCTCGCGGTGTGTGGCCCACAGACTGTTTTGGAACATCAGACAATAAAATGAACAGAAATCGCAGCTCCATGACACTGATGCCAAGGAAATGCATGGAAGAGATTCATATTGAGTCATGCATGTGGAAGTGGTTCTTGGATAGTTTAGTCTTTTTATGATCATTTATAAGACCTGCTCTCACAGCTGTATTCTGAATTTGGGTTTTTTTTTTTTTTTTTTTTTTAGAGACGCAGAGACATTTTTGCTCGATTCAAAGAAGATTCGTGCCTCAGATGGAGGATGGATGGTGTTTGACATAACAGCCACCAGTAACCACTGGGTGCTGAACCCGCAGCAGAACATGGGCCTTCAGCTTTGTGTGGAGACCATGGACGGTAAGGAAATGACATGAATTTTGTTTGTAGCTGATTTTTTTGGCAATTAGATTTCATTTTTAATGCCTCATGACACAGTAAAAGTACTTCTGCACTAATGCTCATAGTATAGTATGAAACTTTCAAATGTGGGCCCATGGATGGAAACAAATCAAGCTCAGGCTCCTGGGATAAAAAGATTTCCTGTCTGGGCTATTCATTATTTATTTATAGGTTAGTAGGTTTGACAACCCCTCAGCTTTGCTCCATATTAGCTTTAGCAAAACAGATTTTTATTTGGTATGTTTGCTCTTAATGCACTTTACAGTTGTCCTTATTGGCACTTTTGAACTGGCGAAACTTTTTCATAGTTAGAACTTTTGGAGAAGACAACCCCCCCTTTTGTGTGCCTGTACTGCAGGAACTAAGGACAATTATAGTTCTTAGAATTATATTTTAGGGATGTTTTTTAGGGTAGGTACTCTCAGCACAAAATGAAGCATGAATAACTTGGGTGCATGGTGATTGGTCCAGATGCAACGGAACACCAGCAACCTCCATTTTTAAAAATCCACCGCGGAAAGCAGCTCATTATTGCTGTTTCCTGTGCTCTATGCCTGCTCACACAAGTTTTACAAGGATAAAAGCTAGAAACACGATGATGGGGCTCATTTTTCTGAACCGGTTGGCATTTCCCATGAGTCTATATTTATATACATTCAGAGCTATATGCAAAGTGCATTATGTGGATTGGCTAGCTAACCAATGGACATTTTTTGTTAGCGTCTTTTCCTACTGAATCTGCTCTGCTTTTTATTTCTTTTTATTCATAAAATTTCCGATACGTTGATTTTGGTTCTCCTTATAGTGAACTAGTTTGATACCGTTTACTGTTTCACTTGGAAACATTTGGAAGTGAGAAAAATGCAAGAAGGTTAACTAGGCAGCCAAAGGAGCCACACGTTTAGCAGCGAATCGATTTGCTTGTCTCTCAGCAGCGAAACATTTCACTTGTCACTCATTCTTATTACTTCCTGTGTGCATGCCCCTTAATGCTCTGGCTTAATGGTGCATGGCATAAAGCCATAGTTTACCAGAGATCTAATTTGTGTTTGTATTTGAACCAAGTTGTGTGAACACCTAAATCTCCATGTTGCAAATTTAGTGGTTGCTGGGTATTTAGGTGTACAAGTAAATGAAAATATGTTTATTATATATGCTGTACAGTTTGTTAGTGATATTGATGCTACTGGAGAAAACAAAAACACTTTCCTTTTTATAGGTCGAAGCATTAACATGAAATCTGCCGGGATCATTGGAAGGAGTGGGCCACAATCCAAGCAGCCTTTTCTTGTGGCATTTTTTAAAGCCAGTGAAGTGTTGCTGCGTTCCGTAAGGGCCACAGGAGGGAAGAGGAAGAATCCTAGCAGAAACAAAGGCAGAAGTCAACCAAAAACCTCACAAGCTACCAGGATTGGAGGTATAATATAATATGAATTGTGCTTCTAGGCAACACATTCTCCTTTGAATATGGATCAGATGTCTGTAAATCTTTAGGGAACTGAGACAAGTCTCACTTTATTATTTGAGAGAGTACCTTTTTAAGAGCCAGGCATAGAAAAGAAGTGCTCATGAGGGCTGGCCACCAAGCCCACCCATGCAGGAGTAGACTAAACAAGAGTAAACAACTCTGCTGGCGTTTGAACACTGATGGTGGGTTTCGGTTGCCTTTATCTAGACCAAAACATCAGCGAACAGAAGCAGGCCTGCAAGAAGCACGAGCTTTATGTCAGCTTCCGCGAATTAGGATGGCAGGTATGAAAAATGCGTCCCAGAAACCAAGACAAAGGCAAATTTGTAATATTCAAAGATTGTTAATTATGCTTTTCTCGCTTGTTGTAACATGTTTTTTTTTTTCTACCATTCTGTCTCTTCCCCTTTGATTTTCCAAGGACTGGATAATTGCACCTGAGGGCTATGCAGCATTTTACTGTGATGGAGAATGCTCATTCCCACTCAATGCCCATATGAATGCAACAAATCATGCAATTGTGCAAACTCTGGTAAATATTAACTGATATTAACAGAATGTCAAGTGTGTCATAACTGGATGTATATTTAAAAAAAAAAAAAAAAAAAAAAAGTTATAATCGTTATGTTGTTGGTCTTCCTTTCAGGTCCATCTCATGTTTCCCGATAATGTGCCAAAGCCTTGCTGTGCACCGACCAAGCTGAACGCAATATCTGTGCTATATTTTGATGACAGCTCAAATGTAATTCTGAAAAAGTACCGCAATATGGTAGTCAGGTCTTGTGGGTGCCACTGAGGTCCATCTACATTTGAGGGCTTGTGTCCTGAACACACGTCAGCCCTCGTTTTGGATTATGTCACACTGTTAGTGGGGTTTATAGCCTACGTTAAGTTCATTTTTAATTGAAAACTCAGTGTAAGGGTTTTTTTTTTTTTTTTTTGTAAAAGCAGTCTTTTATAATATTGCTGGAATAAAACACATACCAGACAGATAGTTTTGAGATTTACCATGTTGTACAGTGTTATGTATATATTAGCTCATGAATGTGCTTATTTATTTGGCTTTATTTTGAAGTAAATGAACACTTGTTGAACATTTACCACTTGCAGAGTATAAAACCTTATTTGAGGCCAGTCAAGTAAACAGCAGCTATTATTGCCCCTTTGGTCATGGACAATATTTCTGGTGATTGCTTTACATTATTGGAATATACATGCAAAATATTGCATTTATTGTATTAGGACAATGTTAATGTGTTATTAAATATGTTTTTAAAAAATGCTCCCCATCGTTATATTCTGCCACTGATTCATCTTTTGAGTTATCCTTCATTCACAGTCTTTGTTCTGTATTATCAACTTTATAGTAGATAGTGAAACATTATCCATTATAAAAGACATTTATTCTACCTTGAATAATAATTTAACTCATGCTTTGCTTACTCATAAAAATCCACTCCTTACTGTTTGTCTGTACCTGTATGACTGTTAATCTGTCATGTCATGTCATTTTCTGAACCGCTTAATCCTACTGTTAATCTGTAATTATCAAAATCCAACTATCTGACATCATCCAGATGAGGAGGACGTCTTTCCTTTGAACTGATCCCTTTTAAGGTTTATAATTATGCCATGCCAGGGATCACACATGTCAGATCACGCATCCAAAAAAACAGATACAGTGAACCCACTTAAATGAGACAAAAATGACACTTAATGATTTACTGAGGAAAATGATTCGATGTTGTATATCTGCGAGTGGCAAAAGTAGGTGAACATTTCCTTTCGGTAACTGGCGTGACCGCTTTGTGCGGTTACTGTAACTGTTGATCAGTCCTGCACTTCGACTAGGAGGGATTTTAATCCATTCCTTTGTACAGAACAGTTCCAACTCTAGGATGCTGGTAAGTTTCCTTATATGAATGAATAAATAAATAAATGATAGTGTAATATTTCCATTCATTCATTCCCTAAACTGTTTAATCCTAATTAGTGTCATGGGGAGCCTGGCGCCCATCTCAGCCGACTCTGGGGAAGGGCGAGGTACACCCTGAACTGCTCGCCAGGCCATCGCAGGGCCAACACACAACCATACACACTCAAACCCAGGGGCAATTTGGAACAGCCAATTAGCCTACTGTGCATGTTTTTGGAGGAAACTGAAGTGCCTGGAGGAAACCCGTGCAAGCACATGGATGTGTGTGTGTGTGTGTATATATATATATATATTCCACAGCAAACTGTGGAAATCCGTTGATGTTTATGCAGAAATAAAGTTTAAAAGGGTTCACAAACTTTCGAGCACCATCAGACTTAAAACTATCAATGAGTAATAGCTCAGACTCTGAAATTGAAATAATATTTCTATTTTCTATTGTTGTACTGTTTTGTGTTTAAAGCAAAACAATTTTGTTCTCAAAAGAGATTAAAGCTTCTAATTTTTTTAATATATACACACTACAGCACATGATGTCTAAAATACGGCTGCACACAGTGACAACTGTAAATAATATATCACTTCAAAAGAAGGAGCAAGCCTTTGTTGGTCATGTATACATTGCCCGGCAAAAAAAGCCACATACACTGATATTTTCTTGGACTGCCTTTAGCCTTGATTACAGGGTATGATCATCCTCGTCATCATTTCACCAAACTTAAGCAATATCACAATGTTTATTACTATACAGAGTTGAGATCATTTTAAACGGACATCTTGAATTGTTGAAGGGAAAATCTAACCACTGGTCATTCAGTCTTCAGCCGACTTAATTTTATTGCCACATAGTGTTGCTGAGCCTCGACCAGACCAACTGAAGCAACAATATTATGGTGATTATATGATGTAAAGGCAGTACAACACCTTACAATTACAATAAGGACAAACACACATATATATATATACACACACACACACACAATATATATATATTGTATGTGGGGAAAAATAATGGTACTACAATTTCATCCCGACAAACCAGTTTCGTGGTTGCTCACTCATCAGGGGATTGTATGTATGTATGTATATATA
>JAQMYF010000027.1:7708032-7725459 GCA_030014195.1 Neosilurus mollespiculum
CCCCCCCCCCCCCCCCCCCCCCCCCCCCAGGGTCTATGCGGTGTACTGACTTTTCGCATGACTTTAAATCTCTCAGAAATGTTTACTAGCTTTGTCAATTTGTTGAACTGGTCTATTTCTGAATGTTTTAAATGATTGTGTGTCTCCATAGTGATGTGGATAATTGATATTGGGTGTGGCTAATTTCTGGCCCTGGTCGTTGTTGATGGGTAAACTTTAATTCATCCATTTATCTCGAAATGCAGCAACACAGCTGCTGTGTTAGTGTGTGTGTGTGTGTGTGTGTGTGTGAGTGAAAAGGGGGGGGGGGGGGTAAAAAGGCTCAGTCACTGTTTACCTCATGAAAGATTGTCAAGTCAGCATCCCACTTAAACTGAGTTTAGAGAGAGAGGTGAAGGTGGGGTGCTTTTAAAAGCAGTAAACCAATTTTAAGCCTCCCATCCCTGTCCTCTACCTCACTGCCTCCTGCCACCCATCCATTCTCCACCCACCTCCCTCTAGGCCTCCAGCTCTCTCCCTTACTTCAGGCCCTGCCTCTCATCCATTCTCTACAGCACCTCCCTCTAGCTCTCTCCCCTTCCTCACCTCCTCAGTCCCTGCCTCCCATCCATTCTACACCCCACCACTCTCTTGGCCTCCAATTCTCTCCTATCCCTCAACCCAACCTCACTTCCTTCACCTGGCTCTCCCCCCTCCTTACTACCATCCCATCCCATCCCTCCCCTCCAGCTCTTTGCATCCCTCACCCCTACCTCACCCCCCCCCCCTTTCCCCTCCCATCCCTCTCCCCTACAGCACTTCCCCCTCTCCCCTCTTTGCTACCATCCTAGTCTTAATGTGCAAGTATAAAAGCTCCTGAGTTCTGAGCACCCGAAACACGCTGGGGTGAGATGAGTCGCTTATAATCCTGGTGCAAGTGTGGAGGAAACTGGAGTACCCTGAGGAATCCCACACAAGTAAAGGGAGCACATATAAACACATAGAACACACTAACCACTACACCACTTTCCTGCCCCTTTTGTAACTCAGTGTATCTTAATTTTTATTTAAAATTCCACTAAGTTGCATTATGTGTGAGTGTGTTTATACGGGATAGACCAATTAGTGATTATCTTATATGTGCCGGTCTCCCTGTCCCTCTGTCATTCTGACTCTACCTCGAGGACCTGCCAGTGTGTCACATGATCTATACACTCTGTGATGATCACCTACTGATTGCCATATACACTCTGATGATTCACAGAACGGAGTGGTGCTACCACCCTGGGTTCCCCAACGGGCATGCGACATCCCACAACAATGATCAAAGGCTTAAATCATTTTATAGTATCCCCCAAATGAGTTGATTTTAATTAAAAGAGACTTTGTGATTTTAAGAGCACACTGAAGCTAAAAGAGCACTTATATTAGTTACACTGACAGATGCATAAGTACTAATTAGTGGTATATGCCGATGCATCTTATACGTAAATCCATATGGAATGCAGCTGAATATCAGGGTTAGCACATGGGTTTAGAAGCATGTGTCGCTATGGTGGTTATTTCGCCTTAATGAAATAAATTGCAGGTTCAATGGGTCCAGCAATCCTACTTAAAGAAATAACAGTGGTGTGTGGTAAATCATAGGGATTGTTAGAGATGATGAGAGGGCAAGCTGACTGGCTCAAAGATCATTGTTGGTGTCTGGTAAACATACTCTGCCCCACCTCTAGCACCTGTGGCACTAGATTGAGAGTCTATCAGAATTAGAATCAGAATACTATATTGATCCCGGAGGAAATTGTGTGTACACAGTTGCTCCATACCAAGTAAAGAAAAAGATAAAAGTCTCAATAAAGAAAAATTACAATATCTACATATCTCTACACACAAGTCTAAAATTAGAAGTTACTGATATCTATATAAACAAATACAGAAATAATCTTGTCAGTGAGTAAAATGTACAGTACAGTATTATCAATATGATAAACAGTAAAATATAGTGCAAGATGCAAGTGTATAACAGTGGAGGTATTGTTCAATATTGTCTTTATTTTGGACAACATTCGCTTTTCCGACACTACCGTCACAGAGACCAGCTCCATCCCTACAACGTTACTGGACTTGCGGATCAGTTTATTCAGTTTGTTTGCATCTGAAACCCTCAGCCTGCTGACCCAGCATGCAACAGCATAGAGAATAGTGCTGGCCACAACGGACTCATAAAACATCCTGAGCAGTGTTCGGCAGATGTTAAACGACCTTAGCCACCTCAAAAAATAGAGATGGCTCCGGCCCATTTTGTAAAGTGCGGTAGTGTTCTTAACCCAGTGCAGTTTATTGTCAATATGAACTCCAAGGTATTTGCAATCCATCACCATTTCCACATTGACGCCCTGGATGGAAACGGGCCGCTAGGGTTTTGGATCTCCTAAAATTCACAACCAGTTCCTTGGTCTTTGTCACATTAAGTTGCAGATTATTCTGCTCACACCATGTGACAAAAGAATCCACAGCTGCCCGATATCCCGTCTCATCCCCTCCAATGATACATCCAACTACAGCAGAATCATCAGAAAACTTCAAATAAGAATTCTACCTGTTAAGCTGAGAAGGGCGGCAACTTTTATCTCAATTCATTTAAAATCAGTTCAACGATTTAAAAAACACCAACAAAACAAGCAGAACTTGTCCAAGTCGTCTACCCCCTTGAACAATTAGCTACAGTTTGAACAGTCCAAAATGCATGTGATGAGCAAGACAAAACATTGTGGAAGCACTAAACTAAATTTCAATTACAAAAATAGACCACAGGGGTCCAGACACTCCTACAGAAAAGACCATTTCATAATATTCCAATATTGAACAAGCAGAGCAAGTTTGAAAACCTCAGCTTCATCACGCTGCAGGTAAATGTCTAGATACCAAATACACAGTTTTGCCTCTGTAACCTTGAAAAGGAGGTCAAGGTGACTCACACACAAACTCATCCTAGCACTAATAGCAGTGAGCCAGCATAGCAAGTTTGAAAGCCCCAGCTTCAGTGTACAGCGAGTAAATGTCCAGAAACTAAAGTGTGACGGATCGACGGAACCCATTCCTATAGCTCCCAATGGGCAGGAACTAAAAAGACTCACTTGACTCCTTAGCAGACTGTTCAATACCTTGAAAAACTCAAGTCTCATGCAAGCCTTGTCGAAAGGGAGGACACTCACTTAAAATTTTGAGTGGCCACACATTCCTGTTTGCCTGGATAGGATGTTGGGATTTGAAACTCCAAAAGTGAAACCTGGAAATGTTGCACCACAAGTGTTGACAGACAGCAGCTGTATCGCGAGGAAAGGTGCAAAGACATTAAAGCATTGATCCACTGCCAGTTCTTTCCATGCAGAGATGGAAATATTGACAGCAGCTTCCCTATAAAACTGCCATAAGGAAAAAGTACTGTTGAGTAAATGAATTTAAATAAGGCAGAAAAATGAGTATCAAAACGAAATGAAACTTTTCTAGAAAGTGGGTCACATACTATATGTGGACTAATACAGTGGGGTTTTTTTTGTTTGTTTTTAAGCAATAATGTTGACATGTAGTCAATAGTTGACATGTACAAGAAGACACCAGCTGCATACCTTTGGTCTTACGAACTACCCAACTAATGCAACACCAGACTAATGCAAACGGATAACAGCTATATTTGTCACAGTAGTCCTGTAACTGCACAAAGGCAAATTTACAAGGTCTTCAGCCACTGTGGAACACTTCAAAAATGCTAATGATGTTTGTGCGCCTTACAGAGTTATAGCTAAATGCAGGTTAACAGTTATCCTTCTTTCATTAATTGTTGTTCAGCACCCATTATGGTTAGCCCCTGGGTATTCTGACAAGAGAACGCTTAAACCATGTCCTCCTCGGTGGAGAGCAAAATCTATGTTTTAAATGTTTAAAATATGGAAGTCTAATATCAACACAATGTGACTAAAAAAATAGGTTGCGAAACCCTGATTATGTCTTTGATAGCTTATGTCAGAGGTTCCCCAACCCTGGTCCTGGGGGATGCTAATGGGGCATGACAAGGGGTACCGAAAGGAGGGAGGAGGTACCAAAATACCTGTAGCCTGACTACTCTACTCTGGGAGTTGCATCCAGAAGTTGTAAATTTTAATTGCAAATACTGCAAATCTGCAGGGAGCAATGAGCAGGGTGCAAGTGAAGGGACTAATAAAGAGAAAAACGAGAGATTTAACAGTAAGGGCATTTGGGGGTTGTAGAATGGGCATGTGAGTGAGTGGAATGATGTAATGTCAGAGAGTGGTGGATTCAAATAAACCCACTTTACAAAGACAATAATTGATTCTTTAAAAACATTTTATTCACCCCACATACAGTTCTCATCCAGACCCCATGAGGTCAGCATCATTTAGTCCCAAATGACATTAGAAAAATAGGCTACTGAACACTATACATACACACTCAGGCATTTAGGTGAATGACACTCAAGTTCATCAAAACAGAGCAGGGTTTACCCACAGCCACACACCACACAAAGAGGGCTACCATAAAGGCTTAGTCAAGGCAAAGCACACCATCACCACCAACCTTAGTCCAACTGCTCCTGGCCTGTAGGGAAGATTGGAGTGGAGGGTCAATAGGACCACAGCAGTCAATTAATGTTCTTATGAGCAAGATGATCTGCTGGACTGGTCCATTCAACACCTAGGCAGGACAAAACATTTACCTCAACAAGGACATAAAACAAAAAAATAAAATTAAAGAGGTAAGTAAAAATAGTGGTAGCCTATTCAGTCATTGGACTGCTTTCACTGTAGCCTTCCTCAGCAGCATTGCAGGGTCAACACTCGAGCAATCTGGAACAGTCAGCATCCCAATGTGCATGTATTTGGACTGTGGAAAGAGTTCCTGGAGGAAACCCACACAAGCTCAGTGAGAACAAACTTTAGAGAAAAATCCTTGCCAAGCCCAATACAGGAAGCTAGGACCTTCTTGCTGTAACCCAACAAGACAAAACCCAAGTGCTCTTGAGACAATAAGCCTCTAAACTAAAGAAAAAAGAAATGATATTAGCTAAAACAAAAGAAACTCCAAAGTTGCTTTAAACGAGGCTGAAGATAAGCAAAAGAACTGAGCTTATTACACTACAAAGTAACATACAATTATGAGTACATAGCTTAAAATTCCTCTAAAATAGGAATCGCATGAAAACGCTACCACTCATTCAATTCAATTCAGTTTTATTTGTATAGCGCTTTATACAATTGGCATTGTCGCAAAGCAGCTTTACGGAGTAAAAGTCATTAAAAAAGGAATTTAAACATTTTTCTATAATCCCTACACATCCCTAATGATCAAGCCCACGGCAACAGTGGCAAGGAAAAACTCCCTCAGTTGGCACGAGAAAGAAACCTTAAGATGAACCAGGCTCAAAAGGGAAACCATAAAATACAAATTACAACTTCATTACAGTCCAACATGTAGTCCGGTTGGTTATACCACAACTGTAAGTCCTAAATAATTGTAGCAAAAGAGTTTATATCACCAGCAGTGAAAAGTCATCTTCACAATCTCTGAGTGCACATCTAAGCCTATACGGATCTTCATCAGCAGGAGCGAGGGGCTTCCAAGACAGCATCAGCACACCAGGACAGACCATAGGACTCAGAAAGCAAAAGGATCAGGATCACCGGCATCCCAGAAGTAGCACGTGTACCCCAGCAAATCCGCAAGCACTCATAAAGCTGAAGTGTAAACCACACCCACCAACCCAGAAGTCAGGCTCCCAAAAAACAATCAAAGAGAACTAAAGAATGGACATTCAGAAATATATGCCCAGGCTAAATATAATACATAAAAATAGACCACAGAGGTTCAGACACTTCCGCCGAAAGGACTATTTCATAATATGCCAATATAAAAGAAGCATAGCAAGTTTGAAAGCCCCAGGTAGCTACCTGTCCGGAAACTAAAGTGTGACAGACAGATGGAACCCATTCATATAGCTCCTGAGCCACTTTGTGGGCGGGAGCTAAAAATAGAAAATAATGAAGTCCCGCCCCTTAATTAAGGTGGCCATGAATCAGTAAAATTAAGGGCACAGGAAGCAAATTAGTAAACCCTAACCTGTCTCACTGGCATCATATGGAACAACCCAGGTGTAAGGAAGAAGGATGGAAGTTTATCTAGTAGTGCTTGGTTCTATGATTTAGTGTAGGGTTCCCGCTTTGCACATTTTAGTTTTTCTTGTTCCCGTGATAAACCGGACTTATCTAATTAACAGCTGTTCATGTATATGAATGCATATACATTTCCTGATGGAAATAACATGTTACATAACATTGTCCTGGTTCCAAAGGAAGACTGATATCTTGAGTGGTTGAGTTCTACACTGATTAAAGTGAATTAAAGTCTGTCGGAAATCTGCCTAATTATAGTTAGAATTTAAACCCAAAGTTCCACTGATTTAAATTAAATGTCTGCAGCTATGTCTAGGCTGCCGAAAGAACTTCAAAACCTAGACAAAGCTCTCAGACCCCCCACTCACCTGCAGTGTGTTGTGTAACATTACCCAGGTTGGCCTGGAGGCGATGGCTCACCTCTTTGAAGTAAACCTCAACAGCTGGTGTTTGTCAAGACGAATGTCCATGTTTTGTCCTTTAAGTTGCTGAGAAAAGGGAACGCTAAATGGTTGGGTAGGGACCTAAATCTGATGCGTCTGCACCAGCTGGGGGCAATTTTGAATCATATTTCCCTACCGCAAATTACTCCTGCATAGTTTTGCAGTTGATCATGGAGGTGAAACTGCACTTTAAAATACATCAAGGTATGCGCAAGAAGGAAAGTAAATAAACCAACCCGGACGCATATATGAAGAAATTCTGCTAAGCAAAATATACTTGATATAAATAAAATTACTATAAAAAGCAGTAAACATTAGCATGATATCAGAATTTGGTGGTATCAGTATTTAAAAAAAAAAAAAAAAAATTCCACAATTCTTAGATTTTCTGACTTGCTTCTACATCTGTTGGTCCTAGTCAAAATGTCTTTTGAGGGGGGTGAAATGATCTTTTCTACTTGAACACTGGAAGGAGAAAGACATAGAAAATAAAAGAAAATCCAAGAAAATCATTTTGTTGTACAGTATAATAAGTCACTTGTTCGAAAGCATTACAGAACAGTCCTTCAGTGCTGAACTAGTGATTGGTTCCCACAGTAAATATTGGCGTCTTATTGAGCGGAATCTCAGCACAAGGGCTTCCTTAAACACCCTCTATTGTTAACACCTGGGCTCAGAAGAAAGGCCCATTCACAAGTAAATTGTGGCCTTGCTTTAGAGGGAGATTTTATAACAGAGCACAGTTGACATTGGCAGGAGTGGCATGGCTGACTATGAAAACCCTGCAGCCTTCTCTATTCGCAGGAGATCAATCAAGGAGGCGTGTTTCCCTGAAGCTGCAGATTTCCACTGAAGGTGGGGGGGGAGGGTGCTTCAAAATAAGCTGCTTGTGGTTTCAACTTATTCTAGACCAGAGGATCCCCACAAAGTCCCAAGCCTCCCTTTGAGAGCACACAGAGCTCCTTGTAACAATCGCAGGGATAAAAAGTGCTAAGCCTGGATTGCATACAATTTGATACCCCACCCCTTTTACTCCGCCATCCTCTTGCTACATTGATGCATCTTCTTTAGCAGTCCTTCCATGTCCTGTCATCAAGATACATGGCTTAAATATAACCACACAATGGGGCTCTATGCCATTATTGTATAACTTGGCAATGTTAGCTGTGAGAGATACTGCATGATTGTTCAGCAGGTGTTCAATAAATCCGAAGCAAGCTGTGCTAGCTAACCAACAAGATAGAATAATCCTCCTGATTCTATGTCAAATCAAAGAGCACATGGTTTGCACCAGCTCAGATTTTGTTCAAACTTTATGTACGCTTTAGTGATGAGTAATATTTGAAATTAATTTTGCAAAATTTGTATTATTTTACCTTTGGGAATTATTTTCTGTTTTAGTACTTCTGAAAACCATTTTCAACCTTCAATAACTCCAAGCTTGGGAAGAAACTGATAAACCCCGAGGAAACCCACAATAGCATGGAGAGAACATGCAAACTCCACACAGAAATGCCCATGACTTGCATGAAGCTCAATCCAAGGGCCTTCGTGCTGTGAGATAGAAATGCTAACCACTACGCCACCGTGTCGCCCCATAAAAGGGTTCTAGCTGAAAAATCCCTGAAACAACTTGGGGCTAAGTGCCTTGCCAATGCATCTTGCAACAGTGAAAAACATTTTTATTACAGCTTAAATATTCAGTGCACTGCTCTGAGTCTTCCTCAATCCCAACTGCAGACATGAAATTCAACTTATGTTTTACTTTTAGTAGGATATTGTACATTATAATACGAATTGAGACATGGGGCTGGATTGCTTGAATTAAAGCAAAAACTGTGCACTATTTAAGATTCTGGGATAGATGTGCAGAATAAATTGCAGAAATCCCAAAACATCCCATAGCACAACGACACAACTGCCAAGATGAAAAAAAAAAAAAAGTCTCAAATGGTTTCCAAGTTCTGGCCCAGAATTAAAATGATTACAGACAGACAGACGAAAATACTGATGACTATATAACCCCGGCATCATAAGCCTGAGGACTGAAATACTGTGCAAACACACATGGTGACCTTAAACGCATAATGAGTGGACTGGTTCCCAACCAGCACGTGCACAGAATTGATGAACTACTACCAGCCTAGAAGACTACACTCTCCTCATAAACCCATGAATATTCAGCATTTAAATTATGTGGACCACAGTCTATTGATTGATGCCTAGGCAGAGCTTTAAAATGACATTTAACACATTAAAACTTGGGCCATATTTAATTTTTTTGATGGTACACTGGAAAATTCACGAACAACACTTATGTATTTATAGAATAACCGGGTCGAGATTAAGCCTCCTTTAAAGTAAATAATAATAAATATATGGGCGGCACAGTGGCGTTATGGGTAGCATATCTGCCTTACAGCAAGAATGTCCCAAGAGTCGTGGGCTCGGGCATTTCTGTGTGGAGTTTGCATGTTCTCCCTGTGCTTGCTCGGCTGTCCTCCCACAGTCCAAAGACATGCAGATTAAGCTAATTGGCTGTTCCAGATTGCCCATAGGTGTGGATGTGAGTGTAAATGATCGTGTGTGTTGACACTGCTATGGTCTGGTGAGCTATACAGGGTGTAACCCGCTGTCTCTCAGTGTCGGCTGAGATAGCACCAGCCTCCAGCCTCCATGCGGTTAGGCAACTTAGTAAGTGCTACATACCTACTCCAACGTTGTTGTCTGGAAACTTGCTTAGAAACTGCAGCCAACATATCGACTGCTCCTGTGCACACTTAGCACCATGCTTCCTAACCATCCCAACCTTTTTTTAACATCCATCCCAACCTGTTTTTGGTTGCCAGAATTTTGACTGAATATTTTCCCACTGTTCTGGTTTTCAGGCAATTTTATATTTTAAACACAGCCCACATATTTTTGATAGGGTTAGAATACTCAATTGTCACCACCCAGTGGTTCTAATTGTTTACAGTGATGCTGAAGAATTTTGATATAGTCCTCCTTCGTTATTCCCTCCACCTTGAGCCATGTACCAGCTCCACTAAAAGCAAAACACTCAAAGGGCATGAGGCTACCATGACCATGCTTGTGCATGCAATGTGATATTCTGAATAAGGCTCTGCTGAGAAGCCTTGGGTCCAAGAATTCATGTGGGTATTACTTTGACAAATACTATCTCCCTAACTAAGCTAATGGAGTTCCCTAATGGCTTGAGCCTCTTTCGGTAGGATATTACGCGGGGAAAAACACTTAGGAAAGGTTTGAGGAAATTTAGCCTTCAAATTCAACAAGTTCAAACCATGGAGGCCTTACCTTGCAACTTTCCCCTGAAAAAGAATATCCATTTTCTGTACGACTTCTCTTAGGGTCATAATAGAAGCCAGAATCAATCCCAGGTGACATCAGGAAAGAGGTGGGGTACGCCCTCAAGATAAGAAGAACACGTCAAAGAAATTATTGAAAGTCAAATTTTGCCATGACATTTAAGTTGAGTGTATGTAAACCTCGAGTCATGACTCAATAAATTTTTGCTTTTTTTTTTTTTTTTTTTAATGCATAGCTGTTGGGTTTCATAAACAATTCCACCCCAAGGACCGTAGCCACATGGTTAATATTTTCCTGTTACCTATTGCACTATTGATTTGACTCAAAACCAACACTGAAACATCTAGAAAACACAAAAGGTACAACGATATTGCTCATCTGTTATTGATTTATTCTAGTATGAATCAGGCATGTATTTATCATTCCCATGCATGTTATGACTGGGGAGGAAAAGTTGACTTTGATAGAATGTTCCTTGCGTTGACATGCAGAGTCATACTGGCTCTGGTTCATTCATTTTTCAAGCTTTATCTATTTTGAAATAATGTTAGTTAATATATTGTTTGCTAAATTAGGAGTATGAAGGTGTGAGGACCCTGTATGACTCTTGCTTACACTTATTTTGTCAACAGCTTTATCTCAATGTCAGATCACAATGCCTTCTGGGCTTATTCTGCTATTGAAGTCCACAGATAGTAAATCCCTTCATTCTCCTAACATGAACTGATAAGTGAAAAATGGCCCAGAAGATAGCGCGAGGGATTCTTCCAAGAAGTGAAAGCAGGATTTTGATGGAAATCATCAGAACCTAAACCCAGAAGTCTCTTCTGTAAGAACACTGTATTTAATATGAACATATAAAGCAAACCTTGTATTTTTGTCTCTGTTTATCTCCCAGGAAACAGTCTAGACGGAAGTTTTAACAAAAGCTGAGATATGCTCTCCCAGACAAGCTTAGTGTCCTCAAAGTGGGTTTTGCAGGTAATAACCCTGCATCGGGAGGGTTCGCATTTAGTGCGCTGAGTGATTTACTAAGGACTCATTGTCCTTCACAAAAAAGGACCGAGAACAACCTGTACTCTGAGTTATTCCAGCTATGCCCAAAGACCTAGAGATATTCAGGATTGGTGTGGTTTCTATTATAGCATTTTGCTAGCATAACTTAGTTTAATCATAACTGTATACATCATGCCTGCAATTCACTTATTTCAAATTTAACTGGTCCAAGACAGCTGGACACTTTTTCAGGATAAATGACGTACACTGTCTATGCACTGGCAGCAAATCCAAATGAACAGCTCGTCAGACTTTCGCAGGGCAACACACACAACCATTCACTCACACTTGGGGCAATTTGGAACAGCAATTTAGCCTAATGTGCTTTGGACTACAGGAGCAGGAGGAATCCAGATTATCTGGAGGAAACCAACACAAGCACAAGGAGAACATGCATACCCTGCACAGAAACACTCTCGCTGAGTCCAGGACTCGAACACAGGCCCTTCCTGCTGTGAGGTGGACGTGCTAACCACAACACCACCCCAACCAAATTCAAACGAAATTTCGTTGTCATCAAAAACAAATGTCATCAAGTAATATGCAAACTTTATTCATGAATATATGGGCGTTAGGCATGACTGTATTTATAAATGAAGTTGGATGCTTTGGTGTCGACAGCTAGCAGGTCTGTGACAAAAGCAGACCAATGGTCTATAAAATTCTCGAAAACCAACCCAAAACCATAACTCAAAATATCATATACACTGCTTTTAAGTGTACTAACATTATTATTTAAAGTAATATTATACATTTACCAAAGCAGTTAAAACCCAGTCTCCATAAATAGAATTAGATTTGGATTATAGGATTTGTGTCTAAATTACTTATTTAACTTAAATGGGAATATACTTTCATTCATAGATCTAAGTAATCTAATATATGCAACACACACACACACACACAGAGAGAGAGAGAGAGAGAGAGAGAGAGAGAGAGAGAGAGAGAGAGAGAGAGAGAGAGAGAGAGAGCACAGGAAAAGAAAGTTAAGGTTTGGAAAAAGTCCAGGCAATGTTTTTCCAGCTTATCCAGCTACCCAGCCACAGTAACACTGTGCCCACTCCAACCTTTTCCTAATTGGATGGGGGTTTTTTTTGTTGTTTTTTTAATCACACCATCCTTCATAAGCTGTATTGGCTGTTATGTGTGAAAATCCCAGGTGATCAGTAATTTCTGAAACACTCAAATCAGCCAGCCTGACACCACTAGTAGTTTCTGAAAACCACTCCCCCCCACCCCCAATCTGATGGTTGAAGTGTACAATAATTGAAGCTTTTGACCTGCATCTGCACAGTTGTATGCAGGGTGTGGCAGCCATACAATTAGTTGATTAGATAATTGCAGGGATAAGCAGTTTTTCCTTTGCCCTCAGCACTCAGTCATTAACTTCAGTTCTACCACTACTGTTAAATACAAAACATCCACATATTCGATCGCACAGGCGTGAACTCACTTCAGAAAATATTCGGTGTATATTCCGTTCCCTTCAATCTAAACCTATGGCCCTGTAGCAATACTGGGTGTGGATGAGAACATCTCAGAATAACATTTAATTACCAGCACTGTGTATCATTCTTTATAAAGACCACACTTAAAGGTTAATTACAGGGATTAACAAATTGCCAGATGTCAGGTACACTTCATTACCTCTTAACATCCAGGGTTTTACTGATTGGTTGGGTGTCCAAAGGTTTCAGTGCTGGCTGGTGGTCTGCCAGTCAGGGGAAGTAGATTTTGGGCCTACATCATAAAATCATGTAATTTATACGTATGCAAGTTCTTATGTACGCCAAAACCGAAACTCAGTTTTGGCCAAATATGCAGAGATGGTTTCATTAAAAAGCCAGCAGTACATTTTCTTTATCACAGCACATACAGTCAGGCAGCTCATACCATTATGCCTTTATGGGCATAAATTGCCTGTCATCATGCACCGCCAACTCTGGAATATTACTTACTGAACAAACTTAACTAATCTAAAAAAAGAAGCAAACTCAATAATGTTATATTTGTTTTTATTCAAAATAGGATACATGCATTTGAGAAGCTAGTCAGCTATTATCGGTAGGAAAAAACAGACGTTAAGAAGCGGTTATTTGCTAAAGTATAATGCCCGACTAAACTTGAGAAGCTTTGGTGCTGCTGTCAATCAAATAAGAGGTTACAGCCACTTCGACAGCCCCTCCAATCATCATGCAGCATCCAGCTTCCCGACCCGCCTGGAATCTCAGAAAAGCTGAGTGTCCTGGGGAATGACATTTTTTAACCATTCGCCCAATGAACATCTTGCTTTGCTGTGCTGAAAGCAGCGTGCATCCCGAATGTCATCAGACTTCGGAGAAGCTGTACATCAATTGGTTTTAATGGATCATGCTGCCGCGGAATGTCTCTGAGAATAAATCCTGCTAGACAAGCTGCGAGAAATGATTGCTAACTCTGAATGAGGTAGACATGATGGAACACATTGTAGCATTATTGTAAATACAACAGTACGTATTTGACAAAAAGTTTTGTGATATTTTAGAGGAAGAGCTTCCCTTGTAGTCTTACAGCAGATGCCACTGAAAGGTTGATGACATTCATCCGTTCATTTTCTAAGCCACTTATCAGTAATTATGGGTGGAGGGAGGCTGGCCATCTCAGCCGACTTTGGGTGAGGCCGAGGTACACCCCTGAACAGCCATCGCAGCGCCAACACAGACAACCACTCACATGTTGGGGCGATTTGGAACAGCCAATTAGCCTACTGTGCATGTTTTTGGACTGAGAGAGGAAACCGGAGTACCCAGAGGAAACCCACACAAGCACGGAGAGAACATGTTAACTCCAGAGAAACGCCTGAGCCCAGGAATTAAACCCAGGCCTTCTTGTGGTGAGGCGGATGTGCTAACCACATTTTAATTACAAATTGTTGAACATGTCAAATCAATGCCTTTAATAAATTATAGTGGGATGCATATGCACTGCCTGGCCAAAAATAAATAAATGAAGTCATACACTTTGTTGTTATGATGCTGAATACATGGTGAATACATGCTAAAGTATTAGTGTGTGAAATATAATGCTTTTGGCTGGGCAGCATATATAGCCAATACTTCTTGCTTACACAACTTCTTACATAACAGCAATGGAAAGTACTGTGCTGATTATAACATTATTTATAAATGTTTGTGTGAGAGGAGTTTTTTCCTCTGACCTTCATGTAAATATTCCATTTGGCCAACTTACATGGTCTTCTTAAAGTGCAAGCGAATGTGCTTGTGTTTGATTCTTTTTCTAAGAACACAAAAATGACCCATAGAAGGCGGCATGCCGAGTCTCATGAGAAACAACTCTTCAGTGTGAGGGTGATTATGGTGTGCTACATCGAAATGTCTGTTTATAGCACACACCCGGAATTATTTTTCCATTGTTTACGTTTAAGATTTTGGAAGGGGACCTGAGCGGATCCCTTAATTAACGTGTAAATAAGTGAAGTTCCAGATGTGCACATATTTTTGTACTTTTATTTTGTATCAGTCACAAGTACAAGGCGCACACACACACACACACACACACACACACACAAGTCCACATGTGTCAGAGTATTTTTCTTAGGGGGAAAAAAAAAAGTGGGAACTAAAAACAAACTGCACACTGAGACCATTATCTCCGCTTGTGTGATGGTGTCATTCTGGCAAAAGTGACTTAATTCCTGCTGTTCGAGACAAGTGAAATGCTCTGCCCTTTCTGGGGCCGGGTGAGTGATGGAAATTCCAGTAGCAAAACTAAGAGTATCATCCAAATGCCCAAGAGAAACATTCCCAACTTTGCAGTTGTTTGTCTGCTGTTCAATGGAAATCGCATATGCTTTTTAACTTACTGCTCCTCTGCATTATTTCTCATATACCACTACGCTCAACACTACTGGCAGTGTTTCAGTCAGTGTTTAAACTCCAGCCACATGTTTTATCCTGCTGTAACCCATTTGTCTGTGCCCATTTGCAATTACATTTAATTACTAAGCAGTATGTTTATGAACATACAATACACAACATTTTGCTTTGCCCTTGAAATGCATGTCACTGGTTTACAGATGGGCACAGTGGTTCACTCGCACGTCCACTTCACAGCTGGGTTCGAGGCCCGGGCTCGGCAAGGGTGTTTCTTTGTGGAGTTTGCATGTTCTCCCTGTGCTTGTGTGGGTTTCCTCCGGGTACTCCGGTTCCCTCTTACAGTCCAAATGCATGGACGTTCGGCTAATTGGCTGTTCCAAATTGCCCCTAGGTGTGAGTGTGAATAGTTGTGTGTGTGCTGCCCTGTAGTGGCCTGCTGAGCTGTTCAGGGTGTACCTCACCTTTGCCCAGAGTCGGCTGATAGGCACTAGCATCCTTGCGACCCCAAAAGGATTAAGCGGTTTGGCACATGAATGAACGGTTTACAGCTCTAGTTCCTGTACTCTATTTGCTGTGAGTATGAAAACAAGCACAGCTAGACCAAAGAGCAGGTAAAGTAAGAACATAACCAAGCCCAATTTGTACATTACATTGCTCATACCATGTATGCACTTTCAGAAACATTGGACATGCTAAATCATAGTAGGTCATCCAAACTAGTGAACCATCCAAGAACTGTACGTCTCTCTCTCGCTCATCAGGTTCACAATCCCTGGAGGCCCTTATTACGCTGTTTGCTGTAAATGCCACAGGGCCTCTCTGGCCCTCAGACTGGTCTCTCTGTATACACTCCCCCCACTGTTTGTTTATCTTTCCTGGGGGAGATTATGTTTTTATAGGCTTGTCTTTCCTTAATTCTTGCCCAGGTGGCAAAACGGCTGTATGAGCTTGGCTGCTACGAAGAGTCCCTGGGGCACACAACTGGCAAAGTTATGGGCATGATGCTACGCAAAGTGACGACACAGGTGCCTGTCCACGTTCCTACAGTGCACTGCCATGACACTTACGGCCAGGCATTGGCAACTATCCTAACCGCACTTGAGGTGAGGACTCTCAATACTCTCTTTATGCTCGAGACGAGAGGCTGTGGCCTCTGAGGTAAGGTAGCTTGGGTAATATTTTGTGGCCTGGTTTTGCAGCATTTTGAGCAAAGAAGCCTTTTTGTCTTGTAGTTGAGAAATTTGCACAAGACAAACACACAGTGTTTCTCCTCTTTCACTGTTATCCAAATGTTATTAAAAGATACCCCATCTGGACACATCCAAGGATAAATTTGTTCAAAACAGAATGCTATACAAAGCCCAAAAATCCCCTGCTGAGGTTAAAAAAAAGGAAAAAAAAAAAAAAGACAGAAAATATATCTATATTAAAAAAAATCCCCAGAATACTAATAAACCACATCATTAAACAAAAACCCACTGCATGAAAACACAGCACCCCTGCTATGTGGTTGATAATATATGCTTCCTCATAACTTTTTCAAAATGATACCTTCCTGTGGTCACCACCTTTTGTAAATGTAAAACCAGGGAAGCTCCAGTTGTGTGGCAGAAACAAAACCGACTCAGCTTATCAACCCCTCTATAGCCCCTTTTGTATTCGTTTTCACAGTTGGTCTTTGCTCACCATACTGCAGTGGTCTTTGGGGGTTGGGAGGGTTGGCAGATGTGAAATGGTCAACACAAAAGCTCACCTATTAGGTGTCTATTTCATGTGACAGTGACCCGAGTTTGAAAAGCCTGAGACGCTGGAGGGGAGCACAGGAGCGTTTTTGGAGTGGAATCAAAGCCCCATGGCAATGCTTTGCTTAAAGAGCAACAGAGAAATTATCTTTTCATCACCCGCTACTAAATGCATGGAGAATGGGGGAGAAAGATAAACTCTACAGGCTCTGGTATTCCTTCCTTCCTATGCTCTCATTCCTCCTTTCCCCCTCCTCTGTCTGTTTATCCATCTTTCCCCAGCTGAACTTTGTAACCCTAACTGCAGTAAAAGCACAAATAAAGTGGCCTTGAATATCCCCAGACAGTTTTCTTTGAGAATTCTAACTTGACAGAAGTGTTCGAAAATGCTGAAACTGAATTGAGGGTCTGTAAACTGAAAACTGTTAAATAATTCCCAATTCCCAGTTTCAGTTTGCCGTCTATACTTTTATGACAGAATCAAATTTATTTATGGGATTTGGAAGCTGGCCTGTATTCTCAGTAGGCGTTTTCTAGCTCTGGGAGATAATAAAAGCAACTCTTAACACCTACAAGTGCTAATTACATGAAACCAGAGAAAGGCTTAGATTTTTTTGACCGTTTATACTAAAGTTGGGTTTCAAAGGATTTATTTCTTAAAGCATTGTTATAATCAAAATTTCAAAATTGTCCTTCTGGTAGTTATTAATCCTGACCTTCAGACATTCTCTAACGTATACCACCTTGAGTGGAAGAGTACAGTGGCACTGGGTGTATAGTTGTACAGAAAAGAAATCACCCCCTTCTCTCTCTC
>JAQMYF010000027.1:7738999-7752857 GCA_030014195.1 Neosilurus mollespiculum
AGAGTCGGCTGAGATGGGCGTCAGCCTCCCCGTGACCCTAATTAGGATTAAGCGGTTCAGAAAATGAATGAATGAATCAGCTTACATGCCATTGGTAGCTTTGTACAATGGCACAGACAAAGAAACATCTGAAGCAGTTTTGACTAAGGCCTAGGCTAAAAGCTAACCTTAGCCGGCCAGCTCTTCCGTTCATTCTAGAGTTATTCCCTGAAAAGAAACAAAAATTTGGAATGAAGGTGTTTGATTATAAGAACACATATTTTTACCACCAAACACGACCTTATCGGTCTGCTGCGAGGATCCTTGGAGGCACCTTGGCGTCGTCTGATGCCGTCGTATGTGGTATGCTACCAAGCACAAGCACGGCAAGTGGGCAGGACTCCATGCTAGGCAACCTCGAACTTCGAGGTGTATGACGCACAAATTGGAAATGATCTAATATATATTTTTAAAAATTGGATAAAATAATAAAAATGCTTGAATTCCTCACAATCCAGAGAGTCTGGACAGAATAAAACAGTAAGTCCACTCAGTCTCGTCAGATGTGACTGATCCGACGGCGATCAGCACTTAATCTTGTGGAATAAGTGTTTTTTATGCAACAGGTTTTAAAAGATTCTCCCACAGAGTTGAGTAGAAATGGCCCATTTTCATATCAAAGTTTTTGTAGTGGATAGTTTTGTAGTTTCAAGAATCGAAGGCTACCCATATGCCATTGATCACATTTCAACAGAGGGTACAGTGTATATACTGGATGGACTGCATGGATTGAAATAGTAAGAGGTTTTTTTTTTTTGTCATTTTATTTTATCATTAGCATTAAAACGAAAACTTCATTACTTTCTATAATGTAACTGTATCATTATACTTCAATGAAGTGAACGATACATTGCCAACCAATGCATGGTATTCTTAATTTCCCCACAGTTCCATTCAAAACTAAACAGCATATACTGTGTGTTCCAAATTAGTATGCAAACATGAGTTTTCTTTGTCCGAAAAATGATTTTGCTGACTGTTACTCAATTTTAATTTTTTTCTATTGCAAATACGTATTTGCAGTACTATTTGGCAGTTTTTGGATGTTTTGTGCCTTATTTTACAAAAAAAAAAATCTTATTTATTAAAATTTGAGTGTTCCAGATTATTATTCAAGTCAAACCAAAAATGAAAAAAATGAAATTATCAAGCAAACAGCAATGGAATGACAAACAAGTGTCACATTTTATCAATATACGTAATAATTAGTATAGTTATTTTAATGATATTTTAATGGAAAAGGACACTTTATACCAAAATGTATCTGCCTTTCCAAAATAAAACTGGAGTCAACAGAAGAAGTAAACATTTTTTAAATAAATTTGGAGTCATATTGCTTTCTGCAGACTGTCTTTAAAGAAACCTGTTCACTGTTGACACAGAAGTCCTTCAAGATTCCCGGAAAAAAGTTTTCCATAGGAATCCAATCTGGAGAATTTTGAGGCCAAGTTGAGAGGCTGCAGGAAAAGGCTTCAGTGGGCTTCTGAGAATATAAAGATAAACTTTGACAAGGTTCTTTTTACTGATAAGATGCGAGCTACCTTGGATGGACCTGATGGGTGGGACAGAGGTTGGGTGCTCCATGGACGTGCAATTCCAACACGTCTAAGAAGGCAGCAAGGAGGTGGAGGAGTGATGATCTGGGCTGCCATCATTGCAGATGAAATAGTTGAAAAAAAAAAAAAAGTCAAAACCTGGATAATGCAGGATAATGCACCAAGTCATGCTTCAAAGTACACAAAACAGAGGCTGGCCAAGAAAAACTTCAAGGACAACCGGCTGATGACTTGGCCTCCTGCTTTGCCAGAACTAAACCCAATAGAGAACTTTTGGGCAATTCTAAAACGATGTGCCAATGGCCCACTGTATTCCTTTATGGACAGCCTCTGGAGAGCAATATTAAGCACAAGCAAGAAAATTGACTCCAAAAAGAACCTTACATCCTCTGTTGATTCCAGGCTTACAAAGTCTTACAGAATACAGGTGGATATATCAACATGTGAAGTAAACTATTTATTTTAATATTTTTGAATGCTGTATAATAGTTTGTTATAGTAATTATTACAGACATTGGTACAAAAAAATCCAACAACTGCCAAATAATATTGCGAATATGTGCAATAGAAAAAAATTTTAACTGAGTAACAATCAGCAAAGAAATATTTTTAGAAAATTGCATAATAATTTGGAACATACAGTATTTTGCTTCTGTTCTTGAAGTATTTATTGTACTGACATGGTTTTCTCAAAAGTAGTGGGAAAAAAAAGAAGAAACTTTTAGGCCTTTGTTTGGTTGAATTGTTCCCGGCTGTTATAAACCTGATATGCTACGGGAACAGTCCTGGTGGTAATTATGGTCTACAATTCCTAGCACACACCCTTATCCACTCCCACCTTCAAAAAAAAAAAAAAAGAAAAAAAAAGAAAGAAAAGACACACAAGACTCTGAGAACTCACTGGGTTCCCTTTTCTATTGCACCACCTACTGCCGACCAGATATAAGTACACCTCTGATTATATTCTTTTCAAGGTCGAGGACTGTCATAAGTAATTGAGGACAATGAAGACGTATTCTGATTATTTATACAATTAATACAGTCGGGTAATTATATATTGCATAGTACTAGAGAACATTCATCTCACACCGGCAGTTCACATTCTGTGTATTGCAGGTTGAGTATTCAGTGTGGGTTTGCAAAACCTAAAAGCCGGAGGAGTGAGTTCAAGTGAACAGAAATCCATTCATGGTTAAACCTGTTATGATCTTATATAGGACCCTATCGAGCACCAAAGGGACAGAAAATCGAATTGGTTTTGTGTGTGTGTATTTTAAATACTTGTGGAGTACACATGAGAAGTCATGGAATCTGTCAGACTCTGTGCAGTGACAGTAACTCAGGAACTGAGACTATAAGACTGAAATATGGTAGGCATTCTGGTCTTTCCAGGATAAACAAATTACTCTACTGGAGGCATTAGCCATGTCCAACAAGTAGTGAGGTATTTACATTTTTTTACGTTTTAATAGGCATCATGGTCAGCTCATCTGCCTTACAACAAGAAGGTTCTGGGGTCGAGTCCCGGGCTCCTGTGTTTTTGTACTCCGGTTTCGTCCCACAGCCCCAAATATGTGCACGTTAGACTAATTGGCTGTTCCAAATTTCACAGGCTGCTGGTTATGATGGCTATAATGAAATGCACATACCCAGAGTGACACCTTGGTAGAGCGCCACCAACTACCATAGAAAGAACGGCATTTTCAAACATCTCAGTTCTACTCCATTTTGTATAAATGATGTAAACATGCTGTTGATTTTAAATTGCAGAGGATTTTTGAATATCTTGCAAGGTGTTGAACAAATGAAATGATGAATTTCTATGTGTAAAAGGCTTGTTGGGTATGATTATTGTGATGATATCCACATGCTGAGAGTGAAACTCTTGTATAACGCCCCATCTAACTTCTAGACGGTTGTCGGATTAATGTCAGATTTGCTATACTTATTAAATATGATATTATGATGATATCCCCATGCCCAAAGTGGCTCTACAGAAAGATGCAAATAAATCAAGTTTTAGTTTATAATTCGTATATATTTAGCAGGACAGGCAGGTCGGTTTTGTTGAATTTCTATGATTTCATGATCAGTGACCAAAGCAAACCTGACTGTTCAATTCAAACACTATCCACTCAAGATAGTCTCAAATAGCAAACCAATCATGTCATTCCATTACCGCGTATAAGGAATACATTACTGCTATCTCCACACTGGTCTCTGGGATATATTTAAGTAGAGATGTGTTGGCTTAGATCTGAGAGGCAAACATGTGCTATCAGTCTAAGATAAACAACAAGGGAAATAGAAGGCAAACAGTACAGTCCAGAGGGTTTGTCTGTTGGCATTGCAGGATGAGGTACACTTAGCATGAGATGTGTGCTTCAGCAGAACTGAATAGCGTCCAGTGGTCTGGAAAAAGAAAAATGTTTTTTTCTTTTAAAATTTTTTTATCTTATGCTTTGCTTTCCTGCTTTTGAGGAAAAGAACACACTATGCTCATGTCAAGGAATGCATTACAGTAAGGATGCAAACAAGTACCACTACATTATTTGGATTTTCATTTATGTAATAGAGTAGACTAGCATTCCATACTAACTGCAAGGGCAGGGCCATGGTGCTTCCAATTAGGCCAGAACTTTATATTTCTGTTATGTTTATGATTACATTTTAGGAACTTGGTCCAAGTCAATTCCTTCTGAAATGGTAGCTACCAACAAAAACATCTGCAGATTAAAAAGAGCACATCCATATTCTATAAAAACTGGTATTGACAAATACTCTATATTCTACAATGCTGCATAAATACCTCTGCTGACGTCTATTAAAATTCACTAAAGAAAAAAGATACATTTACATTACTTACTTATACATTTATTGTTCGTACAGTTAATGAACATTCTCAAGTTTCCAGGAAAATCCTACAGGCATTATCTACATCCAGACTCCAGCAGCATTATGACTTTACGTCATAGTATTCTGGAAGTATTTCCAAAGAATTTTTCTAATCTCTCAGGAATGTAACAAAAACTAAGTAAAATCTAATCACATTATTGTAAATGATCCTAAAATTTCTCAGTCTGCCTGTGTGGAGGGGAACAGATAGGTTGAACCAACCTTTATACCATTTAAACCCAACAACTAATGAGAACGAGAAATGTGTCCGATTTAAACACTGGTCACCTCAAACATCTGGCAGTGGTTGCTTTGTCAATAACATACAGTTGTAACATGTTAAATTATTTAACTTGCCTAATTAACCCCAAAGGCTATAAGAAGAGGGATGTGTAGACCTATACAGGTTATAACCTGGAGAATCCAGCAATAGGCTCGATTTTGTGTCTATACATGGTGACAATGGTGATTAAAGACTTAAAAGCTTAAAAGCGTTTATCATTTATTAATATTTTTACCAATCTGGTGACAATCAATATTGATTGGAAGCACCAACATTTATTATGGCTTCTTTAAGTTTCTGGTGACCAAAATATTAGTTATTACAACAAATATTCTGATTACAATCACATGGTGTGAATCTGTTTCTTGCAGTGAAGGTCTGTAAAGATTGTGTTGTAACCTTATTCAGCCTATAGACTCATTTTCTAAGGTCCTTAGAAATACTAAGTTCACATACTTTTGTCACTTACAGATATGTAATTTAGGATAATTCTCAACAAATAAATTACCAAGTACAATATTTTTGTTCTCTTTATCTTACTGTAAGCCCTGTGTGAAAATCTTCTGATGCTTTAGGTCATTGTTATGTAAAACCATAGAAAATTCACAAACTTTCAAGCACTATATGAATACTTTTTAAACTTTACACTTTTTTTTATTGTGCAAGTGTAATATACATGAGATTTCCTTTTAACCATTTCTAAACTGATTTTATTTGCAGTTAACTATTACATTTATTATACAATGATACACCCATCAAAGGTTGCTGTAGCTGAATTAAAAAAAAATCACTTAAGCTTTTCTCTCAGTACATTTGTGGGGAGTATTTCAGTGCTTTAACAGACTTTTACCTCAGGTGATGTGGATTATTGTAAATATATTCTCTGTAGAAACATTACAGGACGAGGGATTTTGAGGAATCCTTTCGGGGTTTGAATCTTAAATCTGTGTTCTTGGACAAGCTGCGCTTTTTCCTAAAGATAAGGATTACAAAACATTAAAGGACATTCACTAATAATTCCCTGCACACTTTATTATTATTAATACAGTGTTTCACTACTTACCCCAGTTTATGCATAACAAAGGCGATGGTGATTGCAACGATCACCACAGCCACCACACAAGTGGACACCACAATGTACAGTAATCGATCTGTCATAAATCCATAAAGATATGGTTACATTTCAGCTGGAGCCTCTTTACAGAAAATTCTGAAGTCTTATCTTAGAGCTACACATATTTTCATTATCAGGTGGTTTTTACTTACATTTTACATCTGTAAGTTAAGATAGGACATGCAGTTTGATCATTTTTCTGTAATTATGCCCCAGAAAGGTTTCTGTAGATGTGAAACAATCATCTTACCATTTAACCACGAGTGCTCTTGATGTGATTTGTTTACGTTTGACTCTGTAGATGAGATACGTTGCTTAGGTTCATGAGGTCCTAGATTTATGACATCAAAAACAAATAGTCAAAAACACATACAGCCAATAATTCAAAGGTTTAGAATAGGGTAATTCCATTCCTAGATCTTCAAATCATTGCAGAGTACAGGGTAGTCTGTCTAACACAGCTACAGGCAGGTAACAATTTAAAATAGTCTTAGGCGTTGGACCACAAGTTGACACTGCCTAAAAGCGGAGCTCCCAGCAGATGTCTCTATTGATAGGTGTCCAAGTCTGGGATTGCTTTCCTTCATGATTTGTCAAACTTTTGATTTCGGTGTTTGCTTCATACCTGAAAGTTTTTCTGCCTTCCTGAATTAGATTGTGTGAGTCTGAGTAGTGGTGTATGTACCTGTATTTTTTGTTTCAGTTTCATTAATAATAATAAATTGGTTTTAATGTAATTACTGCCTGTCGTAAAGCACGTCAGCAATACATAACAACTCAGTGTCAGCAGCCTTATTGGTTTTTCAGTGGTGGGTACGCACAATCACTGGATAGACATGGGGCAACTGTCCAAGCCATATTCCATAACTACAGTGCTTCGCTCAGGTGCTCCTCTAGAAATTAGTTAGCCTGTTCCAGTATCAGCCATGCAAGCCCAAGCTATGACACAACATTCACCTTGCTTGACTGATTCGCTTGTATGTTTGAAACAAGGTGAAATCCACCTGCCATTAATACATGTGGAGACAGGATGCATATGCTAGATGAGGAGTTTATTGTGGACTGGAAAACCAGGAGATACAGGAACAGAAACCAAAACTGACAAAAGAAGGCAAAGCTTATAGCTGGCTAATAAAGTACAAACTAAGCAAAATGAACATGAGGCAAAGAAAATACCAAGAATGGAACATAGAGGAAATGGAAAATAAGAACCCAATTAAAAAAAAAATAAATCAAGGCAGATGCCATTACAGCAACTGAAAGGTGTAACAATCCACAGTCCGCGAAGTAAGGTGAGAGCTTTGATCCACTTTCTGATTGCGCTCGTGAATGCCACCTACTTTGCAGAAGCGCACTTTGTCAGCAAATCAGAAGTGGCACTGTGACACTACCAATTGTCTGTTCCAAATCGCCCCTAATGAACCTTGCCTTCACCCAGTGTCCGCTCAAATAGGCTCCAGCCTCCCCTAATAGGAATAAGCGGCTTGGCAAATGAGTGAGTGAGAAATGACCAGTAGAAATACCACTCCGGGGTTCTAAAGTAAAAGGAGTGGACTCAAACATCACCATCAAAATGCTACACAGCTAGGTTCTTTCCCCTCTGTCACTCATCTGTATTTTATGTCTTTATCTAACCTAAATATCTAACAGCAGGACGCCATTGTTGTTGCCAGTACAGAAAATAGTCATTACTGCCCACAACAAATATCGACTGCACGTAAGTACTTACTGAAATAGGATCTGTTATGAATGGCTTGTTGCAACACATTGCACCTGTATAGATTGTGATGATCCAGGCCATGACAGGTGCATGGACTCTGAAGCACTGATCCCATTGTAGCTACAAAGGCCAGTCTACACTCTTTGTTTCCACTGACAAAAAAGTTGAGATCTATGACATGCAGAAGGTCTGTGCTTGAATATCCACTAAATGAAGCATCCTCAGAGCCAAAACATTTGGATAAGAATGCCTCAAACGTCCGCCTGTTGACACAAATGAATGTGCTATTACCAGTCGCTCTTTGAATCCATCGGTCAAGCTTTTAAATGAGTAAACATCATTGCCCTGAAAATCAATGGAGAGAACAGATGGGCTCGATACTAGAAAGGTGCATATAAACCAACACAGTGGGGCAAAATATTTGGTCATAAATGTTAATAGATCTGTGGGACATAAATAATACAACCTGCAAATGATCTCTTCAGTACAGTTGTCCAACATCTCCAGGCAGTTCCACTGTGCCCTCTTATCTTGTATGCAGGAGCTGGAATTGAGCATGGTCTGAAAATGCTGGCAGTTCTGATCATCGTTCTCACACTGACAGAACACCAGCATCTCAGCCACGTTTTCAGGCAGGCTTGAATAAAATGTTCTTGCTGCAAGCCTGCAGAGCTTTTCCTCACACTGAGGAGCGGAACATGACTGGACAAATGGTACCAGCTGCCGATTACACACTTCGTCCTGGATGCATAGTGTCATCTCCTGTACGCAGGAAATGTTCGGGGCTGGTTCTTAGATTGGAGACATGAAGACACAAAGCGAACGGAAAGTGTTATAATTTTGGAATATGCTCGGTGTATAAGTAAAGCTGACTAGTTTCTAACTTCATTCTCTGAGAATACGGTAATGATAAAAATGATATCGAACACAAAAATTTTCAAACAATAACTGATTCCCGACTCATTTTCTCTAGTGTTTATTTGCATTCCTACCTGTACACTACCACTCAAACACACACACATCCTGAGCAAAAAAAAAAAAAACATGTCCCCATCATCACCATTAACTGGTAATGATGGATTCTTGGCTGTTACATACTTTTGCCACTATACCTACAAATATATAATTTCAATGTTGGCTCAGGAGTGTACGCATACATACATACATGAAAGCAATTCAAAGGGTTCCTGTGATGAATTAGTGTTACAAGCTGTTTAATACGATCACGTCACATCAGTTCATGCCCGTTTTCAAAGTGCGCGCAAGTTTTACGACTCTGGGCATGCTCAGAGACATGATGACTTTCTGATTGGCTGTTCCAGCCTTGTAGTGATGTCAACACGTTGGATTGGCTGGGCTATGTCACTGACCCGTGTCGCATAACACATTATGGTCCAGTGCTGAGCTGTACATACAACAAGCCCAGAAATCGCGGAAAACTTTTCTTTTGTGTTCCTAAAGAACTGACAACAGGAAAGCCGAGTTGGCAAAATGTTAGCTGCAGAAGCTATTTTAGATTTACTGTCAGCATTTCTGTCAGCATTCTAGTCCTCAGAGACACTAAAAAGTAAGTTTCAATGTCTCCACAAGTCTCCAACGCGATAAAAACGACAGATAAGCTGCTAATGCCTGTAGTTTGGCACACTGCTAGTGAACCACGCAATAAAATCACCCAGTTTTGTGGTCATTTATGTTAAAATAAGTATCTTTTTCCCTTAAACGTGTTACATATGCACAAAGTATGCTGTAAGGTTGGGCAAAACCGGTACACTTTAATGTGTGATGCATTAACATTTTATTTTTTTGGTATCGATTAAGTACACAGTAGTTATCACGCAAGAAGGTCTTGGGTTCGAGTCCCGGGCTCGGTGAGGGTGTTTCTCTCTGGAGTTTGTGGAGAGTGGGTTTCCTCCAGGAATTCTGGGTTTCCTCTCATTGTCCAAAGACTTGCACATTAGGTTAATTGACTGTTCTAAATTGCCCCTAGGTGTGAATGCTTGTGAGTGCGTTGGCCCTGCGATGGTCTGGTGAGCTGTTCAGGGTGCACCCTGCCTTCGCTCTGTGTCGCTTGAGAGAAGCTCCAGCCTCCTCACGACCCTAGTAGCGGATTAAGCGGTTCGGTAAACGAGTGAGTAAGTGGTATTGATTGAAAGGCAGGTGTGTATGATTATCTGGAATGAGCCAGAGGCAGTGAGGGTTTTATGAGGGTTGCCACGTAGAGGAGTTTGTGTCCTTGTCATGAAGGATCCTGGGAAACTAATTTTTATATACCCCCCCCCCCCTCCTAATCTTATAATAGCTATTGATTGCTGTCGAGATGGAAAGACCATTTCAACTAATATAACACTTTGTGCATACAATGTGAAATTTACCAACCCCTGCTTTAAGTATGGTGATTCTATCATTTTTGCCAGGGGTTGTACACGAAGGAGCTTTCGGTGTCAATTTCCACACAAATAATATTAATGCCACCAACACTAGAGACCATTGGGAAATCCTCTGATAATTATTTCAGGACTTCAGAATAAACAGAATACCAATTTACCATATGTTACCAGTTTACTTTCTTTCCATTTCTCCCTCAAGTTGCTCTCGTGGACTGAAAAAAAAAGGAAAAAAAAGTTATGTTTTGCCAAAAAGTACCACAGATAAAACATAATACCCGATTGAGAAAGAAAACACAGTATAACCTGGTAAGGAGAGGTGATGACCTGAATTAGGATGTAGACCACTGACGTGACGCCTTGCCTGCTGAGTTGCTGTATTTGAGTTGTCAGGTGACCTCAAGGGTTCTGCGTCTGCTTGAAAACGAGTGGTTTCAATTAGGGTTATTTAATGCGTAGGATCAGAATGATGTCTGTAGTATACTGTACCTAAGTAGGACTGGCAGAAGGAAGCGATGAGTTGTAGAATTTTGCAGGGATTTTCTTCAGCACATGTGCAATCTCCTGAGTGAGCTAATACTGCCTGAATGGTCATGTTACAGCCTTCCGAACTCGGCATTTCACAGCCGCTGTCTGATAAAAGGGATAAAGCCGAAAAGCCGGTTTTAATGATACACACTGATCCATGCAGTGGTAGAGTATTACTGGCATGCATGACTTCCGTCATGTTAAGCTGTATTATATTGATGGGTAACAAATTGAAGCAAAAACCCACATAAATGGGCTTATTAACATATTCTGCCAGAAAAAGCTGTCAGGACAAAGTCGGTGCATCTTGGCCCAAATTCTGTTGATCTATTTATATGTATTAGTCTCTGGAACAGTACTAAGGGGATGAACAATATAGGTCAATATATTTAACATGTAATTAATTTCACTTAATTTAACACCATTTACATAAGTAAAAAAATAAAAAATAATAAGTTCCTAATAATGTTTTTGTTTGCATTAAAGGGTGATCTGTGTGTCTGTATCATCTACATGTTAACAGCATCTGCAGGAGAAGCACATTTTAAGCCTACTACATAATATGTGTCATTTATTGCTTTATGTTATTTCTATATAAATTCTTTTGGATGTCCTGTGAAAGTTCTCGAATACCCTGTTCTGGCCAAACACCCTGAGATGGTTTCAGTAAAAGGCCAGCGGGACATTCTCTTTATCACCACACTTCCATTCAGTCAGCTCACCTTGTCGTACCACGAGAGTTGAAAAGACCCGTTATTGTTCCTGGCCTTTGTACCGAATCAGTCTTGAGTGTTAATCTGCCCTGCTTTTTCATTCTAAGTCTCTTCGATGGCTGTCCTGTGTCTGTGCCACGTCCCTGACTTTACGCTAAGTGGCTGTTATTTATAGCTTGTGAAATAATGAAACTCAAAGAACTGAGCTAAATGCACACATTCACACTTTATGTAGTACAGAGACATCATAGTTTTCTACATTAATCAGTAAACACTTTGAACAATTTGAATGTTTTTTATTTTGGGTCACAGACTGCTCCAGTGCATGCTGGGAGTAGGGACATGATGGTGTTTTGGATTGGTTCTCTGGGTGATGATGTAATTGGCCTTTTGTGTTCATCATCACCCCACCCCTGACTCACACATACAATCTTTGTGGAAACACGGAACAGGAACATGTTAAACGGATATTTAAACTAATAGGACAGGTGATATAAATAAACTTAGCTAGGGAGAGGCAGTGGACAGAAAACTGTGTTCTCACATCTTCTTCCTAATTTAGTCATAGCCGATTCCCACCCATAAAAAAAGGACTTCCCTATCACACATCAGCTACCAACTATGGAGGGCAAGGCAAGTGCCTCCTTCCTCCAAGGCATGCAATGCTAGCTGACCTCATTTTTTCGAGGAACACATTAGGAGGAAAGCACTTTCCGCACCCTTGTATTTATGAGTGCACAGATACTTGTGGCAAGAGTCACCCGTAAGTGATAGGGAGGAGAAAGTATGACATCCTTTATTCACTGACACATTGGCTAATTAGCTCTCATAGGCTCCTGGCCGCTGATGGCTGCCTGCACCAACTGACAGCCGAACCTGCGATCTTTTAGGAAGTAGTGGTGCAAGTGGGTTCCCACAAATTAGGTTTAGCATGGCTTCCATTTATGACTAAGTTCCGATTTAACAAAATTTAATAAATGGAGTTGACATCAACTTCTCTTACGAAACAGCTTTGATGTTCCATTTTTAAGATACAAACAATTTGAACGGTTTCTCTTCGATACAGGATATATGGGGCTCAGTGCATTAATCAAGTCAGTGATGTTGGTGCAAACAGCACAAACTGAAACAGATCCCATGCAAATCCAAAGCTAACACTGTAGATGAAAAGCAAGCTTTCATGTAATAAATAGTATGTGGCGGGTTCTTGGGAGGAGATCATAAAGGGGCATTTGTAAAGAATGTGTTTGGCCCATATATATCTTTTCCAGGAGGATTCAAACCATTTGTGCAAAGAAGCACAAGGGAAACATTTTTCCACACAAATAATGTCTTGTAAGTTGAAATAACAAATGTTTTTTTTTTTTCTGATTTTCCTGCAGATAAATATTGTAAGCATTTTGGTGTCCCCTCTACCTCCTTTACTGTATATTTTTAACATAGAGCTCATCATTCCTCACCTTATATGTTCACGATAAAGATGCTAACCATGCTCAAAGACGGATAGCTAACCAATACATCTTATTTCGTAAGATAAGGCCTTGGAAATGTATTGGCTTCAAGAGAACCTGGATAAGCAGGTAAACAAGGGAGTTTGCTGTAGGCTATTGCTTTTAAACTGGGTTACTTTGGATTAGCAGCTATATCTTGTCAAGCCATATCATTTCGGAAAACGTATTGTTTATCGAAATTATTGGATTATTTACAAAACATCCATAGATGATAAAAGTGTACCTTCGGAAATACAGACATTTCTCAGAAGAGTCTGTTCACTTCTGCACAAGTCTGGTGAAGTACAAGATTGAATCACTGATAAGCAGCCTGTAGATATCACAGTGCAAACTGTCTGTAAAACCACAGCGATGCCTGAAAATATATAAAAGCAAACAATCAAATATTTGACTTTTCATTGTTCGATATCAGCAGTCCTCAAAGCAGCGTATAGAGACTCCCAGGTATCGGATTAGTGAGGTTTGTGTGTTTGTTAGCAAAATGTGTGTGGTGGTTGGTAGGAGTACACAAAAAAGTATGAACAGATTGTCATTCTCCATAGGTGGAGCACTGGACAAGGACCTCTCCAGAAAAAAAGTGGAGATTATCTGTGAACATATCTTAATTTGAGCATTTGTGTCTTTGGTATGTTTTAGATGTTTAGTTGATATTTCGGTTGACCACAGTGGTGATTTTAATACAGGAGATGATGTCTATGATTGTAACCACATCTTCTATTGGCTTTCTTGTTGTGGCAAGTCTTTTTTTCTAATATGTATACACACACACACGTGTGTGTGTGTGTGTGTGTGTGTGTGTGTGTGTGTGTGTGTGTGTGTGTGTGTGAGGTAGAGAGAGAGATTTGGTTTATAAAGAATATAAACAATAGGAAATAAAATAAGGGGAGTGATAACAGTGGTCTCAGGAAAATTGTAGCCATGTGTCCCAGGCAAAATGGAGATGGTTGGGATTGGCAAGGGTTTGCACTCTCCAAATGCCCTTTTTGTTGTTATTATTATTATCATCATCATCATCATCATCATTATTATCATAAATTGTAGGTCATGTCATGTCATTTTCTGAACCGCTTAATCCTAATTAGGGTCGCGGGGAGGCTGGCGCCCATCTCAGCCGA